>CAMZMU010000072.1:33680857-34152893 GCA_947311845.1 Poa pratensis
CCTAGTGTCTGCATAATCAAATCTCTCTGATAATGATATTATCTACCACACATAAACCATTCCGGTGATACTCTCTCGGTATCTAGGCCAACCATACACACAATAAACTAGAACTGACTTAAGCGTGTTACCCTACAGGTTCAATAACGTGAAGCTATAATTAGATGTTTCCATCTAATCACCGGCCAGGGTCAGGTACATGGGCTACTTGAATAACTGCTACCGTTATGCGAATGATACTCTGTTGAACCTGTTGATTATTAATTCATCATTCTCATTACTCACGATACTGAAATTACCCGAGATAAAGTATTCCTGATATTTCCATGACAATCCCTGATTCACTATATCTCTATCTATCTCGTTACCGGTAAGTTTCATTTTCTCGTTTCCGTAATCCGATATCCCACATGATGTAACTTCATCATGGATTGTCTGCTGAACATATTGGATATCATACATACAGAGTGGGACCTGGAAGTATCTCTCTTTTGATAGAGGAGTAATTTCCCATCTTGGAACATTAGGATATATGCACACTTTCGGAATCACCCAGTGACTGCCGTTACGATCACCCAGTTACGGCCATGATGCTTGACAGTAGCAAAGTAACTCTTCCAATATACACAACCCTAATAACCTCATGGTCTAAGGACATGTCATATAATAACCATCTGCGATATTGCACTAAGGACAAAAAGACACTTTTGAATCTTCTTAGCATATCAATGATTTGGGTCTACCCAGCCATATTATTTCCACCAACAATATGCCACTCATTGATGCTGACATAAACAATGTCCCAGACCAGAAAAACGTGGTCTCTAGCAATCAATGAATTAGTCTAAAAGGCAAGACTAGGGTATACTTTATTCTGTTCATGTCTCTACACGTGCGAGTGAGTTTTCCTCTGAATCACATATTCAGGAGTCACCGCAGTTATAGCATAGAATCATGAAGCATAATTATAAATCAGATGTTAAACTTTTTTGCCTTTTGGGCATACATCCAACAATTTTTGCTCGTTTCAGATGATTAACTCTATTCTGAGTAGGCATTATTGTAAGTAGCTAATTGTTTAACTATAAATTTGCTTTGTTTTTAGTAGGCATTGTTTATTTTAGTTGTTTTGTAGTTGTATGTAGCTAATTGTGTAGACCTAGATTTGCTCTGTTTTTATTAGGCATTATTTACACATAGATTTTAGTTGTTTTCTAGTTGTAAGTAGCTAATTCTATAGACATAGATTTTATCTGTTTTGTAGTTGTAAGTAGCTAATTGTGTAGACATAGATTTGCTCTGTTTTTAGTAGGCACTGTTTACACATAGATTTTAGCTGTTTTCTAGTTGTAAGTAGCTAATTGTGTAGACATAGATTTGCTCTGTTTTTAGTAGGCATTGTTTACACATAGATTTTAGCTTTATTTTTGTTATGCCGATGATTAAAATTAGGTGACACTATGTGATCCGGGGGTGGCGCTAGTGATTCTTGTGATATGCACAAATACACATTGATCTTGTACATCCTACTTGGCTCACCAGCTCCATCCCTGAAATTTGTGTGTCCAATCTACCTATATATGAGGCATTGTTTAGGCTATGTTCTAGTTGTAATTAGTTCTATATTCTCCGTAATGCCGATGATTAAAATAAGGTGACACTGTGTGATTCGAGGGTGACGCTAGTGATCCTTGTGGTATTCACAAATACCGATCTTGTGCATCCTACTCGACTCACTAGCTCCATCCCTGGAATTTGTGTGTCCAATCTACATATATATGAGACATTATTTAGGCTATGAATTTATCTGTCTTGTGTATAGAGATGAAGAAGCTTACCTTTTAATTTTTTTCATCTCCTTTAGGGCGAGGAGGAAATCTGGAGACTATGCGGCGGCCATGAAGACGTAGGAGCGGGGCTCCGTCCACACGGTCCACTGAAGCCGGCGCCTCCAAGAGTAAGACTTTTATGCAGTACTAAATAGGTAGAAAAAGACCACGCAATGAAGCTGGGCGAAGAGGAAGGTGAATAACCGGAGGCCATCAAGCAGGAGCCAGGGCTCCATCGACGGCGCAGCAGGCGTCACGGGTTTTTTTCCTTTAGCTCTCATTATAAACGGTCAAAAACTAATCTCCGTATCTGATGTAAAGACTATAGGCAACGATTATATATTATGACCGTTGCCAAACTTATTGCAAAGGATCAAAATCTCCATTGCCATTGAGAGGCTTCACATCAGTGACAGGGGCGGGGACACTGGCCCTTTCTCCGTTTCCGATGAGGGTTTTGGCCCGTTTCGAATATGTCGTTCTGTACTAGTGTCATAGTGAGCTTTGGCGCTTTTCGTGAACTGCTGCATATCCGGGCCAGCTTCAAATGCACATACTTCTTGGGCTGACAAAATTGTACGTCTTTACCCACATTTGGGTCTTGTAAATATTTGTCTAAGCAGTTACCAAATAAAAACTGGACATGCAATATGGTCATTGAAGGCACCAACTAAGATTAAGATCCACTGTTGGTGTGCTATTCTTGGGGGCAATTCCATGCCTTGGTATCCTTGCAAACATGCATGTCCCAGTTTCGAGTCGTTGCCCTCTTTGCAACCTCGACTGTGAGAGTAATCTGCATGCTCTATTCAAATGCCCAAGAGCTAAAGAAATCTGGTCAGGCTAGGCATGAATGAGGTAAATTGGTGATGCAATGATTCAGGAGTCTAATGGTGTCACGATGATTGAGACACTGTTCATGAATAATGTCAGGAACTCTTTACTACCACAGGTTAGACGGTGTGATTTGGCAGCAGTAGCAATGTGGTATATATGGTGGGAGAGGAGGAAGGCGACGCATGGCGAAGCTCTCCAACAATCGATGCGCTCGGTCTAATCTATCATGGCTTTTGCTCTAAACTATAAGCGTGCCAAGAAGATTGGCTCTACACGAATTGTGAGGCACGGCTGGCAAAAACCTCCTAAAGATTATGTGAAGCTTAATGTTGATGCATCCTTTGACATTGACTCTGGATCAGGAGGCACGGGAATGATCACGCGTGACCAATTTGGGGCTTTTATGTCAGGTTGTCATGGGACCCTTCAGTATGTGGAGGATGCTACAACGGCCGAGGCGTGCGCCCTACGGGATGGTCTTATCCTGACCGCGGACATGGGTTGCAACAAGCTCCTAGTTGAATCGGGCTAAAGTGGTGGATACCATGCAAAATGGAGACAATTCTTTGGCGGGCAACATCTACAATCTATGAAGAATGCACTTCTCTGTTGAAGTTTTGCACGTGTCATTTTTTCTCATTGTCCTAGGGAAGCCAATAGGGCGGCTCGTGATCTTGCAAAGTTTAGTGAGGGGGGCCATGTTTTTTGGCATGGCGATCCACCCTCTTTTTTTAATGTTGTAATCACAAATGATGTATTGTTGAATCCTAATTAATAAAGTTGTCGCCCTATAAAAAAGTATAATTTGAGAATAATAAGCTTGTGCTCTCTGAATGCAGATTTGTGGCACCCAGTATGTCACCAGTGTGCTTAGGTAGTCAGGTGGAATTAAAAAAACTTTGAGTTTGAAAAAATTCAAAAAAAAATTGTTGGAGCATACACATGTTTTTTTACGTATATGCTAGTTTTCGGTGCCACAAAATTGTATTCCGGGCTACATAAATATAACAATGTGGGCACAATAAAGAGAAAATAGTAGGTTGTATTTGTCAGAAATTTCTCTTATGGACCCCAAAATACAGTTTTTTGACGAAACTTTTTGAGTACGTACATAATTTGTGTATATCAAATTTCAACTTATTTTTAAGTCCTAGAAATAGGTTTTGTTTTGTTTTGAAAAATGGGCTATAGTGTGCTCGGGTGCCACAGCCACGTTTCGGTGCTGCCTTCCCTGCTTTGTCAGCAATATAACAAAGCAAGAAAAATGAAAGTTCAGATGAAAACGATGACACCCTCCAGGAAGATATAAGACACATGTTCATGCTTACCTTCCAGCATCAGTCAGATACTGGATGAACTTCTCAATCTGCCTCATATCGACCCTCCCCGTGAGGTACCTATACTTGTTCATGAGGTCACTGTGCATGCCTGTTCTCATCGGCCCTCCATGCCCTTGTCCACACAGCCCAGCTGGTCGGCCTGGTGCCGGTCTCGTCGTGGACACCGTCATCTAGGGTATTGAGCTGAGCATCGCTTGGTAGGTAGGAAGTGCTACCAGACATCGTCTGGGATCTCCTTGAGTTCATCATAGAATCCATCAGAAGAAGGGTCTGGCAGGTAGTCCTGCGGCTGCTAGGATTTCTCAACCGGCTTGAAGAGGACCAGGATGTTATCTTCCGATCAGTGGTTCAGCGAATCGAAAATTTCCTTCTTTTGAGGTGGCAATGAGTGGGTAAATTGGACTCGGAAAGGCGCCTCGCGAGGACTGAAGGTCTTTTCGGGAATTACAACCCTTCATATTCAAAACAAAGTAAGAATAGTAGCATTAAAAAAAGATAGGGAGAAGCATAATGGGAAAATGGATTTTGTAGAACTAAAGAATTAAATAAATTGCTATGAACATATAGACTGGTTGCTTTAAAAAAATGTAGTGTAGTGTAACATCTATGTAGCAATCCTTGATTCAACTCGGGTACTCTTTTCAAGCAGCATGGCATGCTATTTTTTTTCATAAAGGGAGCTTTATTAATTAAATGTTTTAAACATTACACCCGGCCTCTGTATAGATAGGATGCACACAGCTTTCTACAGAATTATTTGTCCTCCTTACAAAATATAAAAAATGGAAAGATTATAGTTGATACAAAGGGAAAAGGAAAAAACTTATTATGTTACAAATACAAGTGATAAGAATATGCCAGCTGCACATGCCATGGTGGGATCCTGGGAGAAACCTCCTGAAGGATGGATCAAGTGCAATGTTGATGCAAGTTTTGTTAGTGCGGAGAAGAAGGGTGCTTGGGGTGTGGTCATCCAGGACAAAATGGAGGAATTCTTCTTTCAGCTTGGGATGTCATTGTGAATTGTCAGTCTGCAGTATTTGGAGAGGCAACTGCTTGCCTCGAAGGTTTAGAACTTGCTCTGGCACATTTCAATGCTAATGCTATCATTGAAACAGATTGTGCATTCATTCTGGAGTCTTTTAGACAAGACAACTTGGACCGCTCTGAAGTTTGTCTCATTGCGAAGGATTTTAACTTATTGAAGCCTCAAGACAAACAAGTGGTGATTTCAAAAATCAATAGAAGATGGAACAAAGTTGCTCATGGACTAAGCCAGTATAGCCGGACTCTATTGTGTAGTGGTGTTTTACAAGGCGTGGTGCCGACCTGCGTGTCGAAAGAGGCCTTGGATGATTGTAATCCTAACATTGTGATACGTTAATATACAGTAGAAAATTCAAAAAAAAAAAGAAAGATAGGATGCACACAGCCATCACAAATGCAGCAGTACCAAAATAAATAAACAGGCGAATTACATATCATGATTAGAAATTGTAAAAACGCCTATGCTATATGCAATTACATGTAAGAGAGGGGTAAAAATCTAACATTTTAAAATCTAACTTAGTTTGGAGTTTTTCAGCTCTTCCAATCAGCTCCTTGTTACTTTTATATATTGGAGTAGATCAGACATATCCTGAGACTTAAGCAGAACTGCTTAGTATGTTGTAATAAGCCTTTAACAGAACAACAAAATAACATTCTCTTTCATTTACAAACACTGGATGCTGGAGGAAAAAGTAAGGTGCTCATGGGCATAGCTTCACTACACTAGTACTGAGTGATCTGAGCTTTAAAACTACAGTAACAAACTAATAAGCAGAACCGAGCAGTAGATCAGACAAAGATGCAAATAAAGCCCAATGTGTTTCCAACAATCACTCAGCTGACTGATAGCATCGAAAAGGGAATACATAAAAATGGTATCGTACACAATTGAAATGGATTAGCACATGCTCAAAGACAACAAGCTGGAAAAACAATCCATACAAGAAATAGTAGCTCGTTCCATAAATAAAAAGAATACCATTTCTATCAATAACCAAATCAGTTTGTAATAAGACGCAGAACGAAATTTTCAAGAACTGGACTCTCCAATCTCAATAGTAAAGCAAGATTCTGATGAAGAAAGCATCAACAAACACATGAATGACTGAACACAAATGAACAATTTCTTTTATTACCGGATTCAGTTCAATCTAGCCATCTAGGGAACCTACAGAGGTCAGTTTCAAAATTAAAGATTCTCCCATCCCCAAGATGCAAGAACCACTCGCCATCTACGATGTCCTAGAAGCAATATCAGCGCAAGCAAGATCACAGTGCCGAAGCAACCACTCCGAGATCGATGGAAGAAAGCATCAATCGTGTGGGCCTTGTCGTCGCTGCGTCATCGGCGGGACAAAAAACCGACTGATGGCGAACAATAATCAGGTAACTGTGGAATAGAAAATCCGTATTTTATTTCTTTTATTACGTATCTTTTTTTACCTTCGAATCAACACATCCAGTGTCCATGAACCCTAAAGAATGAAGCAAAACATAGTAAACAGTTCATAACTCCTCAATGGAAACATATGTATACGCTTTATTAGAATGATGATATATATAGACTAATAGACACAGTTGCAGTGTAGCAACCACTTCATTCATGCAAGAGCACCTAAGGCGCGATAAACTTATTACTCACCATTCACTTATGCAATTTTAAGTTCAAACATAATTGAACATTTCGACATAAACTGATCAAAATCACCAAAAAATCAAACAACTCTAATCTAGGGAAAGAAGTTGCACGTTGTTCCATATTCGTAGAAGGCGCCATGGCCATGGTCATGGCCATGATCTCCTTCTTGGTTGTAGCCATAGCCTGCGCTAAGATTGTTGTAGCCATAGTTGTTAGCCAGAGGAAGAGGTGGTGGAGGCGGCAGCATCATCGCGCACGGTCGATGTTACCGCCCATCAAGTTCATCGTGGTGTCGAAGGTGACCTCATGGCCACTGCCGGTGCCGTGAGCTGTGAACGGTCCGGAGCCGTGGTACTGGAAGAGGCTGCCGGGCAGCCTCATCATCGTGTCAATGGTCACCGCATGGCTGTTGGTGCTGCGGCAGCGAAGGAGCCAGAACCGAGATAGTCTAGGAGGGTATTGCCGGCGCCGGCGCCCGCCCCCATCAGCTTCATCGTGGTGTCCATAGCCACCTCCTCATGGCTTCCGGCGCCGTCGGCCGTGTACGAGGCGTCGGCGCTGCTGTAGCCGAGGAGGCCGCCGCCTGTGCACTGCTGCACCATGGCCTCCTGGGCGAAGATTTCGTGCGCGCGCACCGCGGCCTCCGCCTGGATCCTCTCGAGCGCGCCGAGAGCAGCCTGGAGCTCCGGCAGCTCCCAGCTCCGCAGGTCGCCATCGATCCTGACACCGGCCGCGGGCATCTGCGCCTCGAGCTCGTCGCCCCTGCGCAGCTCCGCGTCGCGAGCCTTGATCAGTTCCTCCTCCTGGCGGAGGAGCTCGCTCAGGCGCAGCTCCGTTGGCACGCCGCCTTCGCGTCCTCCTCCGCGTCGAAGGCGGAAGGGTCGAGGAGGCGGTCGAGGACGGCGTCGAGTGAACGGTGGCCGTAGGTGTAGGGCTTGCCTGCGGGCGAGAAGACGATGAGCCCCACCTGCGCGCGGCAGAGCACGGAGAGCTCGAAGGCCTTCTTGATGAGGCCCTGGCGGCGCTTCGAGAAGCAGACCTGCAGCCTGTTGGCGTCCTTGATGCGCTCCATCGGGATCTTCTTCTGCCCCTGCGTCAGCTTCCTTTTCCTTCCTCCCTCCTCCCCGCCGTCGCCCCTCTCCGCCGCCTTGTCCATTCTTGACGATCGATCGGTCAATGGAGAGGCAGAGAGGAGAGCTCTCGATCTACGTTGGACGCAGTGCGACGTACGTATGTATAGAGGGCGCTGGCAAAGGAAAGGAAGGATTTTGATCATAATGGAAGGATACCGACAGACGCATTGTGATTGATTGACTGGCTGATTGTTGATTGATACAGAATTCGTGAGGTTTTTGAACTCTCAATCAGCAGAGAGAGGAAGAAAGGCATGTTGGGTTGGATGATCAGATTGTCACGGGGCGACTTTCCTTCTTTACGACGAGGAAATCGGATTTTGGTGCCAACGGTCGGCGACAGAACTGCCGCGGCCGCGGGAACGGGACCGGATGGCAAATTTTTTTTTTTTGACAAAATCTGTACAGTGAAAATTTCGAGTTGGCTGCAGTAATGTGCTTGCCTGTGGGTCAAGTCTGTAGACGTAGTGATTACTGAGCTTCTACTCTGCTTCCTCTAGAGTCCAGACCTCCAAATCTTTGTCCAGTTATAACTTATAAGTCAAGACGTGTACTTGATCAGCTGCCAAAAATAGGTCTCTAATACATCAGAATGTAGCTGCTTTTTAATTGTTAACATACACTTTTTTCAGTCTGACGGGCAGACATAAGCCAAACCCAAAACTTCATAGGCTTCAGATTTACACGAAATGACCAAAACACACCCAAAAAATCAAATTACACATACTGTGCTTTGACGAAGCTTAGCACATATTGCATAATCTGAGGAGAGTAAGCTATCAGGAACAGAGGAACACTAAGCAAGCACCAGATTGTTATATATCCATGCCTTTGTAGTTTGTTCTGATATGTCCAAATGAGAAGCATGTATGCAGCACAACAACAAAAGTCACTAATGCAGAAGACAATTTTAATCAGCTGTAGGAATGCAAGTATTTGTAGCAGCATTGTTCCAACACCATCCCCAGAAAACAATCTCTCGTGATTAGAGACCATGATCTTAGGTCCAGACAACGGGTAGACCATCTTGCACCGAGCATACCATTATGGTATCAGAAAAGTCAAAAGGAAAATCCATAGCGAAAAGATGGGCTTTTAGTAGAAACACAACCTCGTGTTAAAATTGATGTATTCTATAACTTCCATAGCTAGGATCACAAAGCCTCTGAAGGAATTTAAGAATGCAATGTATGCAATGCAGATGAACAACTGCCAGAAATGTATGGAGCACAACCCTCGAATTGCAATTCTTATGACCGCGAGCTCTTTGCGGCGGCTACAAAGGTGACCATTGGAAGTGGTGAAAAGGCTCTCTTTTGGGAATCCTTTGGCTTGATGGAAGGCGACCAAAAGAAGTGGCCCCTCTCATTTTTGAGCTATCAAAGAAGAAGAAAAGCACGGTTCGGAGAGCTTTGGATGATGATTCTTGGGTTTCCCAAATTGATATTCAAGGGGGCCTCACGGTTGATCACATCACACAATTTGCGGCCTTATGGGAAATGCTTAGTGCCGTCCAACTTCTTCCCAACACGCCGGATAAGATTACATGGAAGTTCACTAAGAATGGATGTTATTCCTCAAAGTCGGCATACAAGATGCAATTTTTGGGTCAAATAAACTCCACAATGCCATCCTTGGTTTGGAAGCCTTGGGCGCCTCCAAAATGCAAGATCTTCGCTTGGCTAGTGCTCCAAAACCGTGTGTGGACGGCGGATAGGTTGAATCGGAGAGGGTGGCCAAATTGTGGGCTATGCAAATTATGCAATCAAGTTCAAGAGACGGCCGCCCACCTCCTTTTCCAATGCCGTTTCACCTCTAGAATTTGGTCCTCCTTGAAGACTTGGCTTGGATTACATGATCTTGCTCCAAGAGATTGGGTGGCAATCACGAGTGTAAAGGAATGGTGGAGGGATGTAATTCACAAGAGAGGCGGCTCGAGGAAAGCTTTGGCGACTCTCGCTATGTTGGTGTCATGGGAAGTGTGGAAGGAGAGAAATGCCCGTGTGTTTACGAACAAAGCAACAACTTCCAATATGCTCATCGAGAAGATAAAAGGCGAGGCGTCAATGTGGTGTTTAGCCGGGGCTAAAGCATTGGGTAGCATAATGCCGCGAGAGTAGGCTTTGTATTTGGGGCCTTGGTCTTTCTTGACCTTGGCTTGGTCTGTAAAACAAACTAAACCCTCTTTTTAATTAATCAAAATGGCAAATCTTTTGCCTTGTTTCTAAAAAACAACCCTCGAATCAGCAACGACAAAATTTACACAATGAAAATGGCCTACACAGTGCAAACTAAAGAAAAAATAGTGAACGAGACATGTACAGTACACAAAATCGGTACTCGTTGCATCACCGCACTGACTTGTACAACTGATTCATTTGAGATAGAGATATACACACAATAACCGATAAAAGTAAGATAGACACAGACTTCTAATAGACAGAGTGACTGAACAAATACAGAGAAACTTAAGAAAGAGAGCAATGAATGAATTAAATATAATGAAGAAAATAGACTGAAGAACTGTGAAATGAAGAAAGAGAGACGATGACCGAAGACAGAGACACCAAAGAAATAGGTTGAAAAGAAAGATATCAACAAAAGAAATTTTGGTGAACTATAAACTGAAAACTAATGAAGAAAGATAGCGACATTTAGAGTGAAGAATGAGGAAAGAAATAGACTGAAGAACATATATACTGAAGAACAAAGATACTGAAGAAAATATGTAACGTGGAGCTACATATTCTAGTACCGGCTAGTTAACTCAATGATCCTGGTGCTGCAGAAATATATTTGAACATTGTGAGATTCTAGATGATAACCTAGGGCTACAATATACTCCCTCCGTTCCAAATTAGATGACTTCTATTTGTCTACATGTGCATATATCTAGACATGTTACATGTATAGGTACATCCACATGTAGACAAATGGAAGTTATCTAATTTAGAACGGAGGGAGTAAGTACAAGATGGCTTGATACTTCCAATGTCTCACTGAAGATTTACGACACTCACGTTATTTGGTCTCTGCTATAAGAACTACCCTGAACCTGGGATGCCTGAAGGTTTCATGGAGCTAAGTTCCGTTGTCGAAAACTAAATATACGCTACAGTAGTGATGTTACTACTCTGAAAGTGAATGACAAGTGCATGGCCGATCTTTGCTAAAATTACCCCTTTAATTTTATCTCCCGCGAGTTTGTTTTCTCATGGTCATATGTACACAAGCATGCTAGCAGAATACCTAAAACAGAGCAACAATACATGTATTTCAAGTTTCAGGACAGAGCACACCTTGGTCTATTAGATGGTGTACCCCAAAACTGATCATATTTTCAGCTTTATCTCTGCTGTGACTTTTGAATTAAACCAGCAAAAAAATGTGAACTGGAGTGTTTCTACTGTATTTCCATGGACAAGCAACAAGACATCCATATTCAAGGTAAGAGTATGCCATTAGATACTGTAGTAGAGATGTGACTCAGACAGTTTACTGCGACAAAATACCCCGGATCCGACGCTATGGTCCAGTTTCGATCTCAGGGATCTATACACTAATGGAAAGGTGTAGTTCCACTTTAGATAGGTAAGCATGCTAGCAAAACACTGATGACAAAGCAATATCACAGCAGTTTCATATCAGTTTCAGAGTATGCCATAGATACTGAAGAAAACAGACTGAAAATAAAATACTTTAACTAAAAGGTACCAAACTTATTTAATGAAAAATTAGGTAAAAAGACTTATCTGATTTTCATCTGATAAATAAATGACATGCTTTTAGCTAAGATATAGTCTACCGTCTACCTATTTAGTGAAGAAGCCAAACAAGGAAGGATTTCCCTGAATCCTTTTTCTTCTAGGCTTAACATTTTCCTAAAATAAAGTGTAAAAAACAAATGCAGCTGATTAGTCACAAGAAGAAACATTTTGAACAAAACCAGTCATGAAAATATAACTTGAGCTAGTATGGTCACAGCTCTCAATATACGACAGTCCTTGATCATGTTCATCGCCTGATGTGCTGACGAACTATAGAAGGCTTTGTAGGCAGACCATTACCAAATTTTCTGGTCTTTTAACTCCTACAAAACAACGACAATAAAGAGATTAGGACATGAGAACCAACTACACACAAAATGATACATGTTCATCTTTGAGCATTTTTCAGGCATGAACTATCTGAACAAAAACCATGGGCATCCAGTTAAAGCAAAAACATGACACATGTTCATCTGTTAACACTCAGGGGAAAAATGAAACATAAGTATCAGGCAGTAATTAAGCTACACTAATATAAACAAAAACAACAGAAAATTAAACATATTATAAGCATGCTCACAGCTACTGAAAAACAAAACATAAATCATAAGCAATGAAGACATCGAACTGGCTCTAATTTCAGGATCATATTATAAGCATTAGGTACATACACCTTCATAAAGCAACCACATATTGTGTCGATGGGTCTCTGAATTATTGTTCAACCAGCAGGTACATGAAGTAGCGCAAAAATTCAAAATCAAAACCAGGGTGGGGGAATGAACAACAAAACAAGTTCACAATAAGACGCTAAGGCCTTGTTTAGTAGGAGGGTATTTTTATCCCCAAGGGGATTGGGGATGGGAGGAATTTGGGAAGTTGTTGCTTTCACCCAATCCCCACAAATACTCTTCTCCCACAATACACTAGCATGGGCTAGAGTTTTTTATGTAAGGAAAAATGAAGTGCTTGGTGGGGGTTATCTAGGGATTATCCCCTACAAAATCAGAGTAGTAAACGGACCATTGGTAATATTTTGGGATCCCAGGGTAAGTCCCTTCAATACCCTAAAATACACTCCAAATACACTAGGGCTAGAGGTAAACAAGGCCTAATCGATTTGAGCTGATCTAGCACAATATCTTGAGCTACTGTTGGACCCGAGGCCGCATGAACTCTCTCGCACCGGAACAGCCCACGGACGACCACGTAGTCACGTGCGCCGAAACAAAGAAACCACCCCCGGGCTACAGGAGTTTACACGGCGACTGTGCTAGAACAAAAAACTGTTGCGGACCTCTCCGCCATAGCCGTATCCGACACTTCCCCTCCTCCACCGAGTCAGAGCGAACTGACACGCAGCTGTAAGACTAAAACTGAAATTCGAAAAAACAAAAAAAGGATAAGAAAGCTGAGACGACACGGCCCAGGTGGAGCCCAGAAATGAGATGGAGAGATTCGTGTTATGGAGCCCAGAAATGAGATGAAATTCAAAAAACAAAAAAGATAATAAGGCTGAGGCAATACATTCTAGCGCGCGACTAGATTCATGCTGACAAAGACAACATCAAACGGCCAGAAAAAAAGTGACTATCCGCCGATTGAAAAACACCCCTTAGGGCAAGGTAGGGACGGCAGCCCTATCTTCATTTTTGGCTGAACAATTTGAGAGGTCGCACGTTGAAAACGAACTACGTACGAGAAAGTTATGTGTGTATTAGTAGACGCTACGCAATATCGGTTTCAAACCGAAAATAAGGACTTATCTAGTCTAGTTAGAAACTAACTCTTTTTTTATATAATAGCTAATTCTCAATCTAACAGAATCCGACTCTAGAGATGTCCTAGGTGTGGTATTTAATGAGGCTTTGAGAATATTTTGAGCAACTTATGGGGTAGTGGTCAAAACCAACTTGAGATATGCAATAGATTACATCTTATGGTTCTATTGTGGATTCGGATATTTTATTGGCTAAAATTATATTTGTATTAGCTTAGTCAATATCTTTGTTTAATGATGTGAGGACAAGTTTGGTGAATTGAAGAAATGATGGTTAATAGCCACTCTTGAAAGGTATCAATTTGCACAATAAATTTCATCACAATAATATGGATGAAATGGTATATACGTGAAATCAAGAACAGGGGAAGACTAGGTCATCGTTGATATGTTTTTATAGTGTGAAAACCTTCTATATTGTATAATTATTTTGACCATAGGTTAATTGAGCTATCATTAGAGTTGTTTGGAATCCTCTTGTCTGACTACAGAGATACTCTTTTTTTAGTTCCATGTGAATAACCTTTCTCGTCTTACGTGCATTTATCATGGATATTTCTCTTATTATGATCATGAACATATACGAAATAAGTATGATGTATTCGTTATTTATACACTGATAATTCAAGATCTTAAAAATTATCCTGATATTTGAAAGGCATATATTATTTCTTGTGGTTTATCGCCTCATTCAGTTGGCAGTGCTTTTACTAATAGTGACAAAAATAGTTGAACGAAACTTCTAGACGACAAAGATCAATCATCGAGTTGTGAAAAAAGTGCTTGTGATGGCTTCTTGATGACTTAATGATGTGCTAAATCGAGCGAGAGATATTAAAAAGTCTTTAATGACAAAATTATGGGAGATTTTTTTAAAAGTAGAGATTTGTCATCGGTATGTTTTTAGGTTTACTTATATATTAAAATATTTTTATACTTTTATTGTACTAAATGATTATGAATCATATAAAGTGTTAATGTCTCGGCACTATTCTAGTCTTTACATTATTTTTTGAGTTTGCCCTACCTTAATTCTTTTTTCGTCCATCGCCACCGGCTGTTAATTAGGAAAAATGAAAAATAAAATAGGCATGGGGCCTCAGATAATCTGGTATAATAATAAACCGATAAAAGGATGACATCGCACAATTATTTGCGATTGTTGTTTCCGTTTCTTCCTCGCGCTATGGAAGACCTTCTCGTGACTGCAGCCTTAAATCGACTAGACCTAGAGACCTAAACGGTAAATTAAATGCATGGAAGGGAGGGTTTTTGCACCATAGGTTAAACCACCATACCTTGATACCATTCCCTTCCACCTCTCGTCCAACCTCCATAGCAATCTCGTTGCCGCATACTCGCACTCCTCAACCTTGTCGCACAAAACCATCATCTTCCTCCATGCATGCGCTACCATTCCCGCTGGCCTTGCGGATCAATCTCCGCCGAGATTCGATTCGGTTGTTCATGCTATAACATGGTAATGATATATCTCTGCGTCACCTTATGCAAGCTTTTGTATCTGAAAGTGATATATCTCCGTAATGATATGTTGACGATGGAGCAAAGGACGAGGTTACATAAATTATGCACACTAAACACGTGATAATTAAAGACGGCTAAATTAGTTGTTAGTTGTTGATCCGCTGCAAAACTTTGCTAAATTTTCTAACAACAATTGGTTAGTCGTATTACTTATTACGAACCACGGGAGAAAGGACAATGATCTATTAGACGATGATGCGGAGGCTATATCTACTTTCTCTTTGCCAAATTGCACTATTAGTTTTAGTCAAAAGTCAAACTTTCTAAAGTTAAATTTGACCAAGCATGTAGGAAAATATTTCAACATCTATAACATCAAATATATATAATATAAAAGTAAACATGATGGTTCGAAAAACATTAATTTGATTTTGTAGATGCTAGTATGTTTTTTCTACACTCACGAGTTTGACTCTGAATAAATCTAGTGTGGCAAAAAGTAATGGACAGCCGCGTAGTCTCTCTTTCAGCAGCGCCGTCCTCACTCCTCACGGTAAGAGCATCTCCACTCGCGGCGCCCAAACGCGTTTGGGGCTGTAGCGTACCTGCACTTAAAATATGGCGAGGTACCTGTGTATAGTGCAAACCTCTGGATCGTTTCATTTGCACACACAGTTTAAGATGTAGTACCACAACAAAGTATCATTATTACAATCGAATGATCCAGACTTGGTAAAATATTCATTACAACTTGCATAGCATATAGCTAGCTTGAAAGAGTAAAGCAGCGGAAATAAATCTTCATGGAGTCCTCATCCTTTGCATGTGCCACAGGCGAAAAACATGTTGGTTGTAGACTCGAAAACCCTTAACGTAAACTCACTCGTCAACTGAACAATCTGCAACAAATAAAATTTTACAAGAGAGTGGGTCAGAACCATTAAAAATGGATCTGGCAAGTGACACTATGTGGACACTTAGTGGAATAACTCTAATAACCTATATGCATATCTGGCTGGTGGAGTTCAAGGCTATTTTGCATAAAAGCCAATTTTGCCTAACACTTTGTAAAACTTTTCATAAAATTTTTGAGACAAGATGGCTTGAAAACCATTGTCTTAACTACCCTTGTTCACCATCAAGTTTTAATTTTGAAATTTGAATGATGAAGCCTCCGTTGAATCCTTGATCAGCTGCTCAAATTGTCCGTAACCGGGGACACGGCTAAGTACTTAGTTTTTAACTCTGCAGAGGTTGTGCACTTTCACCACGAGACCCAACAAACCCAAACTATCCTCAAGCACTCAATTTGTGCTAAGGAAAAGGAGAGAGTTGAGACGAGACCTTTGGGAAACAGTCCCCTGTTCCTCTGGGCAGACCCAAAGATATTCATCTACTGAGACGTGCCGGAATCAGGTTCCTAGAACTTACTTAGTCAAGGCAGAGCCATAATACCAAGTGGCTGCACTGGAAGCATCTTCACTTAGAGAAAACTTTGGTCCCTTTAATACCCTGGGTGGCAATCCACAAGTGAATAAACACTCAACTCTGTCAGCCGTTCAAGCCCAAATCCACCCAAGTGATAAATTAACTTAGTAGAATTAAGCTTTGAATAAAACAAATTTGCATAGCATCAATAATTCTACTAAGTTATCAATAGGATTCTAGACACAACTAGTGTAAGGGAGATAGTAGTTTTAGCATAGCAATACTATCCTACACATGCATATAAAGAAATACACTAAGTCATGCATAGAAAAATACTTAGGAAATTTATGGGGGTGTGCCACTTGCCTTGGCAAACAGGAGTGCAGCAGTAGCAGTTGCAACCACCTTCGTCTCTCTCCGAAATTTCTAACAAGTCAAACAAACCACAAATAAACATACAATCATAAATGCAACACTTAGAAAAAATATGACATGCATGAGATGCAGAATGATACAAAGAATTATGGTATGAAAGACATACAAAACAAATTAAGGGAAAGACATAACAATATCCCATTTGGCTAAGGCAAGTTCAAGGTTGAGTAAACATAACAATGCTAAAACAACAACTTGAAAGGTTGTAAGGCTACTCTAAGTCTTCATAATTTTGGTCTTCAAATAAGCTTCAACTCCTTTGTAGCTTCGTTGATCTTCAATGGTATTCAATTAGCACTCTAGGGACTTAATCATAACACAAAGAACTTGGTCTATGTCCAAAGTGAGCAATAATAGAAGGAAAGAAGATAGAAAGAAAAGAAGTAGTTGGTCTCCTAAAATTCTTCTCCTTGCTTCCTTGTAGTTTTACTTGATGTGATGACTTCATTGCACTTTGTGGACTTGTTGATTCTGAAGACTTGATGATGTTGGCAGAAGGTTGATCTTGAATATAACTTAGCCACCATGAAGTCTAAGAGAGGGAGAAGGAAAGAGAGAAAGGGAAGGAAGACTTGGAACAATGTAGCTGGTTGGTCTTCATGAACTTTCTCTTGATTTCTTCTAAGTCATTTCTTCTTGGAGATGCTTCTGCAGTCTTGTTTTCATGCTAAGTCCTAACTTAGTGTTTTTGACAAGGGAGTCAAAAGGCTAACATGCATCCTCAAAATTTCTAAGGAGGAAGTCATGTAAGATGTACACAAATAATGCTAAGAACTTAACATGCATGCCATGCTTATGAAAATGCTCTAAGAAATGCAAGCAATAAAGATGATCCAAAATAACTAAGGACCAAGGGTCAAACAATAAATCACAAATAAATTCTAAGTAAAAGTTAATCAACATAAGAGAGGCGAAAATTCTTTAAGGAAAAGGGTTGTCAAAACACTTGTCAAATTTAAAATAGGTTTAAAAACAATCAATTGTGGCTTAAGTAAAACTTATATACCACAGATAAACAATTTACAAATTTATATATTTCAACAAATACAATCAATTCACAAGCAAACGTTAACAGAACCAAGTTCAAAAGTCAAAAGAAATTTGGAGCATAAATATGTTTTCAAGTGGAAATTTTTGAAAAGTGTTTAAATTAATTTTGGACATATTAATGGCATTTGAAAACTTTAGGGTTTTATAAATTCCTTTTGAAATATAATTTAAACCAAAGCAGAATATGAGTAAGATGATTAATATCACTAAAAAAAATTGTATAAAACTCAAATATTTTAAAAGGGGTTTGATAAATCAAAATGATTTCAAAACTCATTTTAAAATCCGAATAATATTTTCTTTCAAAAGTAAAACTATAAAACTTGAAAATAGAGAATAGGTAAGTACTAGAATAAATCTTAATACATACAAACAAATCTTAGCCAAACACACTTTTTCAAATAGAGATCATTTTGATTTCCAAACTAGGTTTTAATAAACAATATGACACTTAATGTCAAATTTAAAATAGGTTTAAAAACAATCAATTGTGGCTTAAGTAAAACTTATATACCACAGATAAACAATTTACAAATTTATATATTTCAACAAATACAATCAATTCACAAGCAAACGTTAACAGAACCAAGTTCAAAAGTCAAAAGAAATTTGGAGCATAAATATGTTTTCAAGTGGAAATTTATTTCCCACTTTTGAAGTATCTAAATGCAAACAAAGCTATATGATGATGAATGCATGCATGATTTTCCTTTTCAAAACAAAATACATAATAGTTTTCAAAAGTTTTAAATTTTTCTGATTTTTCAACTTTTTGAAAAACTTGGGATGTTACAGGGGCGTGCCGGACACAAAATCTCCCCCACTCGCGGCGCCCAAACGCGAATTGGGTCCCGCGCGGCCCAGTTTTGTGTCCGGCACGCCCAGCCCACGCCCTCAACTTGGGGAGGCTTGGGGCGGCCCCGGACGGAAGGAAACGCGACGCCACGTCGGCTCCCAACGCGCGGGCCACGCCTGGCAGTGAGACACGGACTATGTCTCGTCGTTTTCTCGCCTGATTTTATCCCCGTCTTTCATCGTCGCCCCAGTCGCCCCACTTTGCTCGTCGCCCCCGCCCGCCGGCTCCACCCAAACCTGGACGCCGGTGCCGCCGTTTGCTTCCTCTCCTCGACGGCCTTCGGTTTCGGGCACCGACGATCTCTCCGCCGCTGTATTCGATACAGCCGTCCCCGGCGGTCTCTCCGCGACCCGCCCTACCTACAAGGTGTTCGGCGGAAGGTTCGCCTGGTTTTTGACTGAATTATTGATGCTAGCCGGCGACCGGTCGTTGATCAGTGGCCGCGTTGTATTGCAGATGGATAGCGACGACGAGATGATGGCCGCGATGCTGTTGGAAGAAGAAGACGCCATCGCCGCGGAGGAAGATGAGAATATAGCAATTCTCAATTGTCTTCTCCAACTTCAAGCCGACGAGGAAGCCAATGCCGCCAAAACGGGGAAGCTCATCGTTCGGAAGGAAGAAGAGCAAGCCGAGGCAGAGAATGGAAGACCATTGCATGTTAGTCTCTGACTACTTTGTCGAAGTTCCTGTCGCCACCGACTACTTTATTTTATATATTTGAACTATTAAATATTGTATTTGAACTATTACATATTTATGTATGTTTGATTTTTCCTTTCACAAAATATTGAAATTCATGTAAAAAACCCTTTTGGGGCGCCCCTTTGGGCGCCGCAAGTGGGGAACGCGGGCGCCCAAATGGCGCACCTTGTCCGGACAGCGCCCAAATGACACGTCCAGACGGCGTTTGGATGCGCATTTGGACGCCGCGAGTGAAAATGCTCTAAATGGCTTGGCCGGCGGGTGGCAAGAAGCCATTTTATTTGGCGTTGCGTCGCCGCCGACTGAATTTCAGTGCCGAGAACGACGCGTCTTCCTTCGTTTCCCGCCGTCCCATTTCGGCTGTCATCCACTCACTTGATCAGTCGAGGCTCTCAATTCAAAATGCCACGGATCCAGAGCGACTTGTCATTTGAATTTGAGGAAACGCGGCGTGAGGATGGGTAGGTTGCTTCAAATCTATGGCTTCTTTAAATTAAGCAGCCACCCCAGATCATCCCTGTCTTTGCGACTAGTCAATGCAGTGTTGGACCACTATCACGTGCACACACACCGCAGTCCCTAGTTTCAAACTCACCTGGCTAATTGCTGCATCAAGTACCAGTACATCATTATTCCATTAACCATAGCCATATATGCTGTCTATCCATAAATTTTCACAAACCTTCTCAA
Source organism: Poa pratensis (assembly GCA_947311845.1). Lineage (NCBI taxonomy): Eukaryota > Viridiplantae > Streptophyta > Magnoliopsida > Poales > Poaceae > Poa > Poa pratensis. The sequence goes on from CAMZMU010000072.1 coordinate 33,700,882, forward strand.
TGTTTTCTTGAATCTTGATATAAATAATAGTTGTACTATAACAGCAATTTGTCTTGTCGATTGTGTTCAGTCATAAGGTTTAGTTAACCATGAATAATCCAACGTGAAGGGTGGCTCTGCTGTCACGGGAGGCAGATGCCTGAGCAGCGGCCCGGACGGTAGTGGTACGTGGAGGCTGCGGCCTCGGACTCTCACGCAGCGACGGTCCTATGGGGCAGGGTAGTGGTCGAGTTCGGTGCAGGCAGCAAGTTCGTTAACTCAGCTGGTTTGACTTCGAGTAACACGAAGTTTCGATCTGGCTACTGCGCTGGGGCAGCAACTCCGAATTTGGTGCGACGTTCATGGTATGCGGTGCTCCTCTTGGTAGTGGGGGCCTATGACATGGCTGGGTCATGCGGCGTTGTGACTCGTGTGCGGATTTGGTGCCGAGTAGTGTAACTCAATATTGCGGCCTTCGAGCCGGAGGTGTGTGCTTGTTGTGTTTGGGGGACTAGCATCGTGTGGACGGGCACGCTTGTGCAGTTTTTACCTTGGTTTTCCTTGCAAACGTGGCAAGGTATGGTTGTTAGATCCAGTTTTCCTTATAATCTGGATCAACTCTTTTCAGATACCAACTACATGGTCTAAAGCAATGTTTAGTTTAACGCTCCAGGAAGTGCAGTACAGCACGGGAGATGCACAAGGGAGCCAGTCCCATGAAACAAGCAAACAAAGCAAAGCACGCACACTGGCGATGAAACAAATGCGTGAGCTGTCCTGTGCAGTGGGCTGGTGCAAGTGACAGCGAAGATTTTAGATTCCCGTGCACAATGCCACCAACTTCCAAATACTGCCGACCAGGCTAAAACTCACATAGGGAACTATTCGATTTCCGTAGAAATCGGGCAAAAGTCTAGCATTCCAGAATCACCATGAAACATATTCATGAAACTGTCGCTTAGCTGATGGTTTGTACAGCCAAAGGAGAACAGACGAGACCTCGCAACAAGGCCAAGAAATCCCAGAAACATCCTGCCATCTGCTTGTGCTTGTTCTTGCCTCCATTCGATACATTTCAGCTCACTGGCTGGCATAAGTTGGCAGGATCTGCACCAAGGATCAAGGTACCACTCACATGTGTTGCGTTGTGTGCAGGGCTAAGCTAGTGATAACCCTGTTCATGATTCATTACATTTGCTTGTAAGTGCAGGCAACTGCCACCAGCTTATATCAGTATACTATACTCCAGGTTGCTTGCCCACAACACTTGGTCACCACGCTCATAACTAGAAAAAGAATGTGCATATCTAGTTTGAAATATTCAACTTTCAGCACCACATTATTAAGAAAAGAATTAGCTTTGTAAAGAATGGGCAGGTTTTGTTTGAAGATTTCAGGTGGCAGATACATTTGACTCTAGCTAAAACATACTAATGTGCAAAGCGACAGCTATTCTCGGCTTCCTAGTGCTCGTTTGATATGCAAAACATGGAAAAGATCAGCTTATACCATGTCCAACAAAGAAATGATCAAACAAACGTGTACCCATGACAGAGCAAAGAACAATGCAGCATAAAAGAACACAGCATGCTCTAAAAGGTTGGACCGGAGCCAGGCTGTCGAATTATAGATTGTTCATCCTCACAGCTGAAGGGACTTTAAGACAAGCATTTCGACCAGAGTTTCGAATTTCGGTGAATGGGATCAGCATATACCTTTGTTAAATTTCCTTGCCAATCGCGGCAATTCCATAGGTTACTGTTTCATGATCAGCCTAGGTAAAGCTTATGAACAGTATATGAAGGACAGACCATTGTGCAGCGACTTGACACCAAATTATACAAATACAAATGCACTCTAAAACAAGCTAACGCTTGCAACTGTGGACGAATCTGAAATCCTACTAGTGAATGTACTTTTTAGCATTTTGTTAACAGGGAGATTATCGAATCATCTATGGTGTCTTCAATTTGATGTACAGTCACACTTACATCAATTAAACATTCTTTTGCTGTTTGAGTTTGAGTTTGAGCCCTTCCAAGTGAAATATGGTTTACAAGCCTCAGCATGGCATAAACTAAAATTGTTAGCGTTGAACATGATACCAGGGTAAGTTTGAGAGTTTAGTATAGCTGGAAATGCAAACATTTGTGAGAAGACTAAGGAAAGATCTCAAATAAGCAGATTAGTTAGCAAACAAAACTAAACGAGTGAAGATATACAGTTGTACATCATATTAAACAGGTACCTAAACAGGAGAAGCTAAAATGGGATTGAATTGAAACTTGTATGAATATCACTGGAACAGCACCATGTCATGTGCAATGAATATTACCTCAGCTTTATTGCCAGCCCCATTTTCCTTTTGAATACAACAATGAAAAAATAATCGAGGGATTCCAAATCTGACATGACAAATATCTCTTCTCCATTGCTTGCTTGGAGATGAACCCGGCTAAGAACATGGTAATTTTATGAACATCAACAGTAAACCATTGCTGAATGATTAAACTTCTAAACAGACCCGTCAAAAGAATGTTCTAACACGCAAGGAGCAGAAGCTGAGACCCAAATCGAGCAATTCACAGCACCCTCATTGATATGGAACGTTTCTTCCTCAACTGACCAATGGACAGTTCCATGTCTCAGGGCATCATCATCATAGAGCCTTGCCATTGTTGCCTGAACTCTGTGGAAATCCAAAAATCAACTATGCAACATACTCGCTCTCAATCACAGGTCTTGTCCGTGTCCCCAATGCTACTGGCGCTTGCGACCGCCCAACCTGAGCCATCCGCAAGGTCTCCCCAACCTCTGCATTTCGTTCCATCACCTCCATCCTCTTTTCTCTTCTATACCTGACGAAACAGAACAGAAGCAAAGCCAACACAGCCAATGCAATGACACCCCCAACAACGCCGACAGCAATCTTCCATGCGTTTGAACTGCCCTTAGTATGACCACCGTCAGCCGGTATCGGTGGGGCGATTGCGCCTGAAGGCGCTGGAGCAGGAGCAACCTCGCTAGAGTTCACCACTATGGAGAAGTGCCCTCGGCGATATGTCGTGCAGACATTGTTTGCCTCCAAGTCCCGGAACTGCGGCACGCCATCCAGATCAAACCACACACACTGCGGCGCTGGACCGCCCGGCGGCACCTCCCTGACATTGCTGAAAGTCACAAAAATCGGACTCCCCGACGCGACGATGCTCAGTTCAGACAACCCCACTGCCGACAAGTTGGCGGCGTCATAGAACAGCAGGCCGAGAACGGGGGAGAGGTAGGTGTACCCGGGGAGCGGGTAGTACTTCTGCGACATGTCGCCCCCCAGGTTGTGGTAGACGAGCACCACCCTCTCGACGTACGGCTGCACGATAACGCCGCTGGGGATGCCGAACTCGAAGTAGTCGGAGAAGCCTTTCCTCCGCAGGCTTCCGCTGCGCAGGCGGAGCCCCGACACGGCGACGCCCGCGAGGTCCCCGGGCACGGTGCCGTTGTAGACAATGCCGGTGCGCGGTCGGACGAAGGCCCGGTACGCGTAGTCCTGCAGCATTGCGTCCAGGGCCCTCGCGGACGCCGGCGGCTGCGCCGCCACCCGAGAAGAGCCCACGAGGAGGAGCTGGAGGAGGCAGACGCAGATCAAGAAATCCATCCCGGACGTACACCTCCGCCGCCCGCCGGCGAGGATCCGAGAACAGAACAGCCAGAGCCCAACAAGAGTCAGGATCCCGTCCTCATCGCGAGGACAGCCACCCCGCACACGAGGAACTCCACCCCTCACAGCCCGGAGAAACAAGAAGAACGAGATTTGTAGCGGGAGAGGACGGGCATTCACGCCCCGCGGGACGGCACGGGGCGAGCCGCTAGATCCAAAGAAGCAGCTGGCTCGAGCAGCGCGGCAGCAATGGCGACGGAAGCTATGCAGACAGGGGCGTCCAAAGTCCCAACAGGTGGCACGGGGGACGACGACGAAATTTCTGCAAGAAACAAACCACGCGGCCAAGAAAGGACGCGCGCGAGACCGGATGGCAAGAATCGGGAGGAGGGGTAGGAGGAGCAGCGGATCAATCCCGGGGCGGAGCGGGCGGCCGCCGGAGGCCACAGAAAGCCGCGCAGGGACGGGGTCGGATGATTGCGACGGCGGGGTTGGGGAATCGGTCCTTCCGGCCGCGGGTTTGGGTGGAGAGAGAGTGAGGTGAGGTCGTCAGAGAGATTTTAGGAGGGGAGAGAAGAAGGAGAGGTTTTAATGGGATTGCATTTTTTAGGGGCTCAGATGGAAAGTAATTATTTTTCTCGGGGTTTATTTTTTCCCGCAATAAAATACGCGGGCATGGATACAGTTGGCACGCCCTGAGGAGTTACGGATTTGCCCTTGGACAGCAGAGACGCGTGGTGTTCTGGTGCTTCTGCCCGCTGGAGAGTAGGTCCACGTGCTAGGGGCTCGTTTGTAGGTGGTAGATTCTTGAGGGCTTTTGGATGAAGTGACAGCAGTGTTTTTGTAAAGTCCCTCAGCTCTCACTTACGTGTGGGGTCTTTTTGTAAAGTCCAGCGTCCGGCAGAGAAGACCTTTGTTCAGCGTCCGGCAGAGAAGACCTTTGTTCCCAACGTCTGGATGGTCCTGTGAGAAGATTGATTGCAAGGTGGGGTCTTTTTGTAAAGTCCCTCAGCTCTCACTTACGTGTGGGACCACGGAGGTGAGGCCCACCGCCAGTGAGCATGATTGGTAAACTTTTGTAGAGTCCTTTGCCAACGACTGGATTCGGGACTAGGTATGTATATAATATAATAACTGTTCAAGGGTCTTTTTGAAAACTGCATCGACAGGACTCTCATGTTTCGGGGGTATGCTTGCCTATCCCCCAAAAAAAATGTTTGTCTCCAAGGAAAGATGTGCTAAACATTTTTCTTCGAGAGAAAACATCCGAATGCATTTTAGATTTGATTAATGTTCAAAAAGACACTTTAAAGAAATGAACATTTACCTAAAAGAAAAATAATCAGTAACCACCACGAGCACCAAACAAACTCCAATCGCCTCGTTGCTTTTGGAGACCATCCGGTGAAGACAACGTCGACTAACCAAGTCGACCATACCCTATGTTGATGGATCTATGACCGGATGCCACCACTCCCAAACAATTTAGGCATCTACCCCAAGCCAAGTACCATACACACCAAGTTCGTCGCCGATGCTGCCAACCCTTTCATGACGAACCGACCATAAAAGAACATTGTTGCTTGTGAAAGTTCCTTCAAGAAGATTTTTGGGACTAGCATCACCATCACCTTGGAGGTCGAAGCGTTGGACGAAAAATCTTGATGTGCTTTCTAGTATTTTTTTGTTGCCGAGATGTACGAAAGGGGAACAAACTCGCATGCGACGGGAAACGGTGGCCTTCTCGGAGAGTAGAGAGAAAACCCTAGCGCTGATTATATGAGAGGGAAATGATATGTCTAAACTATTGATGTGTTAAACGTCGATCGGAGAGAGAAAGGGGGAACATGGCCTCACATATTGAATGGTGACTAGGAACTGTGGCCTTCAAAGATTAGGGAGAAAACCCCTAACGATCATTGTATTGGGAGAAGAAAATGACCGTTTGAACTGCACATGTGTCAAACATTGAAGAGAGCTGAAAGGGGCGAAACGAACCCACACACATTAGGGAGTTCGGTAGGAGAGAATGTACGCCCTCACCTTCGAATGTAACAATGTCATGATATTTGTAGGGGTTTTCACACGTTACGGATGTACTAAACCGTTTGCGCTATGTAAAAATGCTTCCAAACCACGTACGTCATACACCACCCATATTTTGCTTCCTTTATCCTCTGGTGTGCTTTGTTTTGCTCACGAGTGAAGCTACAAACAGTAGCAATAACTACTCCGTCCATATCAAAATATTCGTATCAAAATATATCCGTATCAAAATATAAGACTCTCTATCTATTCCACACACACATGTATCTAGACATGTTTTAGTACAAAATTCACATAAACCTTGCACTAAAACATGTCTAGATATATGTGTGTGGAATAACTAGAAAGTCTTATATTTTGATACGGAGGGAGTAGATTATATATCATGACGAGATGATATTTTGTAGGTGACGCAATCGAGTCGGCACTATGTTAATTATACTCTTGGTGTTCAAGTCAGCACAAGACAGCACTAGACTCCACCAAATGGAGGGGCATCATCCGTGTAGTGATGAAAGGGACCATGGTCCGTCCATTTGGCTTTCACGAATGACTAATCATGCACTCATTTGGTGATAAAAGAAGAAATATGGTCAAAATCAAACCGGCCAATGCACAAGCGTGACTTAGTGACCACTCACCACCATAGTTCTTCGGAAGACCATATCTTTCGCGTGTGTTTATGCCTGCGTTTTATGCTTTTGTTTGTTCATGCATTACAAATTAATTTTCTACAAGCGGCAAGACAGTGCCACTGAATGTGGGCTTAGGCAGAGACAGTGGCAATAAGAAAAATCGCACGGTACCACAAAATCAATTTTACTTTGCTGAAACATAAGACCATTTTTTTCTAATCACCTGATCTTTGCCATAGGTATTGTATTATACTTGTATCTCCATCAACGAACCAACACCTGTAAGCATTTCTTCTTTCATAGATTGGCAATCGACGTTTTTTCTAATATTCCAGGAATCATGGTGCTCCCTGGGTCAATGGCATTATTAGAACCCAGCTGTTGCAAGATACGAGACCTAAAATGTTAAAAATTTCCGAACGCGGCAACTGTACGTGGAATTCCAGCCAGAATCAAAGAAACGGTTCGATTTTGATATGGGTCAGAGGAAATTCACGCCGTTCTTCTTTGGGGTTAATGAGGAAGAGCAACGTAGGGTTGCGAATCTTTTTAACTGCGGAGTGGGTACTATTCCAATGAAATATTTAGGTATGCCTGTTTCCCCAGATTTTTTGGTGGCCTCGGTATTAGAATTTGTTGTTGATATGGTGATTAAGAGACTTCAAACTTGGGAGGGATCTCAACTTTCCTCGGGTGGGAGAAAAGTTAGGATGGATTCGTGTCTTAGCAATATTCCGATGCATGTGATGGCCTTTTATAAGTTGTCGGATGGTAATCATCATAAAATCAACATGGCTATGGCAGGATATTTTTGGGAAAATAAAGGAAATGATAGGAAATATCATATGGTATGTTGGGAGAACCTGTGTAGACCCAAAGAATTTGGGGTATGGGGTTTATGGATAGTAAAACTAAGAACATTGCTTTGCTTTGGAGATGAATTTTTAGACTAGAACAAGGGGATGAGGATATGAGTTGCAAGTTGTTAAGAAAAAAGTATTGTGCTGGGAATGGTAGTTTCTTTAAGCCGGAGACCAGTGGTGCGTCGCAGTTCTGGAAGGGGCTACACGCAATCAAAAAATGGGTAAGGAAAGGAATTTCTTATATTTTGGGGGACGGGGGAAAAGCGGAGTTTTGGAACAATGTTTGGTTAGGAGAAGTGCCTTTAAAAATCAAATATCCAAGTTTGTTTATGTGTTGTAATCAGCAGAACTGGATGGTGAGTCAGGTTCTTGCAGGAGGAGATAATAACTTGTCCTTTAGGCGCACGTTTGGGAGGGATGAAAGTGATGAGTGGGAAAGTTTAAAATTGGACTTGGAAGGAATCCTGTTAAATGATAATGCGGATAGTGTGCGTTGGGAGTTGTCACCAAAAGGGGATTTTAATACGAAATCCATTTATAACATAATTTTGTTTTCAGGGGTGAGGGATGTGGAAATTATGGACTTGTGGAAGTCTTATATGCCTTTGAAAAATAAAATCTTTGTTTGGATGTGTGTACGGGGGCGAATACAAGTGAAGGTTGAGTTAGCTAAAAAGGGGTGGCCGGGTGGAATTGGGTGTACAGGATGGTGTATTTACTCTCGCAATGGATGCTGCTGGTGCCGCAGAAACTCAAGGATGAAGCACAGGCGGCCCGCGACAAGATCAAGCATAAAGCTAGAGAGCTGCAAATTATCTGCGGAGGTCGCCAGGGAATTGGTTGATGCTCGTTTTTCTGTAGCCTCCTTTGTGTTGTGCTGGTGTCTTTGAGTTGTATGAGCACTTTGCTGTATTGTGCACGCTTGCTGATCTTTGTACGGCTAGGAGGTGGGGCTTTTAGCCTTTTGGTCTGTCTGGTGGTTTTAGGTGGTGTTTCCTTTGCTTTCGGTTAAGTATGTAAGGTGAGCTTTCTATATAAAAGCTGGGCCGTGAGGCCTTTTCTCTCAAATTCACGCCGTTCTAAATGGCACCAAGAATATACTACAAGTTTGTTTATGTGTGCACGCTGCGATTTGCACTGGTCCTGCAGCTAGCGCAAGGTTGGTACACTCATCAATGTTCATCCACAATGGACGCAATCCAGACTAGAGGTTCGATTTCGAAAATGTCAATCTTGTCCGGCCTCAACGCGCTAGCTTTTATTTCATCCGGCATTGCATTTCAAGATTTATTGTCTAAAATTAGACAAACAAAATATGGTCATATGACAAGAACTGTATAATTAGGTGCTTATTCAAATGCATTTTCTATGACCATATTTTATCGATTACATTTGGTGAAAGCTATTTATTTTGAAGATGCAAATGTCAACAGGCAATCAATTATCTAAAAAACCAAGGTCAAAGCTGGAAGCATATATGCCATTTATTTGTCTGATCTGAACTACTATGTGACAAACAAATTGTCACGTACCTAGAAATAGAACATCTACTCTAGTGAAAGGACGAATTTATGTAGTCTCTGGATCCGCGCCTAACAATGGAAGAGTAGCTATGGTCTCTCAAATGGTCGATCTCGAATTCTCGATGTGGTGCATGCCTGCCAGTGATTAATTCTACAACGGTTTGGCAGGTCGTACCATGACCGATCAAGCAATGTAGGGGTGGAATGTAAGATTTTTACATCACAGATATTTGTGGCAATCGGGAAGTTGTTGCCGTCTAAATTGGAGGTAGTAATTTAGAGCATCTTCAACAGATGGGTTTAATATCACGCGCGGGGAAAACTGTTACTTTAGCGCGTGGAGAGGGCTCGCGCGCGCTCCAGCAGCCGCGGCAAAAAAGAGCGCGCGGGAAACCTCCACGCGCTAAACTGTTTCCCGCGCGCTGGAAAAAGCGGCAGCCCACACGCTTTATATTTCGCGCCGCTTTCAGCGCGCTGGATAAGCACGCGCCGTTGCCCCCACCTGCCCAACTGCTTCTCTTCCCTCCCACGCTCGTGTCGACGGTTCCTTCCCTCCCTCGTCGTCGCTCGATTTCCCCCGGCGCTCCCCTCTGCAACGCTCGAGCAACTCCGGCTACCGCGGCGTGCGTGTGCGTCCCTTCGGCACCTTTGATACGTCTCAAACGTATCTATAATTTTTGATGTTCCATGCTTATTTTATAACAATATCACATGTTTTATTTGCATTATATATCACTATTATGCATTTTCTGGAACTAACCTATTAACAAGATGTCACAGTGTTAGTTCCCGTTTTCTGCTGTTTTTCCGTTTCAGAAAATTTAGTCGGAAAATATTCTCGGAATTGGACGAAAATCAACGTACATCAATATTTCACCGACACGTCCACGGAGTCCAAAGGGGGAACGGAGAAGCGCCAGGGAGGCGCCACACCACCCTAGGGCGTGGCCCACATGTTTGGCGCGCCGAGGGGTGGTGTGGGCCCCTCGATTGCCGCCTTACGCCGCCCTTTGAACCATATATTGGCTCCGCGGAGAAAACCCTAAAAAAAGAAGGATTTTACGAGAAACACTCCAGAGCTCTGCCGCCATCGAAACCTAGTTTCGAGGGTCAGAAGATCTCGTTCCGGCGCCCTGCCGGGATGGGGATTGACCCCCGGAGCCTTCTCCATCGACGCCACCGCCTCCACCATGCTCCGTGAGTAGTTCCCCCATGGACTACGGGTTCTAGCTGTAGCTAGTTGGTATTCTCTCTCCCATGTACTTCAATAGAATGATCTCATGAGCTGCCTTACATGATTGAGATCCATATGATGTAATCGGTGTTGTGTTTGTTGGGATCCGATGAATTGTTACATTATGATCAGTCTATCCATTAAGGTTTGTGAGTTATTGTTGCTGCAATCTTGTTGTGTTTAATGCTTGTCACTAGTGCATGAGTGGCATTATCTTAGATTTAAACTCTATAATTGTTGCTTAGATTGTATCTATAAGTTGTTTGCGCATGTCTTTGTCTGGAACCCGAGGCTCCGGAGTGACAGCAACTGGGATAACCGGAGGGGATGGTTTTGATATGAGGATCACATGTTTTCACTAAGTGCTAATGTTTTGCTCCGGTGCTCTATTAAAAGGAGTATCTTAATTACTAGTAGTTTCCCTTTAGGCCCCGCTGCAAACGGGCTGGTAGGACAAAAGATGTTATGCAAGTTTCTCATTGCGAGCACGTATGACTATATATGGAAAACATGCCTACATATGATTAATAGACTGGATGTTTTGTCTTAATGCTATTTCAATTCTGTCAATTGCCCAACTGTAATTTGTTCACCCAACACTTGTTTTTGGAGAGTTACCTCTAGTATAGATAGCTGGGAACCTCGGTCCATCTGTAATCATCATTGCTTTCCCGTCAACTCCACGCAAGCAACTATTTTTCTGGTGCCATTGCCTCTGTGTCACTGCTACTATTACTCTCATATTACTGCTGCTTTCACACCACGTTTGTTACTAGTGCTTTCTCAGGTGTGGTGGAATTGACAACTCCGCCGCTAAGACTTATAAGTATTCTTTGTCTTCCCTTGTGTCGAATCAATAAATTTGGGTTTTACTTCCCTCGAAGACTGTTGCGATCCTCGAAGTTTTAATTATGAACTATCATTGAAATAACTATATTCATCTTGGAGTTGAAGAAGTAGAACAATTTGTTTTATTTATGGGAGCTTCTGAAATAGATTCCTTCATGGCTAAAAACTATGAAACTTGTGTTGCTTGTAATAAACTTAAAGATACAGTCTCTAATCAAGGAAGAGTATTAGGGGGGGTTGTTTATCGTCTCCACAGGGATCAACAAAGTTATGCTGGTTCTAAGGGTTGGCAGAAGCTAGAACAAAGTTTTCAGTTTTTACTTCAGGACAGAAAAAGGGGTTTGGAAAAGGGTTTTGGGGAATTGTTTTCCGAAAGTAACTTGCAGCTACTTGGTTGTCAAGCAAGTATCTAGCAAGGATCTTAGCAAGTTTTAGACAGGGAACAAGAGATTCTTCAACAGCTTGCAGAAGCTAGTTTTGCAAGCGAAAGGCTTTAGCAGGTTTAAGGCAGAAGCAAATTTAAAACACGAAGTTCACTCTTTTCTGGGATGTCAAGCCAGATCCAAGTAAGTTAACAAGCATAAGAGGCTGGGGATGGAATTTCAACACACAAGTATGCAGGGACTAGCCTTACACACACAGATCAAGTCACACAACAAGCAAAACATGCAAATATTCAGTTGAGACAGAGAACTGTGTCACTCAATTCACTGCAATATCCAAACTTTTATAAGCTCTACTTAAAGATGAATGATCTACTCAGTTCGACACAAGATTACACAGAAGAATGGAGAGATTTCCTTGGTTGTGGCTCACTGAAAATCTAGTCGAAGCAGGGGAAGCAGAGGTGAAGACAAGGATGGAAACAGAGTTGCAGAGCATGATCTTCAGGTCACCATGGCCTTGGGCTTCTTCTCCTGGACTCCATGTTCATCTTGTTCTTGTTCTTGGTCTTGTTCTTCTCTGTTCTTGAGGTGTTCTTGCTGTTCTTGGTGGTTGTTGGAGTTGGTGGCCGAAAAGGTGTCGTGGTTGTTGTGGATGGGATGGAGTGAGATGGATGGATGGGGGATGGTTGTGGATGCGGATGCGGATCGGTTGGTGTTGTGGTGGTGGCTTTATACTCCCTTTAGCATTTCTGAGGTGGAGTGGCACGAGGTGGAGGAGAGGAGGAAGTTTCCCTTTCCTATCTTTAGCTCACAGTGCACATGGGGTGTTTCCAACTTTATCACCTTTTTGCCTTTTTCCCTTTCTGGCTTGCTTGATCTCCAAGTTGATCTTCCCTCCTTCTCTGGTTCAAACTCATTTGAATTCCTTCATATCTTCCTTGGGAACTGCTGCTGCCACACTTTTGCATTGCTTCATCTTGAATTTCAACTTGATGATCATGTCCATCTTCTCTGCTGTATTGGGATCACATTTGTGGTGCTTCTTGCTTCACTTCTGCACTAAATCTTCTGAAGATAGTGTGACTTGCACACTGAACTGCAAAATGGATATAAAGTGCTATAAATTGCAGATAAATGCAATACTGGATGACATACAGAGAGGTTTTTGGAAGGTTTTAGTGCTCTGAATATGTATATAAATGATGATGATCAAACCCACAGACCCAAAACCTTTGCTTATCCCCAAGTAAAGCAAAATCTGATAAAAGATGATCTAGTGACAAAACTCTGATAATAGACTGATAATGATCAGTGCAATGTATGAAAACTTAGCAGTTCATTTAATTTGGATTCATTGCAGTTTCTGCTTATGATTAGTGCAAGAGCTAGTTTGGAAACAAATTTCAAATAGCTGGATTTAATCACTTCTAGGTTCAACAACTTTGGGATAACATGATAAGGCAGTTCACAAGGAAAGTGAATAGAAAATATCCAGATAATAGCCATAATGCGTAGATGGATGTTGAAATGCATGCAGAGTCAGTGCTTCACCTCCCACAGTTCCTAGGAACATATTAGGCTAATGCAAATGCATAGAATGAGTTAGTTATTTACTTTCTTGCAAGGTTAACACAGTTAGTGCTTCACATGTTGCGATCCCAGGATCACAACTGCTAATGCCAAAAATTGCTTCAATCTTTAGTTATAGAACTTTTTGTTAGTGCTTCACATAGTACAATCCAGAGATCACGTAGCTAATGCAAAAAATTACTTGTTATTGTCAAACTTTTAGTTAGTTTCACTATTAGTGCTTCACAAATCACAATCCAGGGATCATGATTGCTAATGCAAAAATGCAGAATGCAGAAATGCAGTTAATTAAATGGCCCTAAAATGGATCATCACATTCAGTTTCTTAGCAAATTGCATTATCAGGTATTCCAAAAGATTTGAATAGAGAAACAAATAAATACTACGTTGATAAGTGTTTCTGAACATGAACCTTTGCAAGAATATCAAGCAGATAAAATGCAAGATTCACAATAAAATGTAATGCTACTTAATCAAAACAAATCAACTTCATGAAACTTCACTGAAACAGCTTTAAATTGCCAAATTGATAATAAGTCAGAATCATGGCATAGCAATAATATTCATGCTTGTAAAAAGGTTTAGGGATTGGAATGTTTTCACCTGGTGATCATTTCCGCTCCTTGCTTAATGATAACACAACCAAACTTCTCCATTCTCTTTTATTCCTTAACTGAAACACTAAAACAAAAGAAACACACAAAACAAGAATAGCAAATAAAGGAAATAAAAATGTAAATAATATAAAAAAGGTATCAGGCTGCCTCCCGATGAGCGCTTGTTTATAGTCATGAGCCTGACTGTAGCTTCTTCATTGGTTCACAGCTGCAGAGGGTGCAATAGCAACATCCTGTAGCTCATCTTCTTCTGTAACTTCAGCATCTTCATAATTAACTTTCTCTCCCACAACATAATGCTTCATTCTCTGACCATTAACCTTGAACATTCCTTCAAATGGACTCTAAACTTCGAAAGCACCATGTCCCAGGTCTCTCTTGATGATACAAGGTCCAAACCATCTGGACTTGAATTTGCCAGAGAATAAATGCAGCTTGGAATCATAAACAAGCACTGTCTATCCAATCCTGAATTCCTTTCTGAGAATGTGCTTGTCATGCCATTTCTTGGTCTTTTCTTTGTAAATCTTGGAACTCTCATAGGCATCATGCCTCAACTCTTCTAGCTCACACATCTGCAACTTTCTTGCATCTCCAGCTTTTCCTAAGTCCATGTTCAATTTCTTGATAGCCCACTGAGCTCTATGCTCTAGCTCAACTGGTAAGTGACATGCTTTTCCATAGACAAGCCTAAATGGTGACATACCAATAGGTGTCTTGTAACCAGTTCTGTATGCCCACAAGGTATCTGGTAGCTTCATTGACCAATCCCCTCTGGACTTGGACACAACTTTCTCTAATATTTGTTTAACTTCTCTGTTGGAAAGCTCAACTTGTCCATTATCCTGTGGGTGGTAGGGTGTAGTTACTCTGTGATTCTTCACCCCATACTTGCTCAGTAGCTTCTCTAGCTGTTCATTGTTGAAATAAGCTCCACCATCACTGATAACAACTCTTGGTACTCCAAACCTAGGGAAGATAACATCTTTGAACAGCTTGCAGACTGCCTTGGAATCTGCACTCACAGTAGGTACTGCTTCAACCCATTTGGACACATAGTCTACTGCAACTAGTATATGCTTGTATCCTTTTGATGATGGCAAGGGTCCAACAAAATCAACTCCCCAAACATCAAACAATTCCACTTCAAGAATTCCTTGCTGTCGCATTTCATTTCTCCTTGAGATCTTCCCAGCTCTCTGACAAGGATCACACTGCTTGATATGATCATGCACATCCTTGAACAGACTAGGCCAATAATGTCGGCCCAATGGAAACCAGGGTATCCTGGGCCGGCCTGCCACAACCCTCGAATGCTCCGCAGGAATTTCTGCTAAGGACCAGGCTTTCAGCCTGGCGAGCCTCGCGAGGCATTTTCCCTCGCGAGGGCTTATTTGTTCGACCGAGCATTTCTGCTAAGGACCAAACGATCGGCCTGGAGGCCTCGAGAGGGACTTCTGCCTCGGGAAGGCCTCTCCTAGAAGATCTCCAGACCCTGGCGCGTCTCCGCACCACCCTCGGGAGGTTTTCCGTCGCGAGAAGTCAACGGCTACAAAATCTCGGCGAGGGTTCATGCCTCGCGGGGTTCCTTCAAGTGGAAGCAAGCTCCTGCACCGCTGCAGAGCGCACATGGGCTCTGCTCCCGCCGCAGAGTGACGCGCGCACTGCGCGCGATGACGAAGACGCCGCAGTTGCCATTCTCGTGTATAAAGTGGTCAAAGGAGCTGCGGCAAACAAAGCGGACTCCAAGCCTTGCCAAATTGGTGATAAAGCGGCCGGCCGCCGCTACACTCCAACTGCGACGTCACCGTGGGGCGCGCCCCAAAGCTCTGCAGCGCCGGCCCACCGTCCTGGTTGGACAGTGGCTTTTTCTGCCAAGACGACGTGCTCCCTGCCATGGACCGTGTCCATAGACGCCCCCGACGCTGTGCGCTGTGCTCCAACTCGGCGGCATTGTGGTATCCCTTCCCGCCGGAGATTTTCAGGGAAGAGGACCAAGCCCGGTATATAAGGAGCCAGTGTACGACCTAGGAGGGGGATCCCGCATTCACCAACACATTCCACAACCAAGGAGCTATGTCTGAGAAGAAGACGGAGCTCATTCCACCATAGTCCACCATTGCCATAGCAGTGCCCTCGGCAAGCACCCTTGTACTGTGAACCTCTCCAAGCAGTGCAATACATCTTAGCAGGACGTAGGGCCTTTACACCTCTCGGTGGGCCTGAACCTGGGTAGCGGCCCGTGTTACCTCTCTGCCGTGATGTTCCTCACCGAGCTCGACGAGCACCGTCGCCGAGGTTGTTGAGGATTTGTTTGACGTTGTGTTCAGCCCCTTACTCGTTTCCTGGCACTTGAGAGACACCCCTAGTTCCTGGGACCACTCTCCGACATTTGGCGCGCCAGGTAGGGGGCTGAGGCGCGTCTTCAACTTCTTCAACCTCTCCGCGCCATGACTGACACGCGAGCTGCGCGTCTCGCGCGACGGACGTCTGGCAGGGCCAACACCGAGCCCGCCGCCAACCACAACCCGCGTGGTCGCCCGCGCGCCAACAGCGCTTCAGAGCGCAACGCCGAGCCGCGCGTCGAGCACCCTGAGGACGACGGCGGCAACGGCAGCGGCAACGACGGCGGCATCGACGGCGAGGGAGCTTCCTCCTTGCACCCATCTAGGCGCGAGAGCGCCTCCACCATGGGCCGAGCAGCGCCTAGCCCAGCCACCACGCTGCTGATGGCGCAAGAGCTGCTGCGCTACCGTCCCACGCAGGCGGGCCACGACAACTGGCTTGGGCGTCTCGAGGAGCTCATCAACGCCGCCGCCGTTCCTGCCGCCACCATTGCAGCACCAGCGCCCTCTCGCTCGCTGGTGCGCCACTCCGGACGCGAGGGGAACATAGCGCACGGCGCTCCTCCTCCCCCTCCGCCTCCGCCACCTCCTCCAGCTGCAGCTCCGGCAGCAAACCACCGCGCCGCATCGCACGCATCCTCGCCACATGACTGCCAAATCGTGCAGCGGACTCCGGCGGATGCCCGTGTGGAGATCGAGCGCCAGAGGGACCGCCACAACTGCGTCGTGCAGGATATTGCCGCTGCAGGTCGCCAGAACCGCGGCGTACTCGCTGGAGGCGCCGTGACATACGCCACGGGCTGCACCGCCTTCACCCGCAACCTGCGCCGCGTCGTCTGGCCTGTGAAGTTCAAGCCAGACCTCCCTCCACGTTACGTCGGCAGGACCAACCCTCTAGAGTTCCTGCAGCCTACACCATCTCCATCCAAGCTACGGGAGGCGACGTCAAGGTGATGGCCAACTGGCTCTCCATGGCGCTCAAGGACTCCGCGCTCTCGTGGCTCATGAACCTCCCCAGAACACCATCGACACGTGGGAGGACCTCTGCAAGGTCTTCGTCGCCAACTTCAAGGGCACCTACGAACGCGTACTCACCTACAACGACCTTCGCGCGGTGCGCCAGAAGCCTGACGAGACCCTCCGCAGATACATCCAGCGCTTCAGCCAGGTCTGCAACAAGATTCCGAACATCCCGGACTCGCACGTCATCTCCGCCTTCAGGGAGGGCGTCACGAACCACAGGATGCTCGAGAAGCTCGGCATCCACGACACCCTCTCCTCTATGGTGAAGCTCTTTGATCTGCCTGACAAGTGCGCCAAGGCTGAAGAGGGCCTCCTCTTCGTCAAGAAGGAGGTGGAGGAGGACCCTCCAGAGGGGTCCAGGAACAAGAAGAGGCCTGCAGAGAAGCGCAAGACGACCGCCATCCTCGCGGCAGAGCCTAACGCAAAGCAGCCTCGCGAGGCCTCTCCGGCGGCTGAAGAGAAAAAGGCGAACAATCGCCCATACTGCATCTACAACAACAGGCACAACCATGCCACTGAGGACTGCTGGAAGCTCAAGCAGCTCAGCAAGGAGCGGGAGAAGAACCAGGGCCGCGGCAGAGGCCGTGGTGGCCGCGGAGGTGGACGTCACAACTTCCAGCACAGGGCTCGGGGGAATAACGCTGGGCAGAACGGCAACCTCCCCGACGAGAACCCTGGGGGCTACCAGGCCCCTTAGGGGGCAATAGCCTGCATCCTCGGCGGGTCCCAAGCGCCCAAGTCCAACAACCACTTCAAGCAATTTTCTCGCGAGGTCAGCGCAGCGCTTCCAGGGCTTGAGGCTTCCCAGCCCCTCAAGTGGTCGCAGTACACCATCGCCTTCGACTCCAAGGGCCACCCCAAGTCGACCAAGGCAGTAGGCACCATCCCACTGGTGTGCACCCCCATCATAAACAACATCGCCGTCGCCAAGACGCTTATAGATGGGGGTGCGGGCTTGAACGTCATCTCTGTCGAGACCTTCGAGCAACATCAAGTGCCCTACGAGTGGCTCATGCCCTCTAGGCCCTTCACGGGGGTGATGAGTGGCTCCACCACACCTCTGGGGCAGGTGAGGCTCGCGGTCACCTTCGGCACGCCGCAGAACTACCGCACTGAGCAGATCGACTTCGACGTCGCACACATTGGCCTGCCCTATAACGCCATCCTCGGCTACCCCGCCCTCGCGAAGTTCATGGCTGTCACTCACCATGCCTACAACATCGTTAAGCTTCCAGGCAGCGGTGGCACCATTGCCATCCACGGTCAAGTTCAGGACGCAATGCGCTCTGTCGAGACCGCCTACAAGGCCGCTGCCGTGGCATTCCCCGCTGATGAGGACATGGAGCCTCTCGAGAGGCCCGCGAAGAAGAAGCAGTTGTTCTCACAGGAGCAGGCAGCCACGAAGAAGGCGTCACTGGACGCCAGCGGCTCGGGGGCTAGCGTCACCATAGGCGCTGGCTTGCCTCCCAAATAGGAAAGCGCGCTCGTCGCCTTCCTCAGGGCAAACTCTGACATGTTCGCATGGACACCGTCAGAGATGTCCGGAGTATCGAGGGAGGTGATCGAGCACCACTTAGCCGTGTGTCCAAACGCACGCCCCGTGAAGCAGAAAGCACGGCGCCAGGCGCCAGAGAAGCAAGAGTTCATCATCAAGGAAGTAGAGAAGTTAAAAGAAGCGCACATCATTAGAGAAGTTCCACACCCCACATGGCTCTCCAACACGGTGGTCATTCCCAAGCACACCGGGGGCGGCAGGCTCTGCATCGACTGCACCGACCTCAACAAGGCCTGCCCCAAGGACCCGTACCCCATGCCTCGGATAGACCAGATCGTGGACTCCACCGCCGGCTGCGACCTCCTCTGTTTTTGGATGCCTTCTCAGGCTACCACCAGATCAAGATGGCGAAGGAGGATGAGGAGAAGACAGCATTCCTCACCCATTGTGGTGTGTATTGCTACGTCTGCATGCCTTTGGCCTGAAGAACACCGGCGCCACCTTCCAGAGGCTCATGAGGAAGGCCTTGGGGGCTCAGATGGGAAGAAATGCAGAAGCCTACGTCGACGACATCGTGGTCAAGACTCGCGAAGAGCACACCCTCATGGAGGACCTCGAGGAGACCTTTGCCAGCCTGCGCAAAGTAAGCATCAAGCTAAACCCCGCCAAATGCGTCTTCGGGGTACCGTCAGGCAAGCTCCTCGGGTTCCTGGTGTCTCACCGCGGCATAGAAGCGAATCCTAACAAGATCAAAGCCATAGAAGAGATGCAGCCGCCTCGTCGCCTTAAGGACATGCAGCGCCTCGCGGGATGCATGGCCAGCCTCGGCCGTTTCATCTCCAAGTTCGGCGAAAGGGCGCTGCCATTTTTCAAACTCATGAAGCGGTCTGGCACGTTCAAGTGGACGCCTGAGGCGGACAAGGCATTTGAAGACCTGAAGAAGTATCTGGCTAGCCCACCTGTCATGGTTGCCCCAAGGCCCGGCGAGCATCGGAAGCTGTACCTATCAGCCACTCCACAAACGGTGAGCGCAGCCTTGGTGGCAGAAAGGGAAGAGCCAGTCCTCGCCAAGAAGGACACCGCCACGCCAAGCCCAGATCCCCCCGACAAGGAAACACCCTCTTTAGGCCCTGAGCCCCATGCCGAGCCCGCGCAACTAGAAGGCACCCTCGTCGAGGGTCCACCTCTCGAGAGGATCGACAAGGCTCCCGAAGAACCCAGCGTTGCGTCACCATCGACAGCCCTCGTCGAGCATCCCGTCTACTTCGTCAGCACTGTGCTGCAAGATGCTCGCGAGAGGTAAACCATGCAGCAGATGTCGTGGGTTTGTCACGTCAGGTGTCATAGATGACTTCGTAGGTGTGGGATTATGCGAGTCAAGCATCTCCGAGCTTGGGATCGCAGGAACAAAGATCAACACAGATTTACCCAGGTTCGGCCCCCTCAATGTGAGGTAAAAGACCTACTTCCTGCCTACCCTAGATTGGTATTGATATGATAATCGAGGTGTTACAATGGAGGCGATCCGATCTGGTACTCGCCGTATGAGCTAGGGTTTGGGGCTTGATAGCTTGACCCGCTCTAAGTCCTGCGAGTCCTCTTTATATACACAGAGGCTCGCTAGGTTACAAAAGGAAACTTCCCCATAAGGAATACATCCACAGAGGCCTACTCGGAGACTACTTGGTCTTCACGTCCTCCGGGATATGTCTTCTAGATCTTTCCCTTATGGCGGTTCAATATTGGGCTTGCTCCCAAGTGGGCCTTCGTCCGTGCGAGTAAGTTAAGTCGCACTGGGCCGCGGGTTAATCCAGAAAGTATTCCCCCGACATTAGCCCCCAAGATTGGTTAGGACTTTACGGTGAGAATCTTCTGACCTCTTGAAATGGTCTCTGAGCCGCACTGCAAACGTTCTGACCAATCTCCTGACTTATGCGATTCAGAGCTGTGACTCATCTGCGCGACTCATCTCTTCTTCTGGAAATATTCTTTCCTTTAATTGCGGACCGTTACTCGTTTTGCGGGCGCAAATTGTGCCGTTGGTTGCGAGCACAGATAATGCCGTTAGTTGCGGGCCCCTTCAGTTATAAGCTGCGGCCACCTAGGTCATTATCCATTTGCCCTTGCAATCTTCTCATCCCTAGCCGCGCCGTCTTCTTCCTCGACCCGAGCCTAGTTCCCCAATTCAATCTCCCCCTCGCAATGGCGCCCAAGGCGAAGCCATCTGACGATAGGCGCAAGATCTCCTGCAACTGGGAAGGATCCTGGGTAACGGAGGAAACTCTTGCGGATCTGGCCGAGGCTGGCTTCTTGCCGCCGAAGGAGGACGGCGTCTGGCGGGCGCCAGGCGATGAAATCGAGCCGCGCCCCAAGCCCAACGAGCTGGTGATGTTCGTGGAACGTGGAGCGTGGATTCACGCCGCCAGGTTCTCCCTTCTTCCGCAATTTGCTGCAACGCCTAGGCCTCCGTCTTCACGACATCGGGCCCAACTCAATGCTCCAGGTGAGCAATTTTCACGTGCTGTGCGAGGATTATCTTGGCATAGCCCCCAACATCGATCTATGGCTGGCCTCTTTCACCTGCAACAGCCAACTTGTCTCCAAGGGTGGCGCCTACGTTCAGGTCGGCGCCATCTCTCTTCAACGCCATAGGAACTCTTGCCTTCCCAAGCTAGCCCTGGCGAATCGACCCAGGGCTTGGCAAAAATCTTTCTTCTATTGCCAAGATACTTCACCGGAGGGCGAAACTCGCCTTCCCTCCTGGTCTAACACCCTCTTCGTGCCTACCGAGGCACTGAAATCAAAACCCCGCGACTCGTCCATGTCCTTCATCAATGAGTCGCTGATCAAAGTCCGCGCCTTAATAGGTCATGGTCTTACTGGCCTTGATCTTCTCTCTTGCTGGACCAAATGGCGCATTCAGCCCGTGAGTCCACGACAGCGATCCTTCCTTGAGTGCACAGGCACCTCTGCTGACGTTGATCGTATCAAGGCTTCGGACTGGAGGCCTGAGGATTGGGTGGAATTTGTCACCCGCGTGACTGAGGAGAAGGACATCTCCTTCGATAAGGTGGGGCTTGCCCCTTTCAGTGTTAACAACAAGCCTTTTGAGGTAACTCCTCTTCTCTGTCTTTTCGCCTTCGTAGTTGAGTCGCATTCCTTTTCTTAATACTGCAACTTATATCTCCCTGATCCAGGCTGATGAGAACTACTGGTCGCTGCCTGCGACCGTCGCCGGCACTGCTGCTCCCAAGCGTGCCGCACGAAAGAAGTTGCTGCCCACTCTAGAGGGCAGCGAGACTGCTGATATCCCTTCTGTTGCTTCTGCGGCCTCAGATGGTGAAGAGACTGAACTGGACGAGGATGACAGTCCAGTGCCAGCCGCGAGTTCTGTTGCCGCGGCTGGACCAACTCCCCGTAGAGCCTCCAAGAGGCTATCTCGTGAGGAACCAGAGGTTGATGCTCTGGAAAACCCTGAGGCCACGAAGCGTCGCAAACCTGCTACGGGCGCGACCTCCTCGTTGCCAGGCGTGCTTTCAAAGCCACCGCCTCTGCTGAAGAAGACATGGGTCCCCACTCTGGTAATTTCTGTTGTCTTGTCATCTTGAATGCTTATTCTTTTTCCTCTACTGACACGCAAAACTTCTGCTCGTAGATTCTGGGACCCAAGGCCTGTCCTCACCGTCAAGCGGTGAACTTATGGCCTTTGTGAAGATGGCTCCAGAGTTAGTAACTTTTCCCTGTGCTTATAATACTTTTATTCTGGCTTATGTGCTTCTTCTTCACACAATGCCCTTGCTTTTTCAGAAGTGCGGCTAAACCCGCGACTGAGCCTGGAACCGCGGTTGAGCCGCATTTATCACCTGCGGCTCATACCGCCATGGTAGAGGGCGTGGCCACCACTGATGACCTGGCCACGGTCCCTGTTCTTGACACAGCCACCCAAGAGGTGGCTCTGGAGGATAGAACGGATCCCCTTATGATCCAGGACGTGGAGAAGGTCAACCCCTCCTCCATAGATGTAATGGCCAAGGATGCTGATGCCAGTGGTTGAGTCGCCAGCGGCGGACAGCCTGCGGTCGCCAATTCTGCATGCTGAGGTTGCTTCTTCCTCCTCCACAAGCCGCGCTGAGAGACTGTCAGAGGCTATCATTGCCTCAAATGACAAGCAAGCCATGGAGCTCCGCAAGGCACTGTCTGACCTGTCTGCGGCTTATAAGGTAAACTTCTATCTCCAGTTATCTGTCTCTAGCCCCCAAGGATCAAGTTTCTTCTTTGACTGTAAAGGGAGACTTGATGCTTCTCTTTTAGCTGTTGATATATACTTACTAACTGATGTACCCTTCGTAGGAGGAACTAAGCTCCATAACGCTGCCAAACTTGCCTTGGAAAAGCAGCTGGGGGATACTCCCTCTGAACTGGAGAGGCTGCGCGAGCTCCTTGGCCAGCGTGACGCTGAGCTGAAGAAAGGGAAACCAGGATGGGCGAGCTATCTGATGAAAGCTTCAAGTTATCTGAGCAAGCCAAAGCCACCGAGCTGCGGCTTAAAACTGTTGAAGAGAAGTTCCAAGAGAGGGTCCAGCAGCTGGACCTCCAAGTCAGTGCTCAGAAAGACGCCATTGCTGATGCCAATGAGGACGCAAGGCTTAAGGCTGTTTCCATTGGCGAGCTTGAGAAAAAGTTGAAGAAAGTTTCTGATGCCCATAACCTTGTCCACGCCAAAGTGTGCATCATGACTCAAGAGTTAACTGGTATGTGTTGCGACTCATATCTGCATCTGTTTTCTCTACTATCTTTGCCTGTATGTTGTAGAGCTGACGGAGACATGCCTCGATGTAGGTGAAGATGCCAAGGAGCAGCGCGGCAGTACTCAAGAACAGCTGGAGTATATCCGCGATTTTTCGCGAAGAACTTGTGACGCCATGAAATCACTGTCTAAGTGCCTGCTGCCGACCAAGCCAGTCCCCGGTGATTCTGAAGGGCTGCTAAAAAGACTGCTTAGGGCGCCTCAGTTCTTTTTGGACTGGAAGGAGTCCTCAGCTCGCACCGGCGCGGCTCATGTTCTTGCTTTGGCCAAGACGTACTATCCTTCTTTTGATGCTGCCAAGGTTGCAAAAGGTAGGCCCTCGAAGAAGGTGGATGGCACCGAACTGACGGCCTCAGAATATGCGACGACTTGGAAGGATATGCGCGGCCACGCGACTGAACTGGTGGAGGGGATAGATCTTGCGACCTATATGGGCAAGTATAATGCAGATGGAAGCAGATGGGAGAAGTTACCCGCTCCGTCATCCAGTGCGGTGATTCCGCAGGAAAAGAACCCCTCTCCAGGCGTATCCAGCTCTGCAGCCCCCAAGCCCGCGACTGAAGAGCCCTCCAGCGAGCCTGCGATTGCTCCTTCTGGCAAGCTTGGTAAGCCGCCTGTTCCTCCTTCCCACCGGCCAAAAGCTGCGCACAAGTGAAGAAGAGAAAACAATGGTTTGATGATCTTGGCCCTTAGCGGTCTGTAATAATTGTTAGAATTTATGTGTCATAAGACAATATTATGGTTTGCTTAAGTACTCTTGGCAGTACATGTTTCGACCAATAGGCTGGTCCTTATGATTTGTCTCGGTTTTTCCTCACTTAGGCCCTTGCGCGGCTCAGTATTTCCCAGGTAAAAAGTGCGTGTTCAGGGTCGAGAGCGGCCATGATAGGCAATCAAACTCGATTGACGCCGCACCCCCAGTACTTTGGCCGCATAGTGCAAGTCGCATCCAAGAGAGGTTGAGTATAATCACGATAAATGCCACTTGTTTGGCGATCCCAAGGAATAGGCCGCGCTAAAAAGCTGCCGCACCCCCAAGGGACCAATGATTAAAAAATAAAAGACTCACAGCTCAATTGGTAGTTTGAGATGCTTTATTTCAGAATCATTATATGATACATAGGGTCGGTCGCGCCTAGGTGGCGACCAGAAGTGATGCTTGGGTCGGTTGCGCCTAGGTGGCAACCAGAGATGTTACATGGGTCGGTCGCGCCTGAGTGGCGACCAGAATGATGGGTCGGTTGCGCCTAGGTGGCAACCAGAGATGTTACATGGGTCGGTCGCGCCTGAGTGGCGACCAGAATTGGGTCGGTTGCGCCTAGGTGGCAACCAGAGATGTTACATGGGTCGGTCGCGCCTGAGTGGCGACCAGAATTGGGTCGGTTGCGCCTAGGTGGCAACCAGAGATGTTACATGGGTCGGTCGCGCCTGAGTGGCGACCAGAATTGGGTCGATCGCGCCTAGGTGGCGATCAGAAGTGTCACATTGGGTCGGTCGCGCCTGAGTGGCGACCAGAATTGAAATTTTTAGCCCTGAGTGGCCAGCTTGATGATGTAAACTCTTAATAATTTTGCTGCGGCTGCTGATGGCAACTCGCGACGCTGGGATGTGTCCTTATTGGCAATGGCTCGTAGCCTTTGACTTCCTTGCCTCCCTTGCGGCCGTAATCTGAAGTCGCAAGTCAGGCAGGTGCCTCTTGGCCTTCACGATGTCATCAAAATTCTCCTGCGACTCGCGCATGGGCGCGCTCTCTGCGATGCAAGCTGCTCTGGCTATGGCCTTGTCGCCTCTTCGCATTCTTGAGCTATTCTTTTGTCGCCATTGATGGTGATGACTCCCTAGGGCCTGGTATTTTAAGCTTTAGGTACACATAGCACGGCCTAGCCATAAACTTTGCGAATGCTTCTCTGCCAAACAGCGCATGATATGGGCTCTGGAAATCTACAACCTCGAACCAAATGTACTCGCTCCTGAAGTTGCTTTGTGTCCCAAAGGCGACCTCCAAGTTAACTCGCCCCAATGGCTGAGCTGATATGCCTGGCACGACACCATGAAACGTTGTTCTTGATGGGTGTAGCTGCTTTTCTTGAAGGTTCATCTTTTGAAGGTTTCATAGTATAATATATTGATGCTGCTGCCTCCATCCATCAGTACTTTGCTCAACTTGTACCCTGCGACTTGAGGGGCAACCACCAGCGCGAGTTTTCCCTCTTCATTTATTTCTCCTGGGTGATCCTCGCGGCTCCAAACTACTGGTTGCTCGGACCACTTTAGCCACTGTGGGACGGCTGGTACTATGGCGTTAACAGCCTGATTGCGTCGTCGCAGCTTTTGTTCCCTCCTTGAAGTATTCACCACAATGGTATGATACTGACCCAACTGTTTTGGGAACTGTGGCTGATCTGGCTGCGGATTTGGGACGGCGTTGTTGCTGTTGTTGCCTCCGCCATGTTTACCTTCCTCGTTGTTTTGATGATTGAAGTTTGTGTTGAGTGGCTGTCCATCCTTCCACTTTTTGTAATGATAACACTGTGCCTTCGTGTGGTTGGGTGGTTTCCCATCTTTTCCTATATGGATGTCGCAGGGGCGGTTGAAAACCTCTTCCAAATTAACTGGGTGAAAATTCCTTCCTCTGCTGCTGCTTTGTTTGTAACGAGTATTCGTATTTGCGACTAACCCTGAGTTTCCTTCCTCGTTTTTGCGCTTGTTATAACTCGCATTGGCATTGCTAGCTTGCTGTTGTTGAGGCTTGCTACTGGCCTTCTTTCCCTTGCCAGTGTTTTCCTCTTCCTCCCCATCAGATGCGTCCCTGGTTTTATCCGAGCTAGCATACTTGTTGGCCGCCGCCATTACCTCGCTTAGGCTCTTGACTTTATCCTTCATGCGACCTAGTTTGTGGACTAGCGGCTCAAATTTGCAATTTTTCTCCATGACAAGGACTGCTGAACTGGGTGGTATGTTGTCTGAGGAATGTATGATCTCTGCGACCCTTCTCATCCAGTGGCGACTCGACTCGCCTTCCTTCTGTACACAACGCTCAAGGTCCTCTATGCTGCAGAGTCGCTTGCATGTTCCTTGGAAATTCTTGATAAAAGCTTCCTTCATCTCATCCCAAGAGTTTATTGAATTTGGTGGCAAATTTTGTAGCCATATGTGGGCTGCGCCTTCTAACATCATGTTTAGGTAACGTGCGCAGATCTCTTCGGATGCATTTAGGATGCTCATGCCCATCTCGTAATTGTTGAGCCAAGTAACAGGGTCCATGCTGGCGTTGTAGTTGGCGACCTTGCGAGGCCCTTTGAAATCTGCAGGAAACGGTTCAGACCTGATTCTTTCGCTGAAACAGACTGGGCCTTTGAGTCGCGACGATAGGTTGGACGAAGCTGGCCTTCCTATTGGATTGGCCGCCGCGCGCGGCTGCACAATCTCTATGGGTTGAATTTGCTGAGGTTGATTTTGAGCCGCAGGTTGATCTTCCCTTTGTCGCCTAGCCGAACTTGAGGTCGCAACGTGTGGCGACTCCGCGTGGATGCTTCTCTCCGCCGTTGCTCTGCTATTGTAAGGGGTGGAGTGCAGCCGTCCTGCGTGTTCGGACATATTCGCCTGCTGTATTACTGCTGTGCTCAGCATCTCAATGGCGCGCCGTGCCTCTCTGTCCATTGGCGTGTTTCCTGCTGGCGCTAATCTGGCCAAGATGTTTGTGGCTGCAAAGAGATTCTCCACTGGGCTAACATAATGCCCTTGCGGCGTGTGGAACCTTTGAGGCTGCTGTGGCGATTGCTGAACAAAGGTTGGCTGCGTCAATGGCGGGGGCATCATGGCCCTGTTGTTAGCCTGTACTATGGCCCTTGACCCAGGTATCTCTGCTACTCTTGGTGCTGCGAAAGATGGAACCGCTGGTACGATTGATGGTACAGCGATTGCTTGAACCGCGGGCGCAGCTAACGGGGCCACGGACCGCATAACCATGGCAGATGGTGCCATGTGTGCGGGTACCGCGACTGAAGGTTGTGCGACCCCTGACCATGCGACCGGGTGCGCCGTGTTGGTGGCGACTGATGGGATCGTGTTGGTGGCGGCTGACGGGACCGCAATTGCTGGTTCAGCGGTAGGTGATTGGAACAGCTCCATAGGGTTTACTGTTCCTGGCTGCAGGCGACTCGCGTGGCGTCTGTGTGGCAAGGTGGCCTGTATTCCTTGCAGAGTATTGGTTTCCTCGATGAGTCGCAGTTGCTCCTGTTGGAGGCGCTGTTCCTCACGCGCCAGCCTGGCTCTCTCATCTGCGATTCTCTGGACTTCATCATATAGCCCGATCCTGGTAGCCTCCAATTCTGTCACCCTAGCAGCCGCGTTAACCGCAGATATTGGCGTAAACAACACGCTTCCCTGTGGCGGCGTGACCGCTGCGTGGGGGTTACCCTTGACCCTGATTCCGCAGGCGCGACTCCAGGTGGGGTCTCTCTGTTTGCGACTCCTGAGGCCGCGACTCCTGGCGTCATCGCAGCGGATGCCGCGACTCCTGATGCGTCTAGCGCGGCTTGTTCTGCTGCTTCCGGCGGTGTGGGGGCTAAGCTGCCTGGTGGCATGCCCAGCCCTTCGTCTGCTTCTGTGGTCCTGTAGACCCCTTCACGTGCCGATCTTCTACAGAGGGCGAGCCACTATCCACAGGGCCTCCGCATAGCCTTTCCTCAAGGACATACTCAATGGATTGGCCTTCTTCGTCTTCGAGAGGCAGCGACTCGTTTGATAGATTCTTCTTCTTGGTCCACTGTTACCGCGACTCCTTCTTCTGAGTCGCCATGTTGCGATGGATCCTCTGACTCGCCGCCAATGAAGCCGACGAAGACGTTGATGGATCCAAAGGGGATGACGTGGCCGGTCTCCAAGTAATCTGCTTCCGGCCCCCAGCTTGAATCGTCGATGAGGGGTGTGCCATTGACCGTGATGATACGGCCAACAACAAGATCTTCAGCTCCCTTCATGGATCCTGCGCGGAACGTGACGCTCTTGACCGCAGGCCCCACGGTGGGCGCCAACTGTCGTGGGTTTGTCACGTCAGGTGTCATAGATGACTTCGTAGGTGTGGGATTATGCGAGTCAAGCATCTCCGAGCTTGGGATCGCAGGAACAAAGATCAACACAGATTTACCCAGGTTCGGCCCCCTCAATGTGAGGTAAAAGACCTACTTCCTGCCTACCCTAGATTGGTATTGATATGATAATCGAGGTGTTACAATGGAGGCGATCCGATCTGGTACTCGCCGTATGAGCTAGGGTTTGGGGCTTGATAGCTTGACCCGCTCTAAGTCCTGCGAGTCCTCTTTATATACACAGAGGCTCGCTAGGTTACAAAAGGAAACTTCCCCATAAGGAATACATCCACAGAGGCCTACTCGGAGACTACTTGGTCTTCACGTCCTCCGGGATATGTCTTCTAGATCTTTCCCCTTATGGCGGTTCAATATTGGGCTTGCTCCCAAGTGGGCCTTCGTCCGTGCGAGTAAGTTAAGTCGCACTGGGCCGCGGGTTAACCCAGAAAGTATTCCCCCGATAGCAGAAGCTCCTCCTCGCGCTCCTCATCGCTTCCAGGAAGATGCACCACTACTTCCAGGGCCACCCCATCACGGTGGTCACATCATACCCTCTGGAGCAGATCCTGCGCAATCCAAACGCCACTGACCGCGTCGCAGGGTGGAATATTGAGCTGCAACCTTTTGGCCTGCGCTTCGACACCACCAGGGTCATCAAGGGGAGAGCATTGCCTGACTTCATCGCCGAGTGGATAGACACGCAGCAAGAAGAGCCTCATGAGGCAGAATCCACGCCAGCAGGAGACACAGAGCCAAGCCACTGGACCATGCACTTCGACGGAGCATTCGCATGCCAAAACGCTGGGGCTGGCGTCGTCCTGACCTCACCCAAGGGCGACAAGCTCTATTACGCCGTCCAGTTGTGCTTCACGACAGACAAGGTCTCCAACAACATCGCCGAGTACGAGGGCCTCCTCGCCGGGCTCAGAGCCGCAATTGCCCTCGGCATCAAGCGCTTACTCATCAAGGGCGACTCTCAGCTCCTCGTCAACTTCTCCAACAAGAGCTACATGCCTAAGGACGGCCACATGGCCGCTTACCTCGAGGAGGTCCGCAAGCTCAAGAAACACTTCAAGGGGATGGAGCTCAGGCACATCCCACGAAGGGAGAACCAGGAGGCCGACGACATCGCCAGGCGACCATCACGCAGGGAAGCCCAGCAGGCGGGCGTGTTTGAAGAGTGGCTCACCAGGGCATCGGTGAAACAGCCAAAGGAAGCGGTCGAGATGAACACGGACGCGGAGCTCCCACCACCGCCGACATCCGGAGCGCCGAGCTGCGGCCCACCCACAGGGGAATGCCTGCTGCTGGCCATAACACACCAAGAGACGGGCTGGATCGATGAGCTCAAGGAGTACCTCAGGGACGGAGTCCTCCCTGAAGAGGACGCAGAAGCAGAGAGAGTTGCTCGCCAGGCCAAGTCATACTGCTTTCACGAGGGAGACATGTACCGCAAGCGTCCAAATGGAGTCGCACTAAAATGCGTTCCCCCCGAAGAAGGCCGCCAGCTGATCAAGGACATACACAGTGGAGAATGTGGCCACCACTCATCATCACGCACCCTCGCAGGGAAAGTCTTCAGGAGTGGTTTCTATTGGCCATCAGTACTTCAAGATGCAACCGCCATTGTCCAGGCTTGCGAGGCGTGCCAGTTCCACGCCAAGCAAGTCCACCAGCCCGCACTGGGGCTCCAGACCATCCCTCTCTCCTGGCCCTTCGCGGTCTGGGGGCTGGACATCCTGGGACCTTTCCCACGCTCCAGCGGGGGCTACCGCTACCTCTACATCGCCATCGACAAGTTCACCAAATGGGCGGAGGTTGAAGCGGTGCGCACCATCCCGGCGAGATCAGCGGTGAAATTCATCAGAGGCCTAGCCTGTCGCTTCGGCGTGCCAAATCGCATCATCACCGACAACGGCTCGTAGTTCACCAGCGGCATCTTCAGGGCCTACTGCGAGAGTCTCGGCACACGGCTCTGCTTCGCCTCGGTGGCTCATCCACGAAGCAATGGGCAGGCTGAGCGGGCGAACGCAGAAGTGCTCAAGGGCCTCAATACAAGAAGCTTCAATCGCCTCAAGGCCCACGGCAAGAACTGGATTGAAGAGCTCCCCAACGTGCTCTGGTCCATCCGAACCACCGCCACGAAGCCCACTGGAGAAACGCCGTTCGCTCTCGTCTATGGTGCTGAAGCAGTCCTCCCCACCGAGATCAAGCATGGGTCCCCACGGATCCTCGCTTTCAACGAGGACAACCAGGAGGAGCTCCACAACGATGACTTGCTGCTGCTCGATGGACTATGCCGCCGTGCCGCCCTCCGAGCGGCGAAGTACCAGCAAGACCTACGCCGCTACCATAGCCGCCACATACGGCCGTGCACCCTCGAGACAGGCGATCTCGTCCTTAGGAGAATCCTCTCCAGAGAAGGCCTCCACAAGCTCTCACCCATGTGGGAAGGCCCCTACAGGGTCGCACACATAGCCAGGCCTGGGTCGGTGCGGCTCGAGACGGAAGACGGCGATCTGATCAAAAATCCATGGAACATCGAGCACCTACGCAAGTTCTACCCCTGATCACGTCGTGACAGGCATTTTTTGTCTCAAGAGGGAAGCACGCGTCTTCACCTCCCAGCTTCACCAAGCTTTCCCTTCACGAGGGCCATCTCCACTGAGAGCTCTCTAGAACGCGTCGCCTCGGGCCGCGAGAAGCCTCAGCCACTCCATGTGGAACCCCATGCCCAGACATGGCGGAACTCAGTCTTGGCCACGCCAAGTGTAATGAACAATTTCAGGTCACAATGAACCTTTGCGCTCAGCGCCATTATGTAATATCGCATGGTGAGTTATTTTCCTTACGTTCATTCGCGCTCACATTTTCCCTCTCGCTGGTTTTGTCGCCCCTCGAGCCTCTCTTTTCTCTCTTACGCCTCATGGGCTGCTTGCACGTCAAAGGGGAGCCCCTGAGCATCGCGCCTCGAGGGCTCTTACCTCTCTAAGCCTTACGCACCCCCCGGCCTTGTCGAGCCCTGACTCCGGCATACCGAAGCGGCGGTGCTATTTGCGCTAAGAGCGGGGTCCTAACGACGTAGAGCGAAAAAGACATGAGGGAACAGATAAAAGGCCTCCCGAGGGGCACTCACACTTGCACAAAGTAAAAGTGTCTTTACAAACCAGCGCGAAATAAAAGCAACAAGTCTTAGGATAACTATTGCCCTTGGCACATCTCTCTACAGGGGCAACGGGGTTGTCGTCGTCGCCGTCGACGTCCTCGTCATCCACCTCCTCAGCACCAGCCTCCTCGTCGCTCTCCTCGACCTCGACCCTCTGGAAGCGTTGAGTGAACTTCTCCACGTCGTCCCACACCAAGGCGTCCAGCTTCGAGGCGAGCTCCTTCTCTAGAGGCACCATCACAGACGCGAAGTCGAAGCCGGGGTGGAGGTGTGCAAGGTTGGCGAAGACTTGGCCGACCGTGACGCCAAGGAGCTCGCGGCTCTCGGTGTCGACCAAGTCGTCCAAGTTCGTCACGACCCTTCAAGCTAGTGAGGAGCTGCTCGAAGAAGCCGAGGTAGGTGGCGACATCAGAGTTCCCCTCGACATAAATGCCCCCAGGCGGCCCGCAACGGTCCGCGCACGCCTCACCAAGGAAGCAAACATGTGCTCGCGCTGGCGCGACAAGACCTGCGCAGTCAGAGCACTGCGCCGAGCTTCCTCGACGAGTTCCACAACATGCCCCACCTGCTGCTGCATCTCGTTCGTATCCTGCGTCAAGGAGGCAAGTTCCTGCTCCGCGTGCTTCCGAGCCTCCACAGCGTCATGAAGGCGGGAGTCGAATCGCTTCTTCTGAGCCTCAAGCTCCCTGATGCGGGCCTCGAGCTCGTTGCGTCTCTTCGTGAAGTGCGCTTCCTGCTTCTTGGCCTTGTCCCGAAGTCCTTCCTGCAATTGTCGCGGAAGAGCTGCTCCTTGGCCGCGGATTCCTCCGCCAGCTGCTCCTCCTCTTGCGGAGGTTCTCGTTGGTCAGCGCGAGGCGCTTCTAGTAGAACGCCTCGTCTTGAGTGACTTTGCTCTCGCGAGACTCCAGGTGCTCCGGCTGCGCAGACTGATCCTTCTCGATATGTTCGACCTGTTCCTCGCGCTTGCGTAGCTCGGTCTCGCGGGCATCAAGTTCTGCCCCGCGCTGCGTCATCTGGTTCTCGCGGACGCCCAGGTCCTCGCGGAGCTTCTCCAGGCCTTGCTGCACGGTCTCTGACTCGGCGATGATTCCCGCCTCGCGGGCTAGGAGCTCCTTGTGCTTGGTGGAGACCGCCGCCTCGCGCGCCGCCAGCTCCTGATGCTTGGCCTCCGCCTCCACCTCGAGAGCCTCGCGCTTCGCGCTCAGGTCCGCTAGGGTCTCCTCGACCTCGCGGACCACGCTGATGCGGATCTCTTCAGCAGAGCGCAGCGCCGCCTCGCGTTGCGCCTGGGCCGCCTCGTCCTTCCGGCGGCAGCGCTCCATGGTCTCCTGGAGGCACGCCCAGCCCCGCGCAAGCTCGGCGACCTCCTCCGCCCTGGTGTGGTCCTCAGCAAGCTGGGCCTCGAGCCCATCAAGCACCTCCCTCGCCGAGCGAAGGACGGCCTCTCGGCGAGCTGTGACAGGGCGCCGACCCAGCAAAGCTAGGGCCCACGATTCTCCAGAGGGCCTGGAAGCGCCAGCGCCTGCTGAGGACTCCGGAGCATCGCGCCTTGGGCCATGGGTGTCCTCGAGGCGCGCCTGGGGGCTCTGCTGGGAGCCTCCCTCTTCTTCCGTGCAAGGGGCCTTCTGGGGGCTCTGGCGAGAGCCCCCCTGCCTTCTGCGCTAGGAGCCTTCTGGGGGCTCGAGGCGCCCCCACATCAGCTCCGCCATCTTTCTGCCCCTGGGGAGCATCTCCTCCTCCTCAGGAGCAGAGTTGGCCTTCTCTGCTGAGGCCGTCCCGCGGCAGCCGCAGCGCCCACCGTAGGCCCTCCAAGGCCCGAGCTCGGTGGAGGCGACGGCACCAGGGCATCCTCCATATCGACGTCAACGTGCATCTCTGCAGACGCAGCTGTTCCCGCCGTGCCCTCCTTCGCCAGCGGCGTGGTCCTTGCCGCGTCCATCTCTGGCGTCTTCTCTTGTTGCGCGAGAGAAGCGTCAGGCCACGAGGGCGACGGCGTCGCCACCTCAGCCTCCTCCTCCCTCTCCTCGTGGCGCTCCTCCGCCCCAGGAGGTGGCGTCGCAGCCTCGGGAGAGGAAGCGGTGGCCTCGTGGTGCACCTCTTCAGTTGTGGGCGTCGCGGACGCCGCGGCAGAGCCGGAGATCTCTCCAAGTCTCCGGAGCCTCCGCCTCTTTGGCTCCTCAGTGCGACTGGAGACGAAAAGACTCAGAAACCCCTCGAGAGGCATACACCAAGAACAACATCAAACAGGAAAGGGAGTACAAAAACTTACGCCGCGGTGTCAACCCACTTCCTCTTCTTCCGCTTCGCGGGCGGAGCACTGGGCTCCGCGCTCGTCTGTGCCTCTGTCTCCTCCTGGGCCCCGGCGTTCCTGTCGTGGATCGCCTTGGAGCGAGGCTCGCAGTGGCCCGACGAAGCATCGTCATCGTCGCTCACCTCCTTCCCCTCAACACGCCGCGAGGGGGCAACCACGAACTCGTCGCCGCTGCCTGAGGAGATCTCGTGGACCTCAGCTTCAGGCGCCGCACTCTTCGAGGCGCTCGAATTCCCCGCCGAGGAAGCGGCGTCTCCCGAGGCGCCGGTCGCGCCCGCATCGGACTCTGCGGGCGTCTCCGTCGTCTCCTCATCGCCCTCAACTGGCGCCCCCTGCGCCGCAGACTCCGGGTCCTCGCGAGGCCCAACGTGCCCCTTAGGCACCAGGCCCCACTGGTCGAACTTCGGCATCGCCTGCACATGCGAGACGCGGCGCCCGAGATCGATCCGATGAAGCGGCACAGTCTGGTCAGTGGGCGCGGGGATGTCTGGGGACGTGAAGAGAGTCTCCATGAGGGCATGCAACTCCTCCTTCGTGTAGAGGGTAGCGCTCAGGCGCATCTTGTCCCCTGGTTGGAGTACAGCCACATCGCGTCCGCGTGCTTCTGGAGCGGAGCAATGCGGCGCCTCACGAAGTCCTTGGCCACCATCTGCCCGGTGAGGCCGGCCTCGCGGAGGTCCCTCAAGCGCCTCACCACAGGGCCAAGCGTCGCGCCCTTGAGCCCCTTGGAGGACCAGCTCGCCCTCTTCATCGGAGGCGCTTCAGGCAGCTCGAAGAAGGCGCTCTGGCTCCCGAACTGCATGAGGAACCAGTGCTTGCGGAAGTCCTCCACCTTCTTCGTCACGCTGGTCATGATGTCTCGCCGTTCCGCGCGATGGGGATGTAGACACCCTTCATGCCTCGGTGATGCGGAAGGACACGCACCCCGACCGCTCCTTGTTCGCCGTGAACAGGAGCGCGTAGAAGCTGCGGAAGAGGTCCACCGAAGGCGGAATGCCGATGTACGCCTCGCAGAGGTAGGCGAAGATGGCGAGGACGAGGATGGAGTTGGGATGGAGATGGAGAACCTGGATCTGGTAGCGCTCCAGGACTGCCAGGAAAAATCGGAGAAGGGAGGAACGAGCCCGGCGAAGAGAGAGTGCATGAAGATGGGGTAGAAGCTGCCGTGGGAGTTGCCCGCGCGCTTGAGCACCGTGGCGCCGTGCTCGTTGGACTTCGAAGCCGCCATGTGGCGCACCTTGTCCAGCTGCGCCTCTCTCGAAGCGAGAGCCGCTCAGAGCCGGCTCGAAGTCGCCGTCCCGCTGCGCCTCAGCGGACTTGCCGCCCTGCACCACTTCCTTGCCCTTCGAGCAGCGGTGGCTTTCTTGGGCGCCATTGCAGCAAGGTCGCGAAGGAGGAGATTGGGGATTGAGCGCTGGGAAGAAGGAGGCGAAAGGGGAACGAGTGGAGTAATGGCCGCCTGCGCCGAGCTCTTCGCCTTATATCGGCTCATCGAGCCGTTACAGGGACGTGGCGGGACCCACCACCACGCCCGTTACTTCAGAGGAGATCGTGGGATCGTGCCCAGCCGTGACGCTCCACGTGTCTCGGGCTTCGCAGGCTTCTTTGGGCCCACGACGCTTCGCCTCCACCTGAGGAGCTCCAACGTGACCATCGCGGGCCCGGGGGCTACTGTCGGCCCAATGGAAACCAGGGTATCCTGGGCCGGCCTGCCACAGCCCTCGAACGCTCCATAGGAATTTCTGCTAAGGACCAGGCTTTCAGCCTGGCGAGCCTCGCGAGGCATTTTCCCTCGCGAGGGCTTATTTGCTCGACCGATCATTTCTGCTAAGGACCAAACGATCGGCCTGGAGGCCTCGAGAGGGACCTCTGCCTCGGGAAGGCCTCTCCCAGAAGATCTCAGACCCTGGCGCATCTCCGCGCCACCCTCGGGAGGTTTTCCCTCGCGAGAAGTCAACGGCTACAAAACCTCAGCGAGGGTTCAGGCCTCGCGGGGTTCCTTCAAGTGGAAGCAAGCTCCTGCACCGCTACAGAGCGCACATGGGCTCTGCGCCCGCCGCAGAGTGACGCGCGCCTGCGCGCGATGACGAAGACGCCGCAGTTGCCATTCTCGTGTATAAAGTGGTCAAAGGAGCTGCGGCAAACAAAGCGGACTCCAAGACTTGCCAAATTGGTGATAAAGCGGCCGGCCGCCGCTACACTCCAACTGCGACGTCACCGTGGGGCGCGCCCCAAAGCTCTGCAGCGCCGGCCACCGTCCTGGTTGGACAGTGGCTTTTTCTGCCAAGACGACGTGCTCCCTGCCATGGACCGTGTCCATAGACGCCCCCGACGCTGTGCGCTGTGCTCCAACTCGGCGGCATTGTGGTATCCCTTCCCGCCGGAGATTTTCAGGGAAGAGGACCAAGCCCGGTATATAAGGAGCCAGTGTACGACCTAGGAGGGGGATCCCGCATTCACCAACACATTCCACAACCAAGGAGCTATGTCTGAGAAGAAGACGGAGCTCATTCCACCATAGTCCACCATTGCCATAGCAGTGCCCTCGGCAAGCACCCTTGTACTGTGAACCTCTCCAAGCAGTGCAATACATCTTAGCAGGACGTAGGGCCTTTACACCTCTCGGTGGGCCTGAACCTGGGTAGCGGCCCATGTTACCTCTCTGCCGTGATGTTCCTCACCGAGCTCGACGAGCACCGTCGCCGAGGTTGTTGAGGATTTGTTTGACGTTGTGTTCAGCCCCTTACTCGTTTCCTGGCACTTGAGAGACACCCCTGGTTCCTGGGACCACTCTCCGACAAATAAAATCAAGCTCGCAGGATTTTTGCCTGTGTTTTCATAACTCCAGCATGGCCTCCATACATGCCTGAATGGCATTGGAACATTACATCACCAATTTTTTCAGTTGGCACACATCTTCTCACTATTCCATTTGCATAATGCTTGTACAGAAATGGTTCATCCCAGTAGTAAGTCTTGGCATCATGCAGAAATTTCTTTTTCTGAGAATAGGACATATCTGCTAGCATAATTTCACAAAACTAAGTAGTTTACAATATCTGCATACCAAGGAGTACTAACATTCACTTCCATCAATTGTTCACCAGGGATACCATCTTCTATTTCTCTGCTTTCAGGACTGTTTATTCTTGACAAGTGATCTGCAACAGTATTCTCTGAGCCTTTCTTGTCTTTTATCTCAATATCAAATTCTTGCAGCAGTAAAACCCATCTGATCAGTCTTGGCTTTGCATCCTTTTTCTTCACCAAGTACCTTATTCTGCATGATCAGTGTACACAATGCACTTGTGTCCAACAAGATATGGCCTGAATTTATCAAATGCAAATACCACTGCTAGCAGTTCTTTTTCAGTTGTGGTGTAGTTGATATGAGCATCATCAAGTGTTTTGCTTGCATAATGAATCACATGGACAGCTTTCTCTTTTCTCTGGCCAAGCACTGATCCTACTGCAAAATCACTTGCATCACACATCAGCTCAAAAGGAAAATTCCAGTCAGGTGGCTGCACTATTGGAGCTGTAACCAAAGCTTCATTTAGCTTGTTGAAGGCCTGCATACATGCTTCATCAAACACAAACTACACATCATGATTTAACGGTGTGTTAATGGTTTAGCAAGGAGAGAGAAATCCTTGATAAATCTTCTGTAAAAACCAGCATGACCCAAGAAGCTCTGAATTCCTTTCACATTTTCAGGTGGAGGTAGCTTTGCAATCACATCTACCTTTGCTTTATCTACTTCTATCCCTCTGGCAAAAACCATGTGTCCAAGCACAATACCTTCAGTTACTAAAAAGTGGCACTTCTCCCAGTTGAGGATAAGGTTCTGCTTTGAACATCTGTGCAACACTGCTGTCAAGTTCTTCAGACAAGTAGCAAAATCTTTTCCATACACTGTGAAATCATCCATGATTTTTTCAATGTAATCAGAGAATATTGACATCATACATCTCGGAAATGTGCCAGGTGCATTACACAGACCAAAAGGCAATCTTTTGTAAGCAAAAATTCCATAAGGACAAGTGAAAGTTGTTTTATCTTGGTCAGCTGGATGTATTGGAATTTGGAGAAATCCAGAATAACCATCCAGATAGCAATAAAATGCATGTCCTGCTAATCTTTCCAGCATCTGATCCATGAAAGGTAAAGGAAAATGGTCTTTCCTTGTTGCTTTGTTCAGTTTCTGAAATCATTAACCATTCTCCAACCAGTGACATGTCTTGTGGTAATCAACTTTCCTTCTTCATTTTCTACCACTGAGTAGCCTCCTTTCTTAGGCACAATGTGGATAGGACTCACCCACTCACTGTCAGAGATGGGGTAAATCATGCCTGCCTGAAGGAGCTTTAGGACCTCTTTTTTCACCACTTCTTGCATAGCAGGGTTTAATCATCTCTGCCCTCTCTAGTAGGTTTGCTTTCTTCTTCCAAGTGTATCCTGTGTGAACAAACTTTCTCATCAATTCCCTTGATGTCATCAATTGAATATCCAATCACATTCTTGTACAATCTCAACACAGACAACAGGTTTTCTTCCTGTTCACTGTCCAAAGCAGAGCTTATTATCACTGGATGAATTTTTTCTTTCTCTAAAAAGGAGTACTTCAGATGATCAGGTAATTCTTTTAACTCAACAATGGAGTTGTGAGCTGGCTGAGGAATTTCACTTTGTACTTCCTCTGATATTTCTTCACAAGGATTTATTGCACAAAGTTCCTGTAAACTTGTATTCTCTGTAGTGACAAATACTTGAACTCCAGGTTCTTCTGACTGCAATTCTTTTAAAGTATTGTGAACACTCTTGTCAACAACATCAATAGCCTGGCATTGCCCAAAACATTGGGTAGATGTGAAGCATGCTTCATGCTGAATTCTGCTTGTTCTGAACCAAATTGCAATTTCAGTGTTCCACCTTTTACATCAATTATTGCTCCTGCTATTGCCAAGAATGGTCTGCCTAGAATCATGGATTCTAAATTGTCTTCCATTTCCAATACCACAAAATCAACTGGATAAGCAAAATTTCCAACTTGGACAGGCACATCTTCAAGAATTCCAGCTGGCTTCCTCAGTGTTCTGTCAGCTAACTGCAAAGTCATGGAAGTTGGCTTCAGAGCTCCTAGCTGCAAAACTTGACAGACAGCCAGAGGTAAAACACTCACTGGTGAACCCAAATCACACAAAGCTGTGAATGTTCTTTTTCCAACCACACAAGGGATACTAAAACATCCAGGATCACCAAGCTTCTTGGGCATATAATTCAGAATGACAACACTGCAGTCCTCTGTCAGAGCAACTATTTCTAGATCTTCCAAGCTTCTCTTCTTTGTAATCAAGTCTTTGAAGAATTTTGCATACAAAGGAATGTGTAGTACTGCATCCAAATGGGAATGGTAATTTGCACTTCCTTCATGGTCTCCAAGAACTTGGCATATTGCTTTTCTTCCTTGGTTTTCTCTAATCTCTCTGGAAATGGTACCTTTTGCACATCAGTTCTCTGAACTGCAGGAACTGGGTCTGCTACAGTGTTATCAGGTTTTTTCACTGCCTTTTCCACTGAATTTTCATGCTTTTCAGCTTCAACTATTGGATCAACTGTCTTTTCAGGGTTTGCTACAATGTTTTCAGGAACAAGAGCTTGTTGTACTTGTGGTCTTCTGTGTGGAGCAACATAAGGCATCACTGGTGGTGTTTTTAGCACTGGTGCAGTGTTTACTCCACTTCTGGTTGTGACTGCCTCAACTGTCTCAATGGTTGAAATAGCTCCACACTGTTTAGGATTTTTCTCTACTTGCGCAGGCAACTTATTCTCAGGTTGGACTGCTTGGGAATTGGATATTCCAGCTGTAAGTGTCTGCATTGTCTTGAAAAACAATTCTGACTGCATCTTCATTGTTTCTTGTATTCCACTGAACATTTCTTTATGTAGCCTCATCATCTCACTTATTTCTGCCTGACTGTTGCTTGCAGAAGCATGTGGTTGAGCTGCTTGCTGCTATTGTTGTTGGTGGTACTGCATATTACCTTGAGGTCTGAAATTTTGTTGAGCTTGTTGGGCAAAATTATGTTGGTTTACTTGAGGGTAGCTCTGTTGATTTGCATTCTTGTAGGAGAGGTTGGGATGGTTCCTCCAAGAAGGATTGTAGCTCTGAGAGTACACACCCTGCTTCTGAGCATAATTCACTTCTGCCAATTGACTTTCAGGAGGTGTTAACAATGAGCACTCATGAGAAGCATGTCCTTCAATACCACATATCTGACAAGTCACTGAAACTTGATTCACAGGCACAATTGCCTTACTGTTCTTCTCCTGCATGAGCTGAGCTAGTTGGGTTGTCAGGCTGTCAAGCTTAGCTTCTAAGGCATTCTGACCATTGCTAGCTTGATGTATTGGATGAACTTCTCTTTCATTGGTCCAGGAAAAATTATGTGAGGCCATACTCTCAATAAGCTCTGTAGCTTCATCAAGGGTCTTGTTCATAATGCCTCCACCAGCAGCAAATCAACAAAAGCTCTAGTTTGCTCTGTCAGGCCCTTGTAAAAAGTCTGCAGAATTAACCACTGCTCTTGACCATGATTGGGACACATCCTGATCAGTCCTTGATATCTCTGCCAAGTATCATCCAAGCTTTCACCTTCATACTGCACAAACCTTGTAATCTTGTCTCTGCACTCAGCTGCCTTGGTAGGTGGGAAGTACCTTTCAAAGAAAGCTTGAACCAAATGCTCCCAAGTATCTCTGCAATGAACTGGCAATGCATGAAACCAAATTTTTGCAGTGCCTGACAGTGAAAATGGAAATAGCTGCATTCTAATTGCTTCAGGAGGTATACCATTGTGCTTCAGAGTATTGCAATATTCCAGAAAATTCCTAACATGTTCATGTGGACTCTCCAAGGCACTGCCTTTGAATGGATTGTGCTGCACCATATTGATTAATGCAGGCTTGATCTCCCAGTTATTTGCCTGGATGGCAGGCATAACAACATCTGCATTAGAAACCTGATCCTTGGGGATCCACAAATCTCTCAACTTCTTATCACCCATACTGAAAACTGACTGTCTTTCCTCTGTTTCTTCTACTGAGGACACTGTTGCTGCTCTTCTTCTTGCAAGGAAAGTTCTCTCTGGCTCTTGATCAAATGGAGCAAGAGGAGAATCTTCAGAAGACTGCATCAACAGAAACCAATACTGCAGAAAGGTGATCATGTTTCCCTTGCACACAAGCACAAACAAGAACTTTTATCAAGGGTTAGTGAACTAAATCCTCTAATAACAATTCTAGTTTCAGCTCACAGAACATCAAACATCACAGACATCACAAATTCTGCAGAAAGTTCAACAATTTAACCACACAATCTATTCTACTACACTACAAAGTTCAAACATAAGTCAATCCCCGGCAACGGCGCCAATTTGATCAAGGAAGAGTATTAGGGGGGTTTGTTTATCGTCACCACAGGGATCAACAAAGTTATGCTGGTTCTAAGGGTTGGCAGAAGCTAGAACAAAGTTTTCAGGTTTTTACTTCAGGACAGAAAAAGGGGTTTGGAAAAGGGTTTTGGGGAATTGTTTTCATAAAGTAACTTGCAGCTACTTTGTTGTCAAGCAAGTATCTAGCAAGGATCTTAGCAAGTTTTAGACAGGGAACAAGAGATTCTTCAACAGCTTGCATAAACTAGTTTTGCAAGCGAAAGGCTTTAGCAGGTTTAAGGCAGAAGCAAATTTAAAACACAAAGTTCACTCTTTTCTGGGATGTCAAGCCAGATCCAACTAAGTTAACAAGCATAAGAGGCTGGGGATGGAATTTCAACACACAAGTATGCAGGGACTAGCCTTACACACACAGATCAAGTCACACAACAAGTAAAACATGCAAACATTCAGTAGAGACAGAGAACTGTGTCACTCAATTCACTGCAATATCCAAACTTTTACAAGCTCTACTTAAAGATGAATGATCTACTCAGTTCGACACAAGATTACATAGAAGAATGGAGAGAGTTCCTTGGCTGTGGCTCACTGAAAACCTAGTCGAAGCAGGGGAAGCAGAGGTGAAGACAAGGATGGAAACAGAGTTGCAGAGCATGATCTTCAGGTCACCAAGGCCTTGGGCTTCTTCTCCTAGACTCCATGTTCATCTTGTTCTTGTTCTTGGTCTTGTTCTTCTCTGTTCTTGAGGTGTTCTTGCTGTTCT
Source organism: Poa pratensis (assembly GCA_947311845.1). Lineage (NCBI taxonomy): Eukaryota > Viridiplantae > Streptophyta > Magnoliopsida > Poales > Poaceae > Poa > Poa pratensis. Next base: position 33,742,713 of record CAMZMU010000072.1, read on the forward strand.
TGGTGGTTGTTGGAGTTGGTGGCCGAAAAGGTGTTGTGGTTGTTGTGGATGGGATGGAGTGAGATGGATGGATGGGGGATGGTTGTGGATGCGGATGCGGATCGATTGGTGTTGTGGTGGTGGCTTTATACTCCCTTTAGCATTTCTGAGGTGGAGTGGCACGAGGTGGAGGAGAGGAGGAAGTTTCCCTTTCCTATCTTTAGCTCACAGTGCACATGGGGTGTTTCCAACTTTATCAACTTTTTGCTTTTTCCCTTTTTGGCTTGCTTGATCTCCAAGTTGATCTTCCCTCCTTCTCTGGTTCAAACTCGTTTGAATTCCTTCATATCTTCCTTGGGAACTGCTGCTGCCACACTTTTGCATTGCTTCATCTTGAATTTCAACTTGATGATCATGTCCATCTTCTCTGCTGTATTGGGATCACATTTGTGGTGCTTCTTGCTTCACTTCTGCACTAAATCTTCTGAAGATAGTGTGACTTGCACACTGAACTGCAAAATGGATATAAAGTGCTATAAATTGCAGATAAATGCAATACTGGATGACATACAGAGTGGTTTTTGGAAGGTTTTAGTGCTCTGAATATGTATATAAATGATGATGATCAGTCTCTTTTATCCGAAAATTTTAGCAATAATTGTTATATGATTGATTATAAAGAGAGACTCATTCATGCACAAGAATGTACTCACAATTTGCAGGAACCCGTGGAAGAAGAAATTGCTGAATCTGAAATCTCATTGGATGAAAAAGAGGAAGAGAGTGATGAACAAAAGGAGGAAGAATGGATTAGCTACCCATGCCTACCTTCTAATGAGAGTAACTCTTTACCTCTTACATTATTTGATCACCCTCCATGCTTATCAAAGGATGATGAATGTTATGTTCCTGTGGATTCTCTTGAAGTATTCCCTATGAATGAAACTTGTGGAAATGATTATGCTACTGTTATTTATGATAATCCATGTTATTTTGATAAATCTTATGATAATCCTTTATTTGTGCATGATATCGAAATGCATGGTAATAAGGAGGTTTGTTTAGAAAATGTTTATGATAAAGCTCTAGATGATGGTCCTATATTGCTTGATAATATTATGTATTCTACTATTGAAAATGGGATTGGAGAGGTCTTGACTTTATCTAGATGGAGTCTCATACCTTTTGAGAGTGATTAATTATCTTGTTATAAAATTGTGAAAAGTGGGTTTGAAAGTTTTAATCCCACTATTTTGGAGCTTGATAAAAATTATGTGTTTGTAGATCATGAAAAACATGCTTTATGTGATAGTTATATTATTGAGTTTGTTCATGACGCTACTGAAAATTATTATGAGAGAGGCAAATATGGTTTTATAAATTGGCATGTTACTAAAACACCTCTCATGCTGAAAGTTCTGAAGTTGCTCTTGTTTTATCTTCCTATGCTTGTCACTTTCTTCTTTATGAATTTATTTGTATACAAGATTCCTATGCATAGGAAGTGGGTTAGACTTAAATGTGTTTCGAATTTTCTTCTTGATGCTCCTTTTGCATCATTTTCTATTTTTATGTGAGCATCATTAAAACTATCAAGACTAGCTAAAAAGCATTAAAGAGAAGCGCTTATGGGAGGCAACTCATTTTACTTTTATGCAGTTTTTCTTTTATTGAGTCAAGGTGCTTGTCTACTTCTGTAGAAACTCATTTGTATCTTTACTTTTTCGCATTGTTGTGCCAAGAAGAGTCTCTAATGATAAGATGATGCTAGATTTTGATTGATGCGCAGAAACAGATTTTTTCTGTTCAATGTACAAAAATTATAAATTCATAGAAATGTGATTTTAATATGCAAATATTTGTGCGTAATCCTGATGTATGTACGCATCTTTCGTTAGTTCAAATTTTTTTGATCTGAGCAACTTAAGTGCCTCGAAAAAATTCGTCTTCGCGGACTGTTCTGTTTTAGACAGATTATGTCTTTTATTTTGCATTCTCTCTTTTACTAGTGATGGGTGGAATTCTTTTTTGGGTGGAAGAGCTTCACATAACATCAGTGGCAGTAGTTAATGTTTAAAGTAACGGTCATATTGCGTCCTTACAGAACATGTGAGTTTTTGATTGATGCACTAACCCTCTAATGAGATTTACTTTGAGTTTGGTGTGGCGGAAGTTTTCAAGGGTCAAGAGGGAAGAGTGATATAATATGATCAAGAAGAGTGAAGAGCCTAAGCTTGGGGAGGCTCCCATGGATCTCCCCATCATATTTCAAGGAGATTCAAGCGTCTAAGCTTGGGGATGCCCAAGGCATCCTCTTCTTCATCGTCAAAATTATCAGGTCATCTCTAGTGAAACTATATTTTAATTCTTTCACATCATATGTGCTGTTCTTGGAGCGTTTGTGTGCTTTTATTTTCATTATGTTATTTTTATTTTCTGATATCAACTTGATTGGATCCTTACATTCTTGATTGGGAGAGAGACACGCTCCGCTTTTTCATTAGAAAGTACTCTCTTACTTCACTTGTACTTGTTTGGAGAGTTATTGAAATAAATTGATTGGTGTTTGGTTGGAACAGAAAATGTTGCATGTGGTAAATGGTATAATGGAAAAGACTTACATACTCTTGTAGATCACTAACTTGGATAATTTGATACTTGTCAATTGTTTTGAGTTAACAAGCAGGTCATGATTAAACTTTTGCATCGTGTAAGTTAAGCCCATTAGTGAAGAACTACCGTAAAGCTTGTTGAAATTTGGTTTGCATGAGTGTTATCTCTAAGGTGTAGATATTTTCTAGTAAAAGGGTTTGGTTAACAAGGAAGACAGTGTGGAGTCTTATAATTTTTGCAATATGTTGGTCATATAAAACTTGGTGTACTGGTTGATAGTCTTATTTGCTTAAATAACCTTGCTAGCCTAAACTCTGTACTGAGAGGGAATGCTTCTCGTGCATCCAAATCCTTGAGCCAAAATCCATGCCATTTGTGTCCACCATAACTACCTATATGTGGTATTTCCTTGCCACTCCAAGTAAAATTTTCATGTGCTACCTTTAAACTATTCAAAATTGTTACTACTCCTTTTTGTGTCAATGTTTACCAAGATCATGAGTACGTGGTGGATGTCTTTATGTCACTTGTCAAGCATACTTTACCTTCAGACTAGCGGCATATACATCCGCTTATCTATTAATTTTGCAAAAAGAGCTGGCAACGGGGTGCCCAGTCCCAATTAATTACAACTTTAACCGCTTAATCTATTCACATTTTGTCAACTGAATACTCAGCGAAACATCTGCATGTGTAAACCAAAGAGAAAAAGAGGGATGATCTGCCTTGCTAGTAGAAATAACGTCCTTCATGGGAGCCGCTCTTAAAAGTATGTTTGGCCGGGGTCATATTGTACTTTCCACTACTGATTCGTTGACCAATTAACATACACCTCTCAAAACTTAATTTTTACTCTCTATATGATTTCAAAAACTAAAAAGCTCTAGCACATGATTTAATCCCTGCTTTCCTCTGCGAAGGGCCTTTCTTTTACTTTTATGTTGAGTCAGTTTTCCTACTTCTTTCTATCTTCCACAAGCAAACACTAGTGTCAACTTTGGTACAACAATTGTTATATGCTACATATTGGATTTATTATATTGCTTTATGTTGACAATATCCATGAGATAAATATGTTAAAAGTTGAAGCAAACGCTGAAACTTAAATCTTCCTTTGTGTTGGTTAAATACCTTTTACTAGAATCTATTGCTTTTTGAGTTAACTCTTATATAAACCTGTGGATGCAATGTCTCTAAAGTATTATTCATGAAAAGTTTTGCTTGTATGATTCAGTTGTTTACTCATTATTTATTTGGTAGGAAACTATAGATCATTGACTTGGATCACTTCATTCATTTACATGTGCCTTACAATACTATTTGATCATGATAATGTTGGTAGCATGTCACTAAAAAATTATATTGTTTTATCGTTTACCTACTCGAGGACGAGTATGAACTAAACTTGGGGATGCTGATACGTCTCAAATGTATCTATAATTTTTGATGTTCCATGCTTGTTTTACATCTATTGCTACATGTTTTATATACACATCATAGCATTTTTATGCATTTTCTGTGACTAACCTATTAACAAGATGCCATAGTGCCAGTTCCTGTTTTCTGCTGTTTTCCGTTTCAGAAAACCTGTTAATGAAATATCCTCGGAATTGGACGAAAATCAACGTACCCCAATATTTCACCGACACGAAGACGAAGTCCGAAGGCGCACGAAGAAGCGACCCAGGGCGGCCACACCACACCTGGGCGCGGCCTCCCCCTCTGGCGCGCCGAGGTGGCGTGTGGCCCCTCTGGTGCCTCCAGCCGCCGCCCTTTCGCCTATTTATTCACCTCCTCTCGAAAACCCCAAACACCCGAAGGATTTCTCCAGAAAAGCTCCAGAGCTCCGCCGCCACCAAAAACCCTAATTCGGGGGACAGAAATCTCTGTTTCGGCACCCTGCCGGGACGGGGAATTGCCCCCATAGCCATCTTCATCGCCGTTGCTGCCTCCCATGATAAGGAGGGAGTAGTTCTTCATCGAGGCAGAGGGCTCTACCGGTAGCTATGTGGTTTATCTCTCTCTCTTCCATGGTGTGATCTTTATGTGATCATGAGCATTGTAATATAGTTGAACTCATAGATGTTTCCCCTTCATTATGTTATGGATATGCTACTCAATTGGTTTTATCTAGTATAATTTTACGGAGTCACCGTTGACAACACAATACCTTGGTGACAGTGCGGGTGGCGTGTGTGACTCTACTGGATAATAGATTAGAGGGATACTTACCATGAGTTGTTCTTGTGTTGGATGTCACTATAAAATTGTGATATTTGTTTAGTACTATTTTAGGGCGCTCATAGTGACAGCGTGGGGTTCCCTAGATGTGGAATACAAACTTTAAGGTGTGCTTTTATAGCCCTACGCAGTGGTAATAGTGTTCGTTATCCAACAGGAGAATAATTCAGAGTAGCATCTAAGTTGCATTTTGAAGAGGAAGTATTTACATGTGTTCAGTTATATTATTATTGTTGAGAGTGACCACTAGCGAAAGTATGATCCCTACGCCTTGTTTCCAAACATCGAAACACCGTTTACTCTCAGTTCTGCTACATGTTCGCTCGCTGTCATTTTTTACTACAGATTGCAATTACCACTTGTAATCATCCATATCACTTGTATTTCACTATCTCTTCGCCGAACTAGTGCACCTATACACCTGAAAAGTGTATTGGGTGTGTTGGGGACACACGAGACTTCTTGTATCTTAATTGCAGGGTTGCTTAAGAGGGATATCTTTGACCTCTACCTCCCTGAGTTCGATAAACCTTGGGTTACTCACTTAAGGGAAATTTGCTGCTGTTCTACAAACCTCTGCACTTGGAGGCCCAACACTGTCTACAAGAATAGAAGCATGCGTAGACATCAGGATCCACCCTCAAAAAAATAAAAAAATAAAGGGACTTTCGCTCAAAAGAACATGGAACAAAATGTGCATGAATATACAAATCCTGGAGAAAAAACTCGCGTCGTCCAGGACGGGCGACTCGGGGGAACCTACCGCCCTCGCCGCCGGCCACCCATCCCCAACCTCCCTCTACCCGCCGCCGCCGGAGGAGGCGTCCGACGGCGGACGGCGGCGGCGGGACGCCTTGCCCGTTTTTCTTTCGATTAAGCCTGGTAGTCATTCATCCAAGCCGCCGTCTTCAATCTGATCTGGCTCTGGCCGGCTGCCGTCAAGGAACACGCGCGTTACGATCGCCCAGAGCCCGTACGTGCATGGGCAAGATGCATTCGCTGTGGCATGTTGACCCATACGTGTGTCCAGCTCCATGTCCAGATCGGAAAACCGATGACTCGCCAGATCGAAAGGCCGCGACGCAGGAACGCGGCGGCCAGGTCGTGAGGTCGTTGCCATAGGACGGCGGCGGATGGATCGTAAGGCCTGCGACACAGCGGTCAACAATCTGCCACTGCTGCATACGGGCTGTCGGGTGCCGAGCCGCTCGCGGACGCCCGTCTGATTCCAAGATGGTTGTGCCGGATGATCAACGGAGGGCCTGCTGGTGTGCTCGAATAAAGGCGGCGGTCCTAGGGTTCGTCTTGCGTCAAGATGAAGATCTACCTGATGCCTGTCCTCTTTGATCTGGCCGGAGTGTCGGGTTCCGGAAGGCTCCGCCAGCGATCTCGCATGGACTTTTATGCCTAGAGACCGCTGAATCGGATGATGAAGTCAGAGGCGGAGAATGTCATGGAAGCGAGATTGGAGGACTAGGAATGGTGATTCGAGCCTTTGGCGGCGATGAGGAACTTTCTTGGAGCTTCAGGACTTGTAGCAGCGGTATGTAAGTGGGGGCGTCAACACAGATGAAGTTCAAAAGTCTTACCTTTCCGGGTGAAAATCCAAGGTCTGACCTTAATTGGTTGTGCCTGACAATGGCCTTGTTGAAGACATTGTTTTGAAAGCGGGGACTATCTCCAGTGTGAAAACCCAAGATTTTCAATTGGGCGACGACGACGCTTGTGCACTGTTTTCTTCATGAAGGCGTTGCTTTTGGAAAATTTGGACATCAGGTGTTGTCTTGGTGATGGTTGTGCAGCTACTTCAAGGACTGTAACTATATAGCGGGACTTTTCTTTTTTAGTTTCTTCTTCTTATTGTTTTTCGACGCTGTGCATCCGTAATATCTTAGGTTATTGCGTTGTTGCAGAGGCTGGATATAATTGGTATCTCCGCGATATTAATATATACTTTTTATCTAAAAAAATGAATATACAAATCTTGATCCATTAGCATCGTGTAATAATTTCAACATACACCACTCTTCAGAGTTCAAAGTGATTTTCATTTTCACTATTTCAGACCAACCAATTTCACCAACCAACCCTATACTACATGCTTGAATGAACAAACCGTATTGTACAAACTTTGCCTATGTACGAACACTACATGCAAAATCCAAGCCAAAGCAATCACTACAAACTTCGCCTATATATGAAGTATGAACACTGCGTGCAAATTCGAGACCACGTAATCTTACACAAACACAAAAACCTGTAACTAAATTGTTACAATTTACAACTGCAAACCAATGTAAATAAAATAATGGACAAAACTTTATGCACACCTGTCACATCCAAATTGTAAACTGCAAGCCCAAACAAGAAGAGTACCAGCCGTCACAGATCAGTCTTTGTCAGGTACCAACTCATTTGGCTTTGAGGCGTTCCTGGGCGAATTGGCAGTATTGCCTAGCGAATTGCTGGATTTTGGGGATGATGGCTCGTCCGGGCTGAGAACCGGAGATTCTGACCTGGAGGGCACAGGAGATACTTCCTCCTGAGCTAAATAAGCTTCAACCACAGGAAACATGTTTTCGGTGTAGGCCTGATTGTTATCTTCTTCTGGTATGCTGTCTTTCATGTCTCCATCGCCAAATGAGACAACATCATGACCCGTGAACTGGTGAAAATCTACTATTTCGCGGAGGAAGCGATTTTCACGGGCATACATGGAGTTCTCCTGTGCCAGCCTTGATTTCTCAGCCAGTAATGTCTCCAGTTGCATGCGGATCTGTTTCAAGGAGGTTTGTTTCAGTATGACTTTGAGAGTGCAGGCTATGCTCAACGAATGAAAATAACAGTAGCTATAGAAACAGTTGAAATGCACTGGTATATTGTTCAAATGAATAGCCAGCCTGACCAAGTGACATGTTTAGCTAGTAGTCAGCCAAAAGTACCAATCACTCAATTTTTTATTTTGTAAATTAAGACTATATTATACCAGTACTTTCATGTGAATCAACCACGAACAGTACAGCTAATCAAAATACATTATTGCAGTTTTGCCCAGTGAGAAATCCTACTGTTGCCAAATAATTAGTAGCCACTGCCGACACCAAGGAAGAGACCTAACCCTCCCCGACTCCTAACCTAACCCTCCCCCGTGCGGCGGCGCCACGCCGCACCGGGGAGCCACTGCCGGCCACCTCCTGTCCTCCCGCCTCCCGCTCGATCTCCTCCCGCCGCCGACGCCGCCATAGGCGTCGCAGGGCAAAGCCCGTGTGGTGTGGCAGCGGCGGCGGCGACGTTCATCCTTGGCCGGCGGTCGGGTCGGAGCGACAGCGATTCGCTCCGGGCGGGTCAAGGGCAGTGGCGCGGGCCAGCGGCGGCCAAAGACGGCGTGAAGGCGGCGGCGACCGGCAGAAGGGCAGCGGCAGCGGCGCCCGATCTGGGCCCAGATGGGTTTCAGCGGGCTGTCTTCCGGCTGCATCTTCCCCGACGCCGGCAACGACACACGGCCTCTGGGATTGGCTCACAACACGAGGAAGCCGGGGGCTCTTGCCCCGGGCGTGGCGGTGGTGGCCTCCTCCTTCGCCGGAGGTGGTCGGCCGGCTGGTTGTGGCAGATCGCTAGATCGCTTGATCTCACAGCTAGTCCTGGCGGCGAGTCGGAGAGGCGTGGCTGCCAGTGAAAATCGAGGCGACGGCGGCGCTACATGCCGTTACCTTGTTGAAGGCATCGTCGTTGCAGCTACTGTCTACCCGCTCGCGCTGCTCCGGGGGAAACCTCAGATCCCGGGTTTCCCAGGTCGGACGATGGTGGCGCTATCGGTGTCGCTCTCCCTCTTGAGGGCATTGTTTTTGGAGAAGCTGCTGGACGGAGGTTGCAAGAAGTGGAGCGGTGTACATCTACCACGTTGTCGACGACGAGTCTCGCCGGCGTGGCGTAGCGGGGACTCGGCGACGGGTGTATGATGATGGACTCGCGCAGGATGGTGGAGCTGTCTGGCGCCATGGCAGGCCTCGCAAGGTCATCGCGTTAATCGTTCCTGAAGCTGGGATGGCGGAAGATGGTGGCAGCGGCTTCTGTTGTGCGCATGTGGCGTGCACCGAGGATCGGCTAGACCGGTCAGTGCTTCTGGCGCGCTGTTGGGCGGCCTGGTTGAAGCCTCCGGTTTTAGATGTTGTGCGTTGGTGTGTGAGGTGAGGGCATTGGCTCCGATTGGTCCACCCCGTCTTCTAGCTTGTAGGTGTAGCGAGTTTTCGCCTAGACGGTGGTTCTTCTGGTTGATCGATGTATTTCTTTGTAAGGCTAGTGCTTACTGTTTTTTCCCATATTAATAAAACCGGCTGTGTGCATCCTTTGGATGCAGAGGCTGGGGCACACCCTCCATTTCGAAAAAAATGTGAATCAACCACAATAAAATGTACTATAATTTCAAACAATTACAGACAGAAGGAAAACATCAACATAAATCATATCATACTAATGGGAAATTATGGTAGAAAACTAAACACTAATTCCACCCAACTTTGCTATATACACTTGCAGTGGGTGGATCAAATGAAGATTTGTGAAGTGGACGACGATTGAGGAGTATTCTTTTCTGTGCATACAATATTATTCAATTAAATTAGGGCAAGAAAAGATTACCAGGTCATCATCCTCTTCAGTTTTGACCCCTTTCTGCTTAGTTTCACGCAACATTTTGTTCTCTTCTTCTAGCTGGGTAGACCGTAGCTTAGCAAAAGCTAGATCAGCTTTAACGGTTTTTAGTTCGCGAAGTAAAAGTTTTGCTTTAGTAGCCATCTCATTAGCAACCTGAAACAATTTGTAGGGGTAAGAGAAAGCACCATAGAACGCGCATAAATTAGAATTGACCATATTCTGTCATATACATGGCTGCTGTCTAAATGGATGGTGAAAAGTAGATAGAATTTATTTCGAACCATAACCAAGAACTTAGTATTAGTGAACACAAATATCTTTCAGCATATGACACTTTCCTTTATTGCTACAGAATATTGTTGTTACAATGCTGCCTTTGGCTTAGAAGAATGATACCTAAAAAAATCTAATCTCGATGTTGAGGGCCTCTTTTGATTTCAGGAATTCCATAGGATATTTGTAGGGTTAAAATCAATCAGGAATCTTCCTATTTAGGCCCTTTGGATCATAAGGGTGATTCTACAGAATTCCTACGAATCGTTTTCCTATGACACAAATTCCATAGGGATTTCAACATTCTCCAGCTAGGTTTTGCTGCAATTTCCTATGTTTGCAATTCTCTGTTTTACAGCTGCTTATTCCTATGTTTTCCATGCTTACACTCCAGAGGCCTTAACTGGAAATATAAGCATTTTTAAGCAAACTTTTGCCATATAAAACGTGGAATAGCTTTTCCATAAAGGACCTGGTAAATCATATTCCTAATTGAGCTCTAATCGTGTGGCACCTTACGTCGCGAGAAGCTTTTAACTGGGTCTCCTGGGCTGAAGCTTCAGCCTTATTGTGTATGAAACTAGAAGGGGTGAATGTATCTGCAGCAGGGTTCTGCATATACAGACTGGAACCATTAGGCTTCCTTCTAATTTGTATCTTCTTTGTTTCCTCAATGATGTTCGATGTCTTATTATCGACAATGATGAGACCTTCCTGTTAAACAGACACATAAAAACAAGTTAGTGAGAAATCTAATCCGGATACCGAAGCGTATATTAAGAGTTGTGTCGGATATATCATATCGTGAAACAAATAGAGCTGCATGATGCTAAAGAACTTTACTTCCAAGGCATTTCTGATTCTTCCACCAAACTGGTTGACAGAAGCAGCAAGTGCCTCCGACCTCTTCCGAGGTTCACTCTTTTCAGTCCCTCCATAGTTGTCGAATGACCAACGAGACTGGGGGGCCTGAAATAAGAAAAACAAATAGCAGAGAGGGATGTAAATCACCTAGGGATAAGCCATGGACAATAAGTTTACAGACTCTAGTTCATTGTGTTTCACCAATGTATGTGAATCCAGCTCCATTTCTATTAGCTGGCTCACCTGAGCTCCATTCGACGAGTCAGGTTTGCGAGCAGTTTGGCCTTTCCCATAGTCTTCAAACTTGTGAGCGGCAGCATCCTCGTCGAGAATCCCCTTGGCCTTCCTTGCCAAAGATTCCCACAATCCAAGCTTAGGCTCACCACGCATGTTATCCATCGACGTGTAGTTGTACGACGAGGCAGTCGAACCCTGCCCATTGACCACCGCACACAGAAATTCAGCATAGCTGTTTATATAAACAGAACAGCCATTTACATTGCATGAAGGAATACGGTAAATCCTAGATGACTCAAACTGAACACAACACAGACGAACATCGTAGGACGACAATTACTTGCTAGTCATGACATGAGAGCACTCTCCCCCCGTGTCGCTCCCCAGGCGACACCGGGGCTCCCCATCGCACCGCCGCCAAGCCCTTCCTCCCCTGGCCCCCTCGCCGCCGGATCTGGCGAGGAGGGCTGCTCTTGAGCCCTCTCGTGGCTGGGTTCCGGCTGGCCGGAGATCCCGATTCCGGTTGGCCGGCGACGTCTTCTTCTTCTCCGCGGCTCCAGGGCGTGGTGGCGTTTGGCAGCCTTTTGCTGGCTGCGCATGTTGGTGGTTGCTCCTGTAGCGGCGAGCAACGGGTCGGCCGCGACCCCACGGTGCGGCAGATCAGGTGTGGCGAGGGGAACTGCAGGTCGGGAGCGCGCGGGTGCTCTTTGGTCCGCATGCTCCAGGTGATGGCTGCTCCGGCGACGGTCGGCCGCGACCCTGCACTGCGCAGTTTGGCCACAGTGACGCAACAAAGGGCTGGGGGTGCAGGTGCTGATCTTCGGCCGGCATGCCCCTAGCTGGAAGGAAGCCGGGGCGGCGGCCCCGGACTGATGGTCGTGGTGCGGGAGGGCATCTCTCGCCTCCTGCTGGCATGGCGCGGTCGTCGCTGGCGTGAGGTGTCGCGACTCCTGCGACATGCAGATGGAATCGGTGGTCGACCACAGAGCCACGCCCTTGCCTTGCGCTCCCTAGCCCAAGCCCTAGGGCTTGGTGGTCGGGATCAAGCTCCAGGTGAAAACCTTGCACTTAGGTGCCGACGGCGGCGCCGCCCTATGGCGTCGTTCTCCTTCTTGTTTGTGTCGTTTGGGAGCTGTGATCCTCTACCGACACGAGTGCACTAAGTCTCTCCGGGTGAAAACCCAAACTCCTCTGGAGTGGGCGGCGGCGGCGACGATCTCGTCGTTACCTTCTTGGAGGCGCCGCTTGGGAGGTCTTGTCCCTCGTCGGGCGTCGGGTTCGTGAAGGTCGTGTAGGTTAGCTCTGTGGTCTGGATGGTGGATGCCGGGGCGGCGGCCCCGGACGGTGGTTGTGCGCCGAGGCGGCGGCCTCGGAAGAAATTTTGTGGCGGCTTTTTCTTTTATTAATTTTCTCTTCGGTTACTCCTTTGCCCAAGGGCAGATTGTACATATTCTACCTGCTATTAATCGATAAGCCAGCAATTGCTGGATCTTTCAAAAAAAAAAACTTGCTAGTCATCTCAGTGATGGATCCGGAACCAGACCGACAGACCGTGATTATCAAGGAGGTGGCATATTCAGGAACAAAATTGACCTGCTGCTCCATGAGCTGAAAGCTGCCCCCAAATCGGCAAGCAAACAGGCAGAAAAGCCTGCATCAGTCCGTGACTATCGCACATCGTCTCAACCGTCGCAGCGAGCTGGACGCGATGTGATCCCGATATACTATTCGATCGAGACAGGCGCAAGCGCAACAAATTGGCAGTAATAACCGGAGAGATCGGACGGTGCAGGGGACGGACGAGAGAAAGAGGGAGCGCTTGCCTGGGGTTGGGGAGTCCGGCGATCGTCGGCGGCGAAGGGCCCCTGCTGCTTCCGTCGGTAGGCCATGATGAGCTGCTGGGTGGGTGAGACGCGGAGAGGAGGAAGCAACAGCTGCTAGCTTTGGTGATCCCTTGCTTGCTTTGATTGAGAGAAAAAAAATGGTTGAGAGTTGAGACCGACCAAAGCTGGACCAACCTGTCGAAGCCCGACAGATGCGCCACCCGTGCTCTTTGCAGAAACAACCCCTCGCCATCTTTTTCCATCGCATCAGCCCACGACCCAATTTGCATTTTCTTATAGAAAAGAGACGTCTTATATTTATGAAGAAAAACAACAGTCTTACAAAGCAGATACAGCTGATCGGTATAACATAAAAATACATTGGAAAACATATCGGTTGTTTCCTTCCTTTGATTGTCGACGACTATCGGAGTTTGAAACATGTACTGAACAAGCAAAAAAAGATTGAGACACCTGCATACGGCCTCGCTAACAAAGATTTTGAAGAGTAAAATAGCCAATCGCGGGGTCGAATAACTGTTGAAAAAACATCGGCTTGAGACACACCCCAAACAACACGGGTGGGAAAAATAGCAGAGACGGGACAGATGGTGGCAGCGACTAGAGATCTTACAACAGTGTCGAGTGCAGGTCCAAGGTATTCACCCCTTGTGTCGCTGGAGCGACAAATAGAATAGGCTGGAACATGTCGATTTACGGTCTAAAATAGCGGAGACGGGACAGACGGTGGCATCGACTAAGGTTGAATCCTAGTTCGCCGCATGTTTTCTTTGTGTGGTCCTTAGCGAGTCGTCGGTAATAGTGTAATAATCTTACTAGTACTTTCCTAGTTGCTCAACACAGTGGGCATGACCACAACATTGCTCATTCAATGAGCGCTGTAAAACATTAAACCTTTAAGAAAACTAGGTAATTGCACGAGACACCCAACAGTTTGACTTGCATGTGCAAATTAGTTCCAAAACTTGCATTACGTCAAGCTGCGGTATTTATACTGCCTTTCGAACTTGTGTTACGCCACGTTGGCAAGTGAGATGCCACACGGCTAGAATAGCTGCAGAAAACGTCCTACGTCAAGCTGAATTTATCAGGATAGATACTCGTTAACTGAAAACCCCAAATCCAAAACATATGTATAGATGTTGCCCAGCCATTAAGCATTATTGTCGTCACCCATTGCCTTGATCGTAAGTTTCATCTTGCATGCTTACTATGTGCTGACTTTCTTACAAGTATGCAAAGAAGCCCACAGGGTTTAACAAAATTACCATTATTGGCTTATATGAAAGGCAAGTCATGGGCTCATGGCACTAGTAGGTAATAAAAAGGCAAAAAGCTATCGACAACACAATGCGCGTGGACCAGAGGCCTCTTCACATTATGGGCCGACAGATGTTGGCGGACCCTCCCATCATCTTAATGACATTATGAATTAACGGGTTGACATTATGAGCAGTTATCATACCTGAGTGCTGTCAGGCCATACACACACGGGATGGCGACACCTCGCTCTCGCGACGCTGATGGCGACGCCATCGCACGCTGGTCCGCCTCCTACATCTCGACTGGCGGGTTCACGGAGGTCTTCCCCTTTCCTCCGAGGGAGGGCATACTCCTTCTTCGCCCCGCGTTGGCTCGAGTCGTCCTTCTCGACGGCGAGGAGGTGGTGATTGACGCGCGCTACCTCACCAAGGGGGAGCGCATCGAGATTGGGGTCCCGATCGACTTACCGGCGCACCGAGTGATGCCGTCGGCGCGCGCGAAGATTTGTCGGGCTCCATTGGGCCCTCCAGGCCACGTGTTTGGCTCCTTCCCGAGCTCTGCCTATGGAGATCCAGCGGCGGGCAATTCGCCTGCAGTCACGTCGGAGCATGTCGGTGTTGGGCGCGGTGTGCAGGTGGAGCGACGGGTTGCCTCGCCGATGGAGTCTCCCGACGTTCATGGCACGGGCCCCACCGGAAGGGATGCGGAAACTGGTATTTCAAACTTGATGGGCCAAAATGGGTCCGCCATTAGCCCACCTTCTACAGTAGGTCATGGGGGCCCTGCGCAGGTAGGCTCAGGTACACCCACTCCCCTCCTACTTCAGCCGCCATCGCCAATCTCGATCTGTCGCTTCATCACTTTTGGGAGGCTCCTAGGGTTTCGCCTCCTCCCTCGAGAGAGTCCTTTGGGTGGTGGCCGGGGAAGGTTGTTGGTGACGAGAGATCGTTTGCTCAAGTAGCGGCTACGGCGCCCCCTGCTCGCCGTACTCCGAGGATGGGTGAGTATGGAGGGAATCGTGGTGGTTACCGCGGAGGGGGTGGTGGCGGCCGGATTCCTGGTGGCCGTGGTTTCGAGCGTAACCCTACTCCGCCTCGAAATAATGTTTGGCGTCGTGATCCTCTGGAAGGCTTTGGACAAAATTCCTCTAACAATGGATCTGGGCACCAACATCCCGTGCGAGATCGCCGGGAGGGTGCAACGCTTGAGGCGCAGGGCAAAGACCGCAGGGGCGGAGGGATGATAAATCCTGCTGGAAATCATCCTATTCAGGGCGGAAAAGCAGCTGCTGTGGTTCCTCGTCCTGATTCTCCGAGAAGTGATCCTGGTCCATGTTATAATTGCAATCTTTCTGGACATCTTGTTGCTTATTGTCCTACAATCAGATGTGCTAGATGTGGGAAACTTGGGCACATCTCTCATGTGTGTCAAGTTATGTTGCCTTGGCAGTGTGTAGCGGCTATGTGTGGATTTCAGTCTCCTATGCTCGGTTTCTTTTATTTTCCTGATACAAGTTCTCAGAAACAGCTCAAAGAAAAGAACAGTGTGGTGATCACCACTGTGTTGGAGGGATCGGTTACAACTAGAGAGATCGAACATGAGTTTGCTGGGTCTTTAAGGCGGGGTGGAGATGTACTGCAAAATCTATTAGTCCCACGCAATTCACTATGAGGTTTCCTAACTCTACGGAGGTTGATCGTGCTTGTTACTGGGGTCAGAGGATGGAAATGAAATCAAAAGATGCAGTGCTTAGACTCTCTCCTTGGACAGATGTTGTTGGGGCAAAAGCACCATTGCAGAAAGCTTGGGTGCGTGTGAGGAATATTCCTGTAGAAAAAGAAATGAAACTCATGTGGCTTTTGTTGGTTCCCTGGTTGGTATTACCTTGGAAATTGATATGTCAACCTTGTATCGGCCTGGATATGTGAGAATTTTCCTTGGGTGTAGAGATGTGGATAGGATTCCTGGGACAGCTGAGGGTTGCCTTGGAGATAATTTCTATGACTTCTTCTATGAGGTGGATAAGGTGGTGGTGGGAGGGCCACCCAAAAACTCTGAACTCATTCGTATCGACAATGCATCTGGTGGTCAGTCTCCTAACAAATGGGCTAGAACTGAAACTGGTAACAATATTGTACCATCTTCTTCTGAGGGGCAGACTTCTGGTGGGAATCAAAATTCTGATTCGGTGGGATATGGCAGAACTTATACTCCTGGGCTAGAAAAGATTGTTGAGCAGGAGTCTGATGAGGACAGTGGGGATGATCAAGGGCTTCTAATTGATGAAATTATTCGGAAAAGAATGAGGCTGACAGGGTGGCATTAGAAAAAATTGCTTGTGAGAAGGGGACATTTGAAGATAATAACATGGAAGTTTCTGAGAAAGAAAATGATGTTACTATCATGTCTGCTATGACTGGAAGTGATGAAAAATATTTGCCTAGCTGTGATGACAAGGAGCAAGAAATGAGCCGTGTTGATGCTAATATGGTGATGGGTGATGAACCTGAGATTCCTAATGATGATGTGAATGTTCTGGAGCCTCCTGGTATGGGTGATAAAGGGAAAGAAAATATGCTTCAGTCTGATGAAAATGTCCAGGATGGGCATTGTGAGATGGATGTGGAGGCAGAGAAGCAATCGAGTGCGATTGTTGTGCACTCCGCAGTCAATGCCGTGTGGAATGGTTTCGCTCCTATGACTCCTAATGTGGGCAAAGAACAGATGTTTCTCGAAGTACACCCTAGCAGGTTGCAATATCTACTGTCACCTTATTGTCAGAATCTGTGCAAGGAAATATGGCCTCCATTGCCTCGGGTTGTGGAATTGGAAGATATGAGTCCTCCTTCTGAAGAAAACATCATTAGTATGTGGTGCAATCACCTGATAGTTCTGTGGGAAGTGATAGTGATCAGATTACTATTCCTGAGGTGGGGAGGTTCAGCAGGCGAAATGCTGATCTTTTCAGGGAACATATTGCTGATCGTGCGGCGAACATCTGCAAGAAAAGGGACCGTCAAGGTACTTCACCACAGACTAAATCTCCTAATACAAATTCTTTTGCAGTCTTGTCTGATATGGCTATTGTAGTTAGAGCTCGTCTTATGGGTGTTGATTTGCCTTTGGATTCCTTTGAGTCTGTTGATTTTATTCGTTATCTTGAAACAACTAGAAATAATTTAGTTGATAAACAAAAAGATAAACCCTTACATATTGAAAAAGTTGATGCTTCTCGGGCTTCTTTGTCTTTAGAATGGCCACCTAGTGATGACGATTTGAGTGATTTTACTCTGGTGGAACCTAGGAGTGCTCGTAAAAATAGTAGTAAGAAACCTGTAGCTATTGGACGACCTGTGACGAGAAGTCAGAAAAAAGTGGACATACCTGCCCAGCCTCCTGGCAGGTCTGTCAGATCGAGGAAGAAACCTAATGTTATTAAATGAATGGTCTCTTTTGGAATGGCAAGGGGAGGTAAGAAGGGCATGGCTGCCTGCCTCTCCGATTTAACAAGAGAACATGCCTTGGACTTTATTGGTTTCCTGGAAACGATGAAACAAAATTATACTTCTAGTTTTTTCCGTAAAATTGATCCTGGGGGTTTGTTCTTCTGGAAATGGATTCCTTCGGTAGGAAAATCTGGTGGTATCCTATGTGGGTGAGACAGGAAACTTTGGGCCTCCTTGGTTTTAAGTTGGGTGACTATATTGTGCGAATGGATTTATGGGACAACAAGAAAAAATGTAAATGGTCTTTGCTGGTGGTTTATGGGGCTGCACATGATGTAGACAAGGATGAGTTCCTTGCGGAGATGGCTTCCTTTTGTCATGCGGTAGATTTTCCTTACATAATTGGAGGCAACTTTAATATCATTAGACATGTGGGTGAGAAAAACAAAAAGAATACTTTATCTTGTTTCTCTGATACTTTTAATGCTATCATACATACTTTGGGGTTGAATGAAATTCATATGGCTAGGGGTGATTATACTTGGTCTAACAAACAGAGGTTTCCTACGATGGAAAAGTTAGATCGCATTCTGATGTCTCCTTCTTGGGAAGATTTGTTTCCTTTGGTACAAGTAAGGAAGTTGGTCTCAGATTTATCTGATCATAATCCTCTTCTTTTGATGACTGATTTTGCTATTACAAATGAACCTAAAAATAGAGAGTTTCGTTTTGATGTGGCCTGGCTAAAAAGAGATGATTTCCTGCCTAAGGTGAAAGAAATTTGGGAGAAACCTGTGCGGAGTACTGATCCTATAGACATCATCAATATTAAGCTGAAAAGATTTAAGAAACATTTTAAAGGTTGGGGTTCTAATCTGTTTGGTCATACAAAGAAAAGGAAAAAAACAATTGAAAGAAGAACTAGAGCTTCTAGAGGGTTTAGAAGAGGTGCAAGCTTTATCCGCTGAGGAATTTGTCAGGAAAACAAATATTGGTGGAGTTGCATGAAATTTATGCTGATGAGGAGTTGTTTTGGGTGCAACGTTCGAATGAGAAATGGCTCCTAAAAGGGGATCAAAACTCAGCCTATTTCCACAGAGTGGCAAATGGAAAAAAGGAGAAATACGGTGCATTCTCTTAAAGATGGGGATGTTGTGATTGAGGGTACGAAAGATCTATTAAAACATGCAACGATTACTATAAAAACCTTTTTGGCCCGGCTCCTGGTAACCTGTTTCATTTAGATGCAGACCTTTGGTCAGCTGATGAGACCCTCAGTGACCAAGATAATGATGAGTTGACTAGACCCTTTACAGTCGAGGAGATAGAGCATTCTCTTTTTTCGATGGCTGTTAATAAAGCTCCTGGACATGATAATATACCGATTGAATTCTTTCAGCATTGTTGGCCTATTGTGAAAACTAATATTGTTAGCTTATTCCAGAACTTTCATGAAGGTAATCTGGATTTGAAACGTTTGAACTATGGTATTATTACTTTGCTTCCAAAAATTTCTGAAGCTGATAAGATAACACAGTATAGACCGATATGCCTTCTTTGTTGCATTTATAAATGGATCACAAAAACTCTCACCCTACGGTTGGAACCCTTTGCGAAGAAATTGTTTAGCATCCAACAAAATGCTTTTATAAAAGGGAGGAACATTATGGATGGGGTACTCTCCTTACATGAATTGTTGAACTATACTCATGTAAAGAAACAATGTGGGGTTGTTATCAAGCTCGATTTCGAGAAGGCTTACGATAAGGTGAATTGGGAGTTTCTCCTAGATTGTCACAAACTAAGAGGTTTTAATGAAAAATGGTGTTCTTGGGTGAAACAAGCTCTTTTTTAGGGGACTGTTAGTGTGAAACTTAATGATGAGATGGGTCCTTATTTTCAGAGCTCAAAAGGGGTCAGGCAAGGAGACCCATGTCTCCTACTCTCTTTAACTTGGTTGCTGAATCCTTAACAAAGATGGTGTTGAAAGCACAAGCTAATGATCTATTAGTTGGTTTGGCTCCTGATTTGATTCCTAAAGGTGTGGCAGTTTTACAATATGCTGATGACACAGTTCTTTGCATAAATCATGACCCTGAAAAAGCCATTAACCTGAAACTTTTGTTATATATCTTTGAGCTTATGTCGGGGCTTAAGATAAACTTTATGAAGAGTGAAATTTTTATGGTGGGAGGAGACAATGAAATAACTGAGATGTATGCTGACATGTTCGGCTGTCAAGTGGGAAAGCTTCCTCTTAAATATTTAGGAGTTCCTATTTCTTCTACCTCGTTGAAAAATTCGGATTGGGATTTTTTGGATACCCGCATGCTTAAAAAGCTTGATGCATGGGCTGGTAATTCCACATCGGTTGGGGGGAAGAAAATCCTTATAGACTCTAGCCTCTCTTCGATTCTCTATTATCCTATGTCTATGTTCTTGTTTAACAAAACCTTCCTGAAAAGATGGATAGGCATCGCAGGAGATTCTTTTGGCGAAAGAAAAAAGATAAGAAAAGTTACCATATGGTCAAATGGTCTAGGGTCTGTAGATCAAAAAAGAAAGGCGGACTGGGGATTAAAAACCTTAAGAGGCAAAATATCAGCCTGCTAGTGAAGTGGTGGTGGAAGTTAGAAACTCAAGATGGCCTTTGGCAACAGATTGTTAAAGCAAGATATGTAAAAGATATGAACATTGCCTCCATTCCGTGTCGTTTCTCGGATTCACCGTGTTGGAAATCCTTGTTAAAGGTGAGGGACACTTATCTTGCTGGAAGGAAAATAGTGCTTAGGAAAGGAGACTTAGTTCGTTTTTGGAAGGACCCGTGGAAGGGGGAGCATCCTTTGTGTGTGGATTATCCTGACTTGTTTGACATTTGTCAAATGCAAGATTGCACCCTCATGTACTTCCGGAATAATAACAGACAACTTCCTTTTAGATGGAGACTTCATACGCATTATCTTGAGCAGTGGAATGAGATCATTCACGCTTTTGACCTCCTGCAGTTATCGGATCAACCTGATAAGGTCACCTGGGGGTTGTGTAAAAAGGGTGTGTTTACTACTAAGTCAGTTTATGAAATGCTAGAACAAAACCTTGCTGGTGTTGATAATAGGTTGATTTGGAAAGCTAAACTTCCTCTTAAAATCCAAATTTTCATGTGGCAAGTTTTCCGTGATGCAATCCCTACTAGAGATAATATTCGCAAGAAAAAGTGGGCAGGAAATCCGACTTGCTCTTTTTGTGATCAAGTTGAAACGGTTAATCATCTCTTCTTTACTTGTCCCATTGCCAAAGTTACTTGGAACACTTTGGGAAAGCTATTGGGACTGCTACCCGTCCAGTGAACCTTTGGCAAGCAATTGCTTGGTTTTATGCTTTTTTGCCTGGGGGAAAACTTTTTATATGGTTGGTCTTGCTATCTGCTGGTCAATTTGGGTGACCCGTAACAAAGTCACCTTTGAGGGACATGTGGTCCGGTCTCCTTTTGAGATAGTGTTCACTGTTTGCTCGTTCCTTTTGTGCTGGTCAGGTTTGCAGAGAAATGACGACAAAGCTGAACTTGCGGAAGGTGCAAAGAAGTTGATGAAGCTGGCGGCGGCCCTCACTCGAGGAACTACACACATGGGCTCACGTCCAAGGATCGGCAACTGATTGCCTTGCCTATCTTCAGGAGGTCTCGAAGGGTGTTGACAGATGTTGGAAGATCAAGAGAGTTTGTGGCAGAGCGCTGGTGCTCCTATCTTCTACTTTGGTGCCGTGGTTACCTAGTTTTACCTTCTTAGCTGTTTTGCGGTGGTTGTAGTATGCGGAATTATAAAGACTTTGGTGCTACTAGGTTTTCGTCCCGTAGGGGACGCTCGAGATCGAGCATTCGCCAGTGGGTTTCCTATTAGTGCCCCAACTCGCTATCCCTCTCTACCCCCTCTTTGAACTTTTTTACTTTTGTTTTTGTTCGGTGTGTTGGTTGTAAGAACTCTGTATTTCCGTTATCTTGGTAATGGAAAGGGGGCTAGCCCGGTTGGAGGTTATGGCCTTATGGGGCCAATAAAGCAAAGCATGGGTACGCTACGACCCATGTTTATCCGGCCATGCAAGTTGTCCAGAGACTATATGGTAATGCCGGCATGTTCTTGACTTGAAAGCTATTTGCCCCCTCATTCTTTGCATGTATTGTTTTTGCCCTCTTAGTCAAATGTTTGTTTAAAATCCTATTGGAAAGAGGAGAGAGTGCCCAAGCATCATTGCATAACCTATGTAATTAACGACCTCGTCAGCACTAAACCTAAGAAGCCAATGATGAAAACCGGTTGTTCTTGAAAAACGATGATAGTTTTGCGCCCCTTTGATTCACATGAATAGAAAACACACATGATTTTAGTGTCATGCCCTTCGAACTCTACATTTTTTTATTCGATTGTTTACACAAAGGATGAAAATTTCTTCCAAAATATAGTGTACATTCTAATGTTTGCTCTTACTAAGATATAGAGCTAGAGAGAGAGAGATACATGGGTGGAGATTTCTTGCTCCAGTGCTCCCTGTGTTTTAAAAAATACAAAAAATATATTTTAAAGTTTCAAAAAATGTGAAAAAAATCATGGATATATTCTCAATGATGTATTCTAAAAACATGCAAAATTGTAAGTAGAAATACTTTGTATTTTGAGCTACAAAAAAAAAGACAAATGTACATATCTGAGAGTATAGTGTTTCAAATCTCGTTTTTTAAAGATTGTGTCATTTTTGTGTAGCCACTAAGATAAAGAATTTCGCGTTGTGATTTTGCACATTTGTAGGCTACATCATGGACTAGATCCAGAATGATTTCAATTTATTTTAAAACTTCTAAATGTATATTTTTTTAAACGAAGGGAGCACTGGAGCTCAATGCAGCAAAAAAAGAAAAATGTTGGCTCAATGCAGCAGAGAAAGAAAAATGTTGGCTCAATGCACAGTGAAAACTAGAAATCTCTCAAAGAAAAAAATAGACGATTGTGTATATGAAGACACGAAGAACCAAATTTAGCCCCATCCACCCGTGTTCCGAATCCATCGGCTCAATGCAACAGAGAAAGAAAAATGTTGGTTCTTATGAATAGCTGACTAACATGCTCACATGCCTCTGAATATGATACACACTACATCGAGATGCTCTGATATCCTCTTCCAGATACATGTATCGGATCAAACTGGGACCATCGTCTTGCGTGCTGTTGATCTGGATCAAGGCGATACTGTTGGCACCTGCGGTATTGCGTGCTTTACAGCTTCTCAGCTGCGTTTTATTTTACATGCTAGTTGTCTTGTTAATCTTGATCTTGAGTGGCCAGTGGATGATACAGTAACATATATCGGTCTTTGTACTTTTTTTTTGCGGGATAGATCGGCCGAATTACAGAAGAACTACAAGGAGAAGATCCAGAAAACACAAAGATTTACAACAAAGCACCCAGGATCCCGATGAAGAAGACGATGCAACACGTACCGCCGGCGCGCCGCCACCACTCCTTCCACGTCGCTGACGCCTTGGAAACGAAGGAGCCCCTCCATGGCCGGGAAGTCGACGGAGCTTAGCTCCACTGGAGCCTCCATCCTGCGCCGTCCTCGCCATCTTCTTGCCGCAAATCAGCACGACCATCTTCAGATTTGACAACCGGAGCTGCCGCACCACGAACTCCGGTGAGGGAAATCCCCACACGGCAGCTACCACGAGCTGCGAGCTGGGGAAGAGTGGACGGTCCATGGCGAAGCTACGAGAAGATCCACC
Source organism: Poa pratensis (assembly GCA_947311845.1). Lineage (NCBI taxonomy): Eukaryota > Viridiplantae > Streptophyta > Magnoliopsida > Poales > Poaceae > Poa > Poa pratensis. Next base: position 33,765,896 of record CAMZMU010000072.1, read on the forward strand.
GCCGGAGAGGACGACCTCCACCTGCAAAATCCACTCCGACACCGCCGCCATCTCCAAAGCGCCGCCGGCTGGAAACCTACTGGGCCCTACGCTATGTACACGACGGGATCCGGCGTCCCCCCACCCTCACGCCGCCGAAGTGGCAGTCGGAGCGAGGGGAAACCACCGGATCACCGCCGGCGAGGTGGGCGAAGAAGGCTCGCTCATAAATCGCCCTTCTGCACTGTGCGGGGAAGGGATTGTTAGATCCTCTGGATCGCCTAGGCTAGATCAATACATGTAGAAACAGTGGGGATGGATGAGAATCGGTGTACCTTCTACTTGGGCTGATGCAGTCGAGTTGCCGGCCATGGTGGAAGGCGGCGGCGGTGACAGAAAGCAGTGGCGGCGGTGGTGGAGCTTCCCGTGACACTGCGCTTGACCTAGATCGGGTCGGTATGTTGGTGGGGTGGTGGAGCACGACGAACCTCGTGACCTGTGCCTCCGGCCCCCCACCTGTCTTTATAGCGCAGGCCATAGGGGCCCACCAACCAGTGTACGGTTGAACGCCCCCGATCAGGGCGTGGTCAAGGGTCCAGTGTGACCGTTGGGTCACACGAGAGGAGATCAACCTAACATTCTCCCCCTTGATCTCAACTTTATACTTTGTACTTTACTCGTTTCATCACGGATCAGTACATAGAGCATGTTTCATCGTCACAGCTCAATTGCCGATAGAATCAGACAGCTACAATATACGTCTCTGTTTTGAAACAAATCTTTACTTTTGGGCCTCTTTATTGTCCGGAAATCATATAGACTATACCATAAACCCATGTCGACTATGTGTTCTCCAAACACACTGGGCGGTAAGCCTTTAATTAGCAGATCTGCAAACACTTGTGTGTTTCTTTTATCTATTCCTCTTATGCTCCAAGCATTTCAACATAATTCCGGACTTTCTCCTTTACAACGTATAACTCTGTGTCAATGTGTTTGGCACCACACTTGACTCGTTGTCTTAGGAGTGAATTACTTAATGGTTATTGCTGTTGTCAACCATTATCAATTCCGGGTACAGGTTTCCTTAACCATTTTGCCTGTCCCTCGCCTTATATCATGCTATAACATGTCTTTACATCACACTGATGTCAATCTTTTCATTCTCTGGAGCTTTTCCACACAAAAACTCCAAATGTGAAATTTAGCGACAATTGTGGATTTCGCTATACATTTCACAAATTCTTTCTTTGTACTCACAACCTTTTGAGAGCACATTTATAGATCTATCTTTGTACTCACAACCTTTTGAGAGCACTCTGTTTCTTTTAGCATGAGGCCGATATCTTTGATTCCATTCCAGTGATCTATATCTGGATTGGACATTGCCAAAACAACCCGGATATGTGAATTGTCAGGGTAATATTGAGTTTCCAACAGCTGAAGCATATGGTACCATATCCATTTGATCCGTTCTATGTTATCTCTTGGAACACTAAAGTTCCAATTCCATTACCCTTGACAATAAGAACAGGCGTAGATTTTCTCGACATGCATGCTTTAGAGACTTCTTCTCAGCATGTCCATGCGATATTTCTAATACCCCTTTTCTTCTTTTCTTAGTAAATCTCGATACTTTTAACGAGAGACACTCTACCGAGAATACTCTTTTGAGGACAAGAACTTCTTTTCTCTGCCGGTAGTAGATTGACATCACCACTAGCAAGTAGGATATCATCCACATACACGGATTAGGAATGAATTTCCCATTCTATAAGTTTGAAAATGCGATTGTCCTCTCATTTCTTTAACCCAAAATAACTTTGATTCTAGAGACTTGCTCTAGTCCGTAAGATCCCTTGTGTTCTTTACTTTCATCTGATGTAACTCAGATCATTATGTGCCATTAGCACTCATTATAATCTGTTTATTCTCTTAGCGCAAATCTTTCGATTTAAAATCGCTTTTTACATATTTCCTTTGGAGTCACATTGGTGTTGTAGACCCTTTATAGCCTACTGTTTTGGCTCCATTGGAAATTACTTATGAGTCCCAAACATCGTCGGGATTCACATAGTCTCTAATCATTAAGACAAGTAGACACTTGTCAAAATCGATTGAGCGCTGCTTATAATTTCTGTAAATGAGGTGGGATCAACCTTCATTTAAATTTCTCTGATATAGACTTTATAGTCATCTGTTTTTCTCATATGGGGATGTTGTTGTTCTGTCATTGCCTAGAGGCAATTAATTCTGTAGTCTTCTATTGCTATAGCTCTTACAAGGACCTAAAACACAAGATCCATGTTTGCTTGTTCATCTCTATTATAAAGCAACAAGCTCCCCCAGATAAAATCTATTCGAGCCTTAGGTATGTTCATACCATGCTCCCCCAGATTACTCCATTTTCTCCAAAATGGTGTATCCTTAATCCTTTTTATTTGGGTTTATTCTGTTAACCTGTCAATCTGTCTTCTTTATGGCACTTTGAGTACCGTCCTTAGTCTCCTTTCGGAGCTGTAAAATATCCAAGAATACATCTATTTTTTACTTTAGGGGTATCATTATTATGACCGTCGTACTCCCCAGACGATCACAATTCATCATAGATCACTTAGATGCATAATATGCATCACATTATCTGAAGTATAGGGGAGTTTATTCTGTAACATTCTCTATCTCCCCCTCGAAATGTGGCAAGAACCTTTTTGCCACAATTTCGAAACTTTGATTATCTGCTTTATTCAATATGAAGTTATCTTTTAACGTATGGGAGTACTTTTTCCTCATTCCTTTTCAAAACTCACAAGAGTTCTTTCTCAATGGTACTGCAAGTCACACTTGCATAACATTCTTATCTTTAGGTTCATTTGTAACTTTATTCTCTTTTGACTCATTAAGTGCTTTATAACTATGATACACAAGGTGTGCGGTCGATATAAAAACACATGAGTCATCACATCTTTCTTCTGTCATACAGAATAAGTCCTTTGTCAAAATTTTCTCCCGCCATGCGGGTATTTTCCCAGACTTTTCCCACCACGTGGGTATTATTATCGTCTTTTCCCGTCATGCGGGTAATTAAGAACACAGATGCCACAATTGGCTCTTTAGACTGCATATTCAATCATCAAATTCAGAAATAAATCTGAATACTCTTTTATACACATGCTTAATCCAACGTTAGTCAAATTAAGCATTCATGTTGCTCGTTTAAAAAATTTCTTCACATAGAGTACATGAAAGAAATTCGTTAAACAAAACTCTGAATGATTTATTTGTTTTCTGCATGGAGAGTACATGAAAGACATTTGTCAAACAAGACTCTCGATGATCTATTTGTATTCTTGGATTAACATCCAAGAATTCTTTTTCTTTTGCAGTCATTCTTTAGAGAGAACATACTCTCTCACTTTATGACCTTTCTTGGTCATCTTTCGGGTCACAAGTACCCATTCTTTTGCTTTCACGAATGAAAACATGAGAATCTTTGTCTGAGAAAATATTCAATAATAATAAACAATAATGAGCATAAAAATAACCCTACGTTGGTCTGGTTAAAGATATGCACATTAAATCTTTAAAACTTTCTTCTATATTCTAAATCACCGTTGGGCAGAATTAGAATGAAACATCATCTTTCTACACTAATTCTACATCACCGTTGGGCAGAAATAGAATCAATGCATAAAACTCATAAACAATATGATGATAATATTTCTATTGCAATAAAGAACTCTGTTTGGAAAATGACATTATCATCAACTCTATTTCAGCGGAAACATGAAATATACATATTTCTATAGTTCAAGAGCATTTCTTGATCTTTTATCTTTTCTCTGAAAATTGATCACTTTCATGCAAAATTATCAGAGATCTAGCCCTTTGACTATAGAACTCATATAATTATAGTACTGCTATCATCAACGTTGGTCAGAAAATAACAATACCATAATTAATCTGTTAAACAAGTATTTCTCTTTTTCCTCCTCTCTAATTAAATTTTCCCGTTGGTTCCAATTTAATTAGAGGAGAGTCCTTTTACTTTACAGCAGAAACTGTAATGTATTCTCTGTATTTCACAAACATTGCACTGTTCAACATTTAACAAATCATGATTATGTTATTAACAACGTTGGTCGTAGAATAACAGAATCATAATTGTTTCAATAATTCCTTTAACATGCTCTTGTAATTTAATTCTTTCTTTATTTTTTTTACACTTTAAGAGCACTTTTATTTATTTGCAGCGGAAAAACATGAATAAAATTCATGAACTTTATACTTTTCACAACTATTTCTGTCACTGTTTGTGCAATTAAAACTATATTACCGTTGGGCAATAAAAGAAATAAATGCACCTTTTAACACATAATAAACAAATCATGATCATGCTATTAACAACGTTGGTCATTTAATAACAGAATCATAATCATCTTTAATATCACTTTAATCAAGCTTTTAATTCTCACTTTAAATCATGATAATGCTATTAACAACGTTGGTCAATTAATAACAGAATCATAATCATCATAAATATCACTTTATCATGCTTTTATTCTCACTTTATTGCTTTTATGCAATTACTTTTAACTATTTGCAGCGGAAAATATGAATAAAATTCATAAACTTTTATACTTTTAACAAGTATTTCTTTTCTTTCTTCTGTTTCCTAAACAAAAAATTTCGTTGGATAAATTTGAATAGAAAAACAGAATGAAATTTGCCTAAAAAATGGAAAAAAAATAGATAAAACATGCTTCTATAAAACAAAAAGCAGAAAAAACTGTTCTTTTCTTTTCGGCAGAGAAAAACGTGCGGCCCACGGACTTTTTCTATCTGTCGCTCGCGGCGACGCGGAAAACAGTCCGCAGCGGCCCATGGCCTGCGCTATCTGCCGCTCGGCGCTATAGGGAACCACGACCCACGGCCCGCGGCCTCAGCGTCTTTCGGCCCATTGGCCTGCTGGCGTCTAGGTTTTCGATGCTGGCCGTCGGATTCAATCCGACGGTCCAGCGTGACTGCCGCTGGATCAAAACCAGCACGGCTCCGCCCGGTCAAAACCCTAATTTCTTTTTCCCCTTCGCGCATCTGCTTCTCTCCGTTGCTCCCGCTCCCGCCGCGGCGGCGCCACGTTCCGGCGGGCTCCGGCGGGCCGCCGGCAAGCCGGCGACGGCGGTACGCCCCTGCGTGGCGAGCTCCTTTTTTCTTTTCCCTTTTTCTTCTCACTCCACTCCATACCGACGCAAAAGACGACGACGGAGCGAAGACAGCGCCCCTGCTGCTCCCCTTGCCGGTGCGCGCGAGCTCCCAAAGGAGAACGCGCCGCCGTCAAGCGGCGTAGCGGCGGTGCCCTTTTCCCCCGAAGGAATGATGTTCTTTTGTTTTCTCCGGTTGTTCCTCCTCCGGGTGACTCGCAAGGCGATGCTCACCTGGATGGAAAGGAACTACGCGGCCACGGTGGCGGCGTCCGACTCCGGTAAGCCGCTTTTCCCCTCTCCCTCTTTGCTGTTAGGGTTTGGGGATCTTTCACGGGAGTGGATTCTTTTCTTTTGCTTTTCTTTTCTGTCTACACGAGATCTAGAACCCTCCTTATACTCGAATCGATCTTAAGCCTTACGTGGCTCTGATACCATTGTTAGATCCTATGGATCGTCTAGGCTAGATCAATACGTGTAGAAACAGTGGGGATGGATGAGAATCGGTGTACCTTCTACTTGGGCTGATGCAGTCGAGTTGCCGGCCATGGTGGAAGGCGGCGGCGGTGACAGAAAGCAGTGGCGGCGGTGGTGGAGCTTCCCGTGACACTGCGCTTGACCTAGATCGGGTCGGTATGTTGGTGGGGTGGTGGAGCACGACGAACCTCGTGACCTGTGCCTCCGGCCCCCCACCTGTCTTTATAGCGCAGGCCACAGGGGCCCACCAACCAGTGTACGGTTGAACGCCCCCGATCAGGGCGTGGTCAAGGGTCCAGTGTGACCGTTGGGTCACACGGGAGGAGATCAACCTAACAGGGATAAGGTCCAAGGGTCCTTTAGCGTACTGGTGGTCTTTGTACTTCATGGCAACAGGGACCTATTGGTAGTATCTGGCTAGATTTGGACTATTTTTTCCAACAGGAACCAATATCAAGCTAGTCATGTGACCGTTGTGGTAATGTAAAAGAAAATCAAGTCATGTAATTGACACTTGAGTTGGGTTTAAGTGGCTTGAAACTAGTTTGATTTTCTTATGTCTCTCATTAATTAAATGGATGTGTCAATGTGTGCACATGCATCTTGCATGTTACTCTCAAGCTACGATAGTGAAGTGCCAAATGGATCAGACGCCACTTGAGTTGGGAGTGGTCCGGCTTTACTAATAGAAAAATGAAAAAAAAAAGTTTTTCCATGACGTAGATGCGCTCTGAGATGATTTTCAACACGTAATGAATGGAAGCTCGTAGATGATGTGTGGACTTCTCCATCATCTTTTCCCCCGTAAGCATTGATGGTCATGGTTTGTGTTTTTGTGCGATTAAAGTTCTCGTGAAAGGGAGTATAAAGATTCGCAATCTACAATAATAATTAATATTTCTACATCTTTCCTTCAATGTATGTAGCCTTGTTTGTGCCGTCTTTAAAGATAGTTAAGTTATACGAATATCAAACAATAATATTATAGCTAAAAATGTAAACATGATTTTAAACTAGCGAGTAAACCACTTTTTCAAGCTAGAAACTAGTGAGTAAACCAATTTTGCAAACACACGTCAAACATGAAGAACTTCACTCAGCCAGCCAGGCATGCATGACTATTTGGTTAGGAATATTCGAGCAACTATCTACTCACCCTTCGGGTGGAGGGGAAGGGAGGCACAAGAGAGCAAACAATCTGATGCATTGCTAACCCGGGTTTTGAGTAACAAGACGATTAGAAAAGAGGAAGATAAAGCCCACAACATCTAGTCGAGAGCACACTCGAGGATAGTGGCATAAGACTTAAAGGAAGTAAGGACCAACAACCACAAGCAAGAGGCAACTAGGGCGTTAATTAGCAACAAAAATACTCTACAATTTGAGAATGAGCATGCAAGATCCGCAAGAAGAAAAAAAAAGGATGGTGATATCAACGGCGGAGGCAGGAAAATTGTTTTGGGGGGGCCGGACAAAGAAGACAACTCACAAATGCCAGAAAAAAGCCAAAAAGTGTGACAATGTGATGACAAAATATATTTTTCATTAATTATACCACCATTCATTGAATAATTGTCTGAGAACAAAAGGATATACAATTGCATATTACTAGCTAACAAAAATCTAGACAACAGGAGATAGAGCAACCAACTTTTTCAATTGAAGTCCACTCGACGTGGTGCTTCATCAAACTCATCTATAATTGCATCTGTCGTTATTCCAACGGCAATCTCCTTTTCAATGTATATTACCAAGCAATCTCTTAGGAATCCATCTTCCATTTTATTTCGAATACTTGTTTTCACAAGTTTCATTGCAGAAAATGCACGCTCACCGGTTGCGGTTGAGACCGGCAAAGTAAGAACAAGGCGAACCAATCTGTTCATTAAAAACAAACAAGTTAGTTTTGTAGCAATGATTAAATCAACTAGTATAGGAGCACAGAACATTATATACCTGTCAATCAAGTGATAATCATCGGGTGTACAAGTATAGGAGCACAGAACATTATATACCTGTCAAACAAACAAGCTGCAAGTTGTTGACAAAGCTCCGACATAGTTTTCAAATTATGAAACTTCGGGTGTACAAGTATATCATGCTCATAATGCCGCAACTGACATCTAAGATTCTCCCTTTCTTGTTCATCAAAATCAGCGGGGTAGAATTTTGAAGCTAGAGAACAAACAGTCTCAATGTCAAATGAACTGAATGAGTTCTTGGGGTCCAATGAAGTGCACATAATGAGAAGCTCTGTGATTTGTTTGTTGAATCTGCATTTTAATTCTTGTGCTTGTTGATCCACAACTACCATGAAAATATCACACCGATAATGGTGCTCAACTGTAGTCTCATCCTCTACACGAGAATTAATGAAATCCACATATAACTCACCAAAGTTTGGTGTTTTCACTCCATGTTTCACACAGAACGAAAGCACATCACCTTTAAGCTTGCTCCAACCATTATCTCTCAGCTTTTGAATCAATAATTTTGTAGTCTTCACATCATCCATGGCATTCACAATATCTTGAGACTTTTGCTGCAACTTTCTACATAACATATCTGTGATTCCCATCAGTTCTTTCATGACATGCAGAATAAATATGAAGTCAAAAGACATCATCAACTTAACAGCCCCATTAGCCTTTGCTCTTGCTGAAGGTGAAGTACCTGAACCTTTAGAAGTAGCTATGCTTTTAAGTACCAAAAATGTAGGACGATATCGCTTCAAAAGGCTGCAAACAGATTCATAATGAGAACTCCACCTAGTGTCACAAGGCCGATGTAAAGTTCCAACCTGATTAAGCCCACTTCCAGTTTCAAGCTCACCGAGCTCAATGAGATTCTCCATTTCAGCAACTTGATTAGCATGCAGCTCGTCATTTCTTTTACTAGAAGACACAACCGTAGTGATAACAAGAGCAAGATGATCAAAAAAGTTGTGAACATCGGGTACTTCTTTAGCAGCGGCAACAAGAGCTAGCTGCAATTGATGAGCAAAACAATGAACATAATAGGCATAAGGACACTCTTCCATGAATTTTGCTTGCAGTCCATTCCACTCCCCGCGCATGTTACTAGCACCATCATATCCTTGTCCACGAAGGTTGCTAACATCCAACTGATGGTGAGCCAAAACTTTAGATAGTTCATGTTTTAAAGTAGCTGAAGATGTATCCGAAACATGAACAATATCAAGAAAACGCTCTTGAGTGAAACCATTTTTATCAACAAAGCGAATAACCACTGCCATTTGCTCTCTTTTTGATTCATCCCTCGACTCATCAACAAGCAAACAAAACTTAGCATCACTAATTTCCTTGCGGATTTCCCTTTGCACATTAGAAGCAATGATATGCAGAAGTTCTTTTTGAATCATTGGAGAGGTATACTTAGCATTCTGTGGAGCATTACCCAATACAACAGCACCAATCTCATCATCATAAGCAGCCAACAATTTCACCAATTCAAGAAAATTACCTTGATTTGGGGAGCTAGGACTTTCATCATGGCCTCGGAAGGCGCAAGCTTGAAATGTCAACCACCGCAATACATCAATTGTTACTTTGAGACGCAACCTATTTCTTTTGATGTCCTCCTCTGTTTGCTTCTCCACTAATTGTTCCACATGACACGCCTTGTTCTTGAGATTGTCATAACATTTTACAGCATAATTATGGGCAGATTTACTATCCTTTCCCATGTGAGTTAAGAATGCACAAGCCTTTCCATCGTTAACCTTCTTCCACTTTCTAAACCCTTCCACTGTGAACTTATCCGAACCTTTCTTTTCAAGTGGCTTCTTATAAAATAGAAAGCATGGAAAACAATAGACTGCATCTTTAATAGGGGAGTATTCTAACCAAGAGAAGGTCCTACACCAATGGAACTGAAACTTGCGTGGGTGATTTGCTGCACCATCAAGAGGGTATTCATCTTTCTCAAATTGATATGGCCCATGCTTCATATATGCCAAACGAGCCTTTTCTTGATCATTAGGAGGATAATCCCAAATTTGGCACCGCAGCCCTGGATCCCTTTGTACTATCAAAACAGGAGAATCATCATTCCTTCTGTCAACCGGAGGTGGAGGTGGTGCAGCTGCTGCTAGTGTTATTGGTGCTATTAAAATTTCTTCTTCTACATGCTCCGGTTCTTGCTCATTCAAATCAGGGGCAGCAACCGGGACCGGATCATCACTCCTTCCTTTCTTCCCAAAATAAGAATGCATATTATGCACTGCTACAGCCTTTCTTTTATCTTTAGCCATGATTATCCTAGAAAAAATCGAGCACCATCAGCTATGACTAATACAAATTACCCTATTTGGAGAATTAATAAGACATATCAAAATCAAATGGCACATATGAAAGGGGAATTGAGGTAGGATACAATCATACAATAATTGGTACATAACATATGCCAGATCTATTGGGAATCAATATCTATACCTGTAAAATTTTGAGTGGGCACAGCCTACGCACAGCCGCTTCAAAATTTCTTGATGGAGGAAGGCGCTGGCGCGCTGCCGCCGCTGCGGGCTGCGGAGTTGCTGCTGAGCCTGCTGTCGACCATGGACGGGAGCCGGGAGCAGGCCGGGTCAGCAGGGGATGGAGGCATGGAGCAGAATTTGGGGACGAACAGCGGAACAGGGAAGAGGAAAGTGAGGGAGACTGGGAGAGGCGTGCGCAGCGCAGAGTGCAATGGAGAGGATCAGAGGAAGCGTCGAGCAGGGGCCCCCAGGCGACGCGTCAACGTGCGCCTCGGCCTGGGCAGCTGGAGCCTGGAGCAAGTTGGCCTGGAGTGCTGGACCGATTCTTTTCCTAACCCCACTTTTCTTCTTCTTTTTTTATTTAGAGGAATAGAAAAGAAGACCAGGGAAAGGTGCGAAGGTCAAACATGCATAGGGGTATAAAAAATTTTGCATGCATGTTGGGGGGGGGCCCGGGCCCCTGCTGGTCCCCCCCTGCCTCCGCCGTTGGGTGATATGTGAAGGAAGGAGTGAACACGAGAAATGAGAAATGGAAACCAACAACATTCGAATAGACAGAATCGAGAGAAGTTGGAAACCTGGGCCAATCACAAGGGGTCGAGTAAGAGAGGCAAAATAGGAAAGAAGTGGAGGATGCACATGTTGGCATACAGAGCCAGGCAAAAGCAAGAAGGGAAGTGGAGGAAGGGAGGAACATGACGTCACCACAAGGCCTTTACATTGGTCGACCGCCAAACGAGATGAAGGAAAAGGGCAAAGGCGAGCGCATCGAACGGGAATGCAACGACAAAGAAGACCTTGAGACAAGCACTAGTGACAAAGAGCCACATGAGAGACACCATAACATGGTTGACGCAAGTAAACTCCTATTCCACCATCATTCGCAGCAGAAACCATGTGCAAGAACAACAAATCGTCGGTAGACACTGATCCGGCCTGGAGGACCAGAGACATCGTCGCAGATGCACCATATATAGATAAAGAGCACGCACTACCAAGGAGCCCGACCCCATTATGGGGTGACACGCCGTGAAACCATATATAAGTTTAAGTTGTAGGCAACGAGATAGCCAAAAGAGATCGAGGGCGTGACGGGGAAGGGAGGAGTGGAGGACACTACAACGAAGAGTCCCACCGCCTCCGACCCTAAGGCGACTTTCGGCGAGAGAGTTGACCCTAGGTTAGTCTATCCCTCTCCACACTTTGGCAAGACATAGATAGGTAGACATCATCTACTCCCTCCGTTCTAAATTAATTGACTTCTATTTGTCCACACATGGATGTATCTAGACATGTTACACGTATAAATACATCTACATGTGGACAAATGGAAGTCAATTAATTTGGAACGGAGGGAGTAGGAACAAATAGAAGCATCGTGTCCACCACCCACAGACGATCCGGAGCACAGTTGTCCACCGCAGCAGTGGGTCCACGTGTGCATGAGGTGACTAGGATTGTAGGCCAGGCAGAGAATAGCAGGCACGCACAAACGACAGCCATGTGGAGCCGGACAACCCATCCTCCAGCCAGCCCAGCTTCCTCCTCCCCTCCCTGTTTCTGCTCCGCCCCCGGTAAACCCCACTGCTCTCCTCCTCCTCCCCCTCCCCCTCCCCGGAGGAATCTCCCCGGCCTCCTTATATAAACCCCACCTCCCCAATCACTCCACACTCACCTCCTAGATCCAGATCCCACGTCCCCGGCTGCCAGGCCGGCCGCCTCCGTCTCAACCCCGCCGCCGCCGGAAGCGACGAAAGTTGCAGGTACCTCCCATTTCCGTTTTCCCAATTTTTTCTTCGATACGACCGAAGCCGTCACCTTTGGACTCAAGTAATCAACTCGTGTGATCCAATCCAAGGCGCGTGCGCGCGCGCGATGGATCTCCTCGCGGACGCCCAGCCCAAGTGGCTCCTCGCCGGCGCGGCGCTGCTGCTCGCCACCCTCGCCTTCCTCAAGGTCCTCCTCGGGTCCGGCTGCGGCGGCGGCAAGCGCGCGCCGCCCACGATCCCGGGGGCGCCCGTGGTGGGCGGGCTGGTCCGGTTCCTGAAGGGCCCGATCCCGCTCATCCGGGCCGAGTACGCGCGCCTGGGCCCCGTCTTCACCGTCCCCATCCTCACCCGCCGGATCACCTTCCTCATCGGGCCCGAGGTCTCGGGCCACTTCTTCAAGGGCAACGAGGCCGAGATGAGCCAGCAGGAGGTCTACCGCTTCAACGTCCCCACCTTCGGCCCAGGGGTCGTCTTCGACGTCGACTACCAGGTCAGGCAGGAGCAGTTCAGGTTCTTCACCGAGGCGCTCAAGTCCAACAAGCTCCGCAGCTACGTCGACCACATGGTTTTTGAGGCCGAGGTGAGCTTCATCCTTTCACTTCCGTTCTCTGTTTCCCGAATTCTGAATTCAAGCGAGATGCTTACGAACTATCAGAGGGCAACACATGAATTTATTAACTGAATGCGATAGCAAAGGAAGATAGCAGGACGTTTGGTGTCCTTAATTTTTGTCATTGCTTGCGTTGATAAAAAAAATCAAATCTCAATGGGCTCTTTATGATCCCAGTGATCTGCTCAATAGCTCCGTATTCATTGGAAATGCAAATATGCATTCGGCTTATGAACTATACCTCAGAATTTAGAATAATTTCTTGCTTGCATGCATATGTTTATTAATTATATTTTGGGTTCCTTGATCGAAGGCAATACTTTTTAATACAGTGGTGACGAGAGAAACTTATGCTCAATGTAGGTTCTCACAATAGTTGCACTGGAGCAGAGTGCGGTGTGGTGTTTTGTAGACCGGGCTACATGTAGCCCGGTATTTTGAAAATTCGAAATCTACAGTTTTAAATTTCCAAAAATTCTGAAAATAAAATCTAGACATAGATAATGATGACTTGTACCAGTGTGCAAAAAAGAAATGCTAAATATTCTGTACTGTATGCTGTGTAAAAATGACAAAATTCTAGATCACACGAGTTGTGAACATTGACATGATCCAGAAACTCTCAAAATTGTCAGGATTTGTCATTTTCGTGTAGGCCAGTATACAAACTATTTCGATTTGAAAAATTTGCAAACGCGTGGAACATATCATTGTCAACATCTAGATTTTTTCCCCCGGAGAACTCTTCCGTGGACTAGTGGTAGCCGTGCATAAGCGCATAAGGGCCAGGTCCCGGGTTCGAGTCCTCACTTCTACCTTAATGACAAAGCCGGGGTGGAGTCCCCCCTCCGGTCTTGTTATTTTTAGATTTTTTCCCGGATTTTTTTGAAAATTTTAAATGGTGATTCAAAAAAAACAGGCTACATGTAGCCCGGGAAAGTGACTTTTCGCAGTGGAGCACCATAACTTAAACTCATTATTTTGGTACCTAAGACGCTTGTTTTGCAAGCATTTGTTATGTGTGAGGTGGTAATTTGATTATATTTATCATGTCACTAGTCATGCGGTGGCAACCATTTCATTCTCTGTATGATTAGCACTTATCATCGTAGTTTATCCATGTGGCATACTATGTTTGGTCCAATTTTGGCAGAACCAACAACCGGTATAACTTGTCCTGCCAAGTTGTATTTAAGATGTACGGAATTTAGGTCGGTGCCAACCTTTGAAAAAGCTTATTCAGACCTTCAGTGAAGAACTTTCTGTGAACTCCTTGTTGATACTGAACATGGTTTGTGGATGTAAACATAAACATGAACACGACGATTACTTCTTACGACGATTACTTCTTATACTCATGTCACATAGTGCGGCAGAACATGTGCATTGTGCAGAATCTCATTTCTCTTGCAGTAGCAGTTTCATAATACTGATTGTCACCATGACGAGGTTTGCTAGATTTGCCATACACGAGTGTTCTGCTATACAACCAGTATAAGTTTTTTACAATGATGTGGACCCATCTACTCTCAGTTGCTCCACATTTGAGTTAACATTCGCTATTCTTCTGCATGGTAGTAATACCATGCTAGCATTCAGTTAGCATGTCAAGATATGACATATTTTCTGTTCAATTATTTTTCTTATTGTTTTGGTCTGCTTTTTATGGTTATTTCTTTTGGTTCATTAATATCATTTGCAAATCCAACCTACCTGCAGGAATACTTCTCGAAGTGGGGAGAAAGTGGCACTGTGGATTTGAAGCATGAGCTGGAACACCTCATCATACTGACTGCTAGCCGATGCTTGTTGGGAAGGGAGGTGCGAGAGAAGTTATTTGATGATGTCTCTGCTCTCTTCCACGATCTCGACAATGGGATGCTGCCAATCAGTGTCATCTTCCCATACCTCCCAATCCCTGCACACCGCCAGCGTGACCGGGCACGGGCACGTTTGGCTGAAATCTTCTCCACTATCATCAAATCCCGCAAGGCCTCTGGACAGTGCGAGGAAGACATGCTGCAGTGCTTCATTGATTCCAAGTACAAGAACGGCCGCCCCACTACAGAAAGTGAGGTGACTGGGCTACTTATCGCAGCGCTATTTGCTGGACAGCATACTAGCTCTATCACCTCAACCTGGACCGGGGCCTACCTACTTAAGTTCCAGCAGTACTTGGCAGAGGCTGTAGAGGAGCAGAAGGAGGTCATGAAGAAGCATGGTGACAAGATCGATCATGACATCTTGGCGGAGATGGATGTCCTCTACCGATGCATCAAGGAGGCACTCCGGCTCCACCCACCGCTGATCATGCTGCTTCGCCAGTCACACACTGACTTCAGCGTGACCACGAAGGAAGGCAAAGAGTTTGATATACCCAAAGGCCACATCGTTGCGACATCTCCTGCTTTCGCTAACAGGCTCCCTCATATCTTCAAGAACCCGGACTCGTATGACCCTGACCGGTTTGCACCTGGGAGGGAGGAGGACAAGGCTGCAGGCGCCTTCTCGTACATCGCATTTGGGGGTGGCAGGCACGGGTGCCTCGGTGAGCCCTTTGCGTACCTGCAGATCAAGGCGGTATGGACAATCCTGCTGCGGAACTTTGAGTTCGAGCTGGTCTCACCGTTTCCCGAGAACGACTGGAACGCGATGGTCGTCGGCATCAAGGGCAAGGTGATGGTCAACTACAAGCGGCGGAAGCTCGTCGTCGACAATTAGCTTGGGCCGTCTCGTAGGCTGTATTTGTTCCTTCTAAATTTTGTTGCCCGCACGCCAACTTAGGGTATCTTCACCATTGTTTAGGATTCTGCGCTTTGCTTCCAGTGGTTTAGACGTAGCATCTGAGTGTTTTTTTTCTCTTTTTTCATAATCATCTTTCATCTTAGATGGGTTCAGGCATAAAATGTGAACAAACTACCGTATGTAAGGAACAAACCAACTGTGACCAAGTTCATTCGGTATGCAGTTCTTGCTTTGGCTCCCTGAAATGGACTGCTTTGTATAACAGTTTTGGTCTTTCTGAAATGTAGCCTGACACCAGCCTGAAGTGTGATGAGCCTGTTTTTTGTCCGCCTTTTACTTTCGGTGTGGTTGCCTTGTGCCTGGTATAGTGGTATGGAGCATTTCTCCGGCACCCAGAGCGGTCCTGTTGTTCTCTGTCTGCATGTAGCCTGCTCTGCCGTCGCAGGTTCACCATTGGCAGGTGAGAAACATCTTCCTCAAGTGTTCAGGAGCCATTGATTCTTAAAGTTTCTCTCTGGTATTCTGTACGCAGCTTGTTGCCCCTTTTGCACAGTGAAATCGAAAATGATACGGAGTATAACATGTAAGCAACGAAGTCGGGAACTAGCATGCTTTGACAGCATAATATGCTGTGGCATGGTTACTTTTGAAAGATCCAGCAGGTTACTGGTTTTTCGTGTTAAGCCCAGCAACGAGGGAGAAAAATAAACAAAACAAAGTAGCTAACTAGAACTAAAGTAGCATAAACAGCTGATGATCTTTCACAATGTCTGATGGCACATTTTTTTCCTTGGAAGGTGCGGACGACCATGATTTTTCTTGGCATGGTTTCTAGTGAATATCTTCTGTGGGTTTAGTAATTGAGGAATAAAAAGTGCCTGCTGATAATTATCAGAAAAATCTAGAACATCGATGGGGCAAAAGTCAAGGGAAATTCATAAAATTGTCTGCTGAATAGAAGAAATGAATATTTACTTTGCAATTCCTCATATTCTTATTTTACCATGTCTAAACTTGTAGAAAACCGAACTGTAGGCTATTTTCCACATCACGTAAGGCCTGAATTCTGTCTGAAGAGTTTGACATAGAGGCTAGCCGCGAGAATAATCAGAGAGGCCAGCCTCTTCTGGTGTGGAAGACTGGCGCACCAGCATATCCAAGGTCCAACACCGGTTCTGGTAAGCAAGCCAGGTGTGGAACCGCACCTTGTTTGGAGCCTAGGTGTGTCATCTGAGACACCCGGACTGCTTGGTAGGGAGGCTCTGCAATTGCGCCAGCTGGCAGCACTTCGAGGAGTAGCGACCATTCGTTGAGCAGTGCTAGCGCAAGCCATTGCCCGCGATCCAACGATCTTACCAGAAGAAGGTTGAGTTTCCGTGTGCACATGGCTCTTGTGGAGTTGTAGAAGATGATCTTGATCTCCCTACCATGTTTGATCAGCAAGGCACGCCAAGGTCTAGAGGTATCTGTCCTCTGGAGCCTTACCAGGTGATCCCGAAGGGCAACACCAGGCGGTGCCAAGTGCAGCACATCAAGACCACCCAGATGGATCGGACGGCAGACCATCGACCAGTTTACCGTGCTACCCACCAAGACCACCCAGAATAGTTCATTCAGCACCTTCGCCTGAATGAAGAGGATTAGCAGCATGTGGACTTGCATACCATGACGAGGTACCCATCCTTGGTCATCATGCTCACGTGCCAAGTGGACAGCTTGTCGTCTACACGGTCCACCAAGGTCTGAAAAAGAGACATAGTTTCCCTGTGTTGTATAACCTCAAGATCATCTAGCTCAAGATTTAAGCCACAACTAAGATAAAATTAGAACAAACACACCTTTGAACTTGTAGAAGTAGTTGAATAAGACATCAAGGGCTTAATAGATGTAGCCCATCTTATCTTCACCTTCACCGTAGCTACTAGAGCTTGAGGAAGGCTCAGGAAGGTCCTTCCCGTGGCTCCTGTGCTTGCTGGATTGGACAGCTTAGAGAGGCTGTGTGAGAGAATTCTAGTGGTCTCATCTTACTTCTCTTAGCCAGTCCCTAAAGGACACCCCTCTATTTATATGTATGCACAGTACCATAGGGGGACCCACCTGTAAGTTGGATAATTTGTGTGCCCCCAATCAGGGCACCGTAGCACGGTACTGTAGCACCGTCTTACTGTAGCAGCCGTAATTGTTGACATAGGTTTAGCCTAGATCAAAATATCCAACATTCTCCCCCTTGATCGTAAGGCTAAACTTTATAAGCCCACTTATCAATGAAATGACATACGAGATAAAATGATTACTGCAATCAATTGTTTAGTACCACAGAAACCCAATTACTACAATATACCACCCCATCTCAAAATGGAACTTCTTTAACTTATGAGCTCCATAAACTTAAACTTAAGTGAAAAATTTATGAGCTCATCTCTTTGCTGAAACTTATACAGAGGCCATAAATTACAACGGTCAATTAAGTACCGCCGAACTTATTGGCTACAGTACATCATTCCATCGAAGAAATGAACCCTCTTTAGATTTGCGGGGAGATGGTGTTACAATGGTCCCAAGAGTGCAATTTGTTCTCTTATGAATATGTATACTCATAATTATGCGCGCACTTGAAACGAGAACAATATATTTTTTTAGAGTCATAATTAGTCCCTTAATAATAGGCTGCCACATAAACTTAATGCCGGCAACGTTAGAAGGCAAGCCTCTTTAAATATGGTGCTCAGCACTTAATACCTCAGTATAATGCTTAAGCACCCATTAGGTACTTTATATGTTGTTCAACACTTATGCTTTAGATCTAATACTTATTTGTCGAACACCAAAACTTAATTCATCAAGGCCTTGAACATAATTGACTCTGTATTCAATCTTTCACAATGTCTTAGGTCTGGCAGGAACCTTTGACATGTTACTCGAGTAGACTGCACTCTTATAATATGTCCCGGGATAAATTTCTTAATAAAATTCCTTATTCTTGAATTTATATGGATCAGGAACACAAATCCATATCTTAAAACATAGGGATTGAAACATGCCACAATTTAATTTGCATCTTAACGATGCCTTTAAGAATTTGGGTAAAGCCATTCCACAATATGGCTCCCCTTCAAGAGTGAAACTTTTGTGGATAGAACTTAAAATGATTCTCAATCCTTGCAGAATACCTTTAAAAAAAATCCACAACTTGGTGGTCATAATATTTCTTAAATGTGAGCATGTAATCCCTTAGTGTGATATATTATCACACAATTACTTTAATGCTTGTGCCAACTAGGCAAAGTTTTTCTTAAGTATTTTCCGGGAGGTCCAAACCCGGACTTATGTCTACCAAGATGTCCCGGACACAAAATCTTTAGGGCATATAATAACTTAAGCATTAGTGACAACATGAGGAAAAACTTATTGCCCCTTGTGGGAGTAAACATAAACTTTAGGGTGAACTTAATACTCCCTTTAATGGACCAATCTTAGTGAGTCTTAATAACTTAAAGAACATCACCAAGATGAACTTATCAACCCCGAGAGAAAACTCTCGGGTCTTACGCAATATCTCTATTGATCATAATTAACATAAGACTTATTCATCAAAAAATATTATTGAACTTTGTACCATTATAAGATGCTTATTGTCTCAAGGACAATTGATCATCATCATTAATTCTTTATTTCATAAAGGATGGTTTCCATCTCCAAAATTTTAAATTCGGTGATCATGTGCCACTTCTCTCACAAACTCCCAGTCATATCATTATATCAACAAGTCTTTCGCCAAGACATGTTGCTTAAACTTTAGAGAGACCAATTGGGGAAAAATGGTCCATAATTTTGTCAATAATCTGGGAGTTAGTAGATGGCTCTACTCATGGTATCCATGATGGAGTTATTAATTGCCATGCAATATTTGACTGTTCTCTCTTAAATTACATAATTTTATTATCCTCCTTAAGTGATTTAGGAGAACTATTGTAGAGAGCAGAACTAAAAACTTGTATCTTACTTAAGAAACATGGCACAACCTTTTAGCATTGAAGGGCAATCTAATAATTCTTAATCATAAAGATGCCCTTAGGAGATGGAGTCTTGTACTTAGCTCAACTTAAAATCGATCAAACTTAAATACCTTATTGGTGGAATCTAAACATACCTCATGGAGAAGTTTAATGGAAGTTCAATGCTCCCCCGCGAAATGTGGACTGAGCCATAGCTTAACATTTCGACGAACTTCCATAATAAATATTCCACCTTTAGTAGAAGGAGCCAATAAAAACTTATAGCATTAATCACATTATTGGAATGGAGGATAAAGAACTTAATTTATGCTAATGGTTATTTTCTAGTAGCTTTAAACATTAGCCTCCAGTCCTTCTTTAAGACTTCTCTTTAAAACTTCCTTATTTATGAGGCCATAATAATGTTATGCATATAGCATCTTTATTCAAAATGTTTACACACTTTCTTATGGATATAGAATCCTTTGAGCTTAATCATAGTCCACTTTTGTGCTTTATTGTAGATGATATAATAAAGCAAACTCAAAAGCTCCATAATTAAATCATGAGAATTTTTCATGATCAACATAATCTTATAGAATTTTGAGAAGCTTCTTCAAATTACTTCTCCATTAATGCCAGAAAACTTTATTATGAAAGAACTAGGAAATTATTTTCCTAGATCCTTACTGGCACACTCCCCCATATTCTTACTGGGTTTTGCTCCCAATAAACATTAATAGATAAGAAATCCATTGGATTCTCATCAATACTCTAATAATCAAAATTTCTTTAATGAGAGCTAATTATTTTTGTATATACTTCATTACTTATAACCTCATGGAACAATAATATGTACATAAGGTTAACTCATTCCTCATAAGAAGCATTAAATCAGCCGAAAACATTATGGCTTAATTGAAAAAGATTACCAATAGGGATAAAATTCATGATCACAAATATTTTATAATGTTCATGTAGAACATAATTCCTCATGTAAACATTGATCTTTTGGGAATAACACATGTATCCAATCAACTTTGGTCAGAATGAATTCACGTGTCACAACCTATCCCAAAATAATCATTAAATCTTTAACCAAAATTTCCTTTGGTTCCATCATAATTGGAAATTTCTTAGTTAGGGATAATTTAATAATCATAAATGTTGAAAACTTCATCAGTTGATTGATCTGGGAATTAAAACAGAGGCACTTAATAGCAGAAGCGTATTTAAGACAATTGATGTCTTTTACCTTAATTCCCCGAAGATACTTAAATATTTGTGGCATATTGCATTATGTCCATAAGCCTTATGCATGAAATCTTTCCCAAATCATAAATTTATTTTGTAGATCTGATCCAGATCAGCTTTGGCCAGAAATGGACGAGAACAACAAACTTTGCGAGCAAGTATTTATTAATCAGCTTTGGCCAGAATAACAAATACATGTCACACTTTATAGCCTCTTAAACTTCTTCCACCAATCTAGCCCACATCAGCTTTGGCCAGAAATGGACAAGACCAGCAAAAATATTGTGATTAGATACTTATCAATCAGCTTTGGCCAGAATGACAAATACAAACCACACTTTATTTAAATAGAGACATTCGATAGAAACAACTTCATATAACATGCATGGTTTAAGGATGGAAACTTTATTGATGGGCAATTATACTTGACATACCTTGGTTCAGTGAGATATAACCATGAAAAGTCAACTTTAGATATTCTTTATGCCCAAATCTTAAATATTGCTCAGATCAAGGGCCACTTAATTTTGAATCCTCCCACTCAGTTTTCCTTATCATCATAATCCCTTTTTAGTATATCATAATTTACAATACCTTCTTTAGGTATTTTAGGAGGATTATAAAGGAGAGCCCAACTAGAGCGATCTCAAGCTCTTCCTTCCATAAAACATAATTGCTACCATTTAGTTACTCCATGACATTAATTATTTTGGTAATGAGAGACATTAAAATGCTTCAATAAGCATCGATTTCATAACTTCTTATTTTGTGGTCAACAAACCCGTCAATCAATTTTGGTCAGAATGACGAGCATAAGCCACACATAATTAAATCCTCACATGCATAAACTTCATTCATCAACCTGGTTCACATCAGATTTGGCTAGAAGCGAACCGGACCAATAAAATTTCATGGTCAATATGCCATGCTTAATTACATCCTCACATAAAAATACTTCTTTCATTAATCTGGCTCGCATCAGCTTTGGCCAGAAGCGAACCAGACCAACAAAAAAGTCATGGTCAAAATGCCCGTCAATCAGCTTTAGCCAGAATGACGGACATAAGCCATATTTAATTAGAGGATTTACCAATTTCTTTTGCAGCGAAACTTTATGGCATAATGGTAGCAATAATCATTATAATAAATTTTGGAGAACATTATTATCATAATGACCCTTTCTTTAAATGATACATTATTCTAAGCAATAAAAAACTAATTGTTTTGGGGCTTTATTCACATAATTGGTCATCATAATAACATAAAAGTCCCAAACCTAATTTTATTGGACCATTTAAACTTTACTAATCATAATGAAAAGACATCACAAAATTTAACATGACACATAAGCATAATTAAGACATAAAACAATTATGACATAGAAATAGCAGTAATCATCATAATGATGAGTGCCATAAAATAATTTGCTAATCATGATAAAACATTACTGATAATAATAACAACAGGCATAATAAAAGGTGCTGAAAAAAATCCCTGAAATTTGCCCTAAAAATGACACTTTATCACATAAGAATTTAATCATTATTTCATTATTAGGGTAATATAACTTTCCCTAAAAACATTCTGCCCAGAAAATGTTTTTTTTTCTGGCATTAGAATTCTGCCGAAACTGGGCCGAAAATGGCCCAGCCCAACCATTACTCCCCCTGATTCCCTCTTGGGCCGCAGCCCATCAGTGCCACGCATCGTCGGATGCTGATCCGACGGTCGGGGACGCGGCTTGGGCAACATCAGTGCGCCGCCACGGCCCCGTGAACCCTAATCCCCATTCTGCCTTTTCCCTTTCCTGTTCTCCGCTCCCGACGGCGACGAGACCATCCAGGGAGAGAGCGTCGGCGGCGAGCACCGCGCGACCAAAAGAAGAATGGCTTCGGCGTCGCTCAGACCCTCTCGTCGGAACTGCGTTCGGCTTTGGCTAGAGCGCAGCTCCGTCGAGCGGCTCTTGGCGGCGCTCTTTGAGAGGCGGCCGTGCACACGCGCGAGCATCCCCATGGCAACGACAGCTCCCTTCACCAGACCCGACACGGCAGCAAGTCTCCAACGACGACAAGCGCGCGAGGAGATCAGCAGCCACCGGTCGGTGCAGCGGACAGCAAGGTCGCTCGGGTGCATGCCCGAGCACACCTGCCAGCATAAGTAGGTGGCTCCGACGCCGCCGTGGCCGTCGACGACGACGAGGCCCATAAGGTAATCATCCGCTGCCCTTAATTTCACATCATTAGGGCTAGGGTTCCACCGATTTGAGGAATTTCATAACTAGAGTTTCGGTAATTGGGGATTTTATTGAGGATTTCCTACTTAGGAATAGGATTTGGACAAGTCAAACTCGTTCCCTTTTCCTCTTAATTGCTTAACTCCGAAAATCCTACCTTAATTTGAAAAATTTCAGGGAATTCATCATCCAGAGTTTCGGAATTTGGGGTGAATACTTCGTATTTGCATAAAACAATCCACCCCCTTTAATTTCTGGCTTAAACCGAAACCACAAACTCAAAAAGAGGAAACATTAGGGGATAAAACAGAGGAATTTCTGTTCTAGGGTTTTTAGAAATTGGGGATTTTCAATTTGTGCATCAGTCCCCCTTTATTTAACTGCATAATTGAAACCCTAGAGCCTCAAAAGATTTGTTAGGGCCAGTAACTTTAGTATTTAAGGGCTAAAAAACATTAGATCAAGCCAAAACAAGAAGAACAGCTTGATGCCTGACATAAATTTGATAGATCAAGCATGAACTTGAGCATAAGAGGGCTCAAACTTGTAGCTAGGATGCTCTGATACCATTGTTGTATAACCTCAAGATCATCTAGCTCAAGATTTAAGCCACAACTAAGATAAAATTAGAACAAACACACCTTTGAACTTGTAGAAGTAGTTGAATAAGACATCAAGGGCTTAATAGATGTAGCCCATCTTATCTTCACCTTCACCGTAGCTACTAGAGCTTGAGGAAGGCTCAGGAAGGTCCTTCCCATGGCTCCTGTGCTTGCTGGATTGGACAGCTTAGAGAGGCTGTGTGAGAGAATTCTAGTGGTCTCATCTTACTTCTCTTAGCCAGTCCCTAAAGGACACCCCTCTATTTATATGTATGCACAGTGCCATAGGGGGACCCACCTGTAAGTTGGATAATTTGTGTGCCCCCAATCACGGCACTGTAGCACCGTCTTACTGTAGCAGACGTAATTGTTGACCTAGGTTTAGCCTAGATCAAAATATCCAACACCCTGGGCATGATGGAGAAATGCCCAGATATGTGATGTGGAATTTCGCAATCAGGTACAAAAGGGAGCTGGGAATAGGAATCGAGTAACTTCAGAATGCTACATTTTATTTTTTCGCATAACAAGCCTGAACATGGTATCTTGCTTACTGAAGATGTTATAAAGCTGAGAGAGAGAGAAAGCAATTAAAGTGGTTCACTACCATAACCTCCAACCAACATGTAGTTCAGGTAGATGCCTTTTACTCTCAGATTTCCTCAACAGTCACTAGTCAGTGACTCTGACCTTAGTCTGAGAGCAGATATTATTTCCTTTTTTCTACTTGGCTATTATTTTGCTCGAACACACACTAGGAGGTTTACCATGGCTCTTGCCACATAATGTACATTTCTATGTTCTAGTTCCGGTCACAAATTTCAGTGAAGGCTAGTGTTTTGATTTCTTAGATCCTTGGGCATTACACATGGATCCATCGTTCATGATTGACTTTTTTCTTCTTTTGTTCTGAGTCAGGGATGATTTTGAAGATGCATTAAATTATGTATACTGCATGGATAGATTTTATCCGAGCATTTGGAACATTTTATCAATCTCACACCGAAAAGGGGGGACACACACTCCCTCTAATTATGAAGCTATTTCCCACCGGTAAACAGGATCAAATCCAAAAACTGTGGTGTGGAGGCCCGAACATATCTAGTGATTCGAACAGGATGACCCTGACCAAAAAAGGTCAGGCAAATATTAATCTACCAAGAAGCGTGTTGTGCTGAACTTGTCTTGTAATCTATTATGGGGAAATAGCAAGGAAGTCAGGAAAAAGTTGGTTTGCCAAACGGTAAAATAGGCTAAATTTAGTTAGACAAACCAGATTATCATTAAAAACAACACACTGCCAAATGGAGCCTAATGCAGGCATGAAATGCTCCGGCCAGTAGTAATTATCTATATTAATCTGGGCAGTGGCCTGTCGGTGCCATATTAAACTATATCAACCACGCACTTAACTCATACACCATTAGTACATTACTGTTCTCAAAACCAAAAAAGAATGACAAGTGTTTTAGCTAAAGACAGTGAAGTGATCAACATTCTGCAATTAGCAAATCAAACCACAAGAAAGAACTAATTAACAGAGCATGGCCACGGCACACCACCTACTTCCACTGAGCGATTCGTGCTGCAGATACATGCCCCTCTTGCAATATGCAAATAAATTAACCAAACCATTATTCTCTATATATCCCTTCTTCCTCCCCTCTATGTCCACAGCCCTGGTCTCCTGGCACTCATATCTACTGTATGGTTTGCTTGCTAGATCTAGCTTTCCAAACACCACAACTCACTGCTAAATGGCATATTTATTAGTCATGTTCTTGCTCATGGCTTAGATCTCATGGCTGAGATGTTAGACTTTCCAGAACTGAAGGAAGCAAAAGAGAGGGGTTTGTTTGGTGTGTTTCTCTTGATCTATTGATGCATGCGCTTGGCTCATTTCTCTGTAGCTTTCATTCGTTCCCTTTAGCTAGGAGATCGTTGGGTTTGCATGCGATATGGCATGCGTGCATAGCCCACATGTGTTTGTCTCTATGTCTCCATCTAGCTTTCCTACCTCTACTGATTTCATGATAGGTTCATGAGAGAAGGAATAGATCAACCTTTATATTTCTTGGATCGATTTCTATCTGCACGCATAAATCTCAGGATAAGAACAGGTCCGTGTTCCAATATACTGTTCTTTCTTTTTCTCTTGTTCTTTTTGGCATGTCTTTGTGCTGATCTGAACACGAGGCTAGGTTTTTCGACTTCAATCAGAGTTCTGCTGGGAAAATTACCAGCTGAGTACTGATTCCTTTTCAGCACTGTGTTCTCTCACTGATCTCTTTTAAAATCTTCGAATGTTCAGATGAGATATATCTGGTACGGGTTTTTGCAGGACTGCATCTGTTTTGCATATCCATCTTCTGTGGAAATTAGTAGTAGCACACAATGTCTTTGATGGGACTTTATTATCAGGCATTAAGGGACTCAATAGCTTTCCAAACGCCACAGCTACTACAATCAACAAATAGCTTCAGTGGATTTTATTATCTGAGAACTCAAGCAAACTGGTTCCTGCTGAGAGGAGAAATTAGGCTAGCTGCCATTTATCAAACATGTTTATGACTTTATGTACTCTATTTTTTCTGTTCATGTATGCATAAATAGCTTAAGTTAACTCATTGTTCCATAAACTCAATCTAGTTTGGCTGTGCTCTTTGATTGAACTCATCTACTAGCCAGATATTTTGTTATTCCTTGGGGGAACTCAGTTTGCTTTAGGGACAGCTTGAAATGGTTGTAATTTTTATGTGGCCACCGGTATTTAGTTCTCACTTGAACTAAATACTGGTAGGCTCATAAAATTTACAACAAAACCAAACATCCCCAAGATTTTTAATTCTCGTGCATGTTTATTTACGACACTAAGTCAATTCTTTCTAGCTAGCGCAAACAGATAGATCATGCATTCCCTTTATTATTTGTATTTAGGTAGCTGATGTAAAAAGTAAGGCACTTGATTCCATGAGTATATGCATGATCATGTTGCTAATCTACTTAGCTTACCTGTTAAGAGTATAACACAATGATATATGATGTTTCTAGGAAAAAAATTCTGTGTACTAGTACTAACGGCTAGATCTGTTTGTAGATGTATTTTTTTTTAGCTTAAGGTGGTCGATATCTACCGCTCGAATAGATAGAATAGAATTGACCCAGTTTATAAGGGAAACCGGGCCCAAAAACCATACAAACTGTACAATGCCCTGTTTATGAGGAAAACAGGGCCAAAAAAACCGCACAAGACACAAGTCGACAAAACGCCACAAACACACACCACCCGCTCCGGAGCCGCCGCCCCGACGAAGCAACCAGATCGACCTTCGCATTGCCCGAAAGCGATCCAGTCATGGTCGACGAACCCTCTGCCCGCGTAGTCTTCATCCAGGTCACCACCAAAACCAACCTGTTCCGGGGCCGCTGCCCCGACGTAGCAACCAGATCGACCTTCGTATTGCCCGAAGGCGATCCAGTCGGGTCGACGAACCCTCTGTCCGCGCAGTCTTCATCCATGTCGTCACCCAGACCCACGCTAAACAATGGCTCTGCCTCATAGAACCGTTGTAGCTTGGGAGCCCGAGGCCGCTGCCTCGACGTCCACCACCATCCGGGGCCGCCGCCCCGGCATCCACATCCCCCAGCCACCGAAACTCACCAGCCAACTGCCGTGAACCAACCGCACCGTGATGGCCTGGGTCTCCAAGGCAACGCCTCCAAGAAGTTCGCAACGCGTACGTCTCTGCCGCCCGCTCCAAGGGAGCTTAGATTTTCACCCGGATACCACAGAACCGCTCACGTCAGTCAAGATGGAACCACCACAACGACGCAAACAAGAGAGAGAACGACGCCAAAGGCGTCGCCGTCGTCGGCACCGATCGAAGGCAGGTGCAGGGCTTTCGCCCAGGAGGTCCATCTGACCGCAAGGCGAGAGGAGCAACCAAAATGGCGAGGAGAAGCCGCGCCGACCTTCAAGCTCGACCGTGGGCCATGGTGGCCGCGGCACCCATGCCGCACCGCTGCAGCACCCTGTGGTCTGGGGCCGCCGCCCCGGCTTCCACGCCGCCCGGACGCCGGAGCACGGCGGCAGGAGAGGCCACCCCCTGCCTCCGCGCCAGAGCCTCCGCCTTCTCCACTGCGCCGACCACCTCGCCCTCGGGAGCTTGGAGCAACCCGCTGGCACGCCGCGCCTCCACGGCCCGCTCGGCCTAGATCGGGCCCGGGCCGCAGCCAGCACGAACCTCGCCGCACGCCGCCCGCTGCGCCTCCCGCTGCGCCGCCCGCCGCTTCCGCAGCGCCGCGCCGCTAGGAGAGCAACCCCGCCGCCACAAGCTGTCGCCGCTCAAAAACGCCAAGAGAAGCAGTACCTCGCCGTCGCCGTCCGCCGCCCAGGGTTGTGCCTGGCAAGCATCCTCCGGTCGGCGGCGAGGGGGTGGAGGAGGGAGGAGGGTGGTGGCGGCCAGGGCTAGGGTTCCGCCCGAGCCGCCTCAAAGGAGGCGACGCGGGGGCGAGTTTTTAATCTTTTAGATGCATTTTTTTCTCGAACATGTAGATGCAGTTATATGCAGCGCCTTTAATTCATTATAGTTCTTCACCTAAAAAGTGATAATTACTTACAGTTATAACGTACTAGTTATTTATTGAGCAATTAGCAAGTTTTTAGTTGAAAAAATGCAGGATGATGATGATGATGGTGGTGATGATGATGATGATGATGAGGTTTGGTTAACAAAATGACGAGGATGATGATGTATTAATTGGAAGGAGCTCACTTCAGACCACTCATGGGAGGTAGCGGGGATTGAACAAGCTGCCGACTCATTCACTTGAACACACAGTGGCTATGAGATTTGCTCAGGGATAATAGTACATGACAATATTTACTGTGTGAATGAGCGAATGCAGCGGGAGATTGTTCTCTCTTTCCTCCTCCATGCTTGGACTGAAGGGAGCTCCCTCAGCTCTCAGCAGCTTCATCAGGAATGTGATCAGACCCTCAACGATAATCCAGACTCTGGTAATACTTCCCCTCACATGAATTTATTTTCCGAACATTCGGCTAAGATGCTAGATCAATTCTGGCCCAACATGTGCTAACAGTTGTTACCACAACTAAATTTGGTTATGTGTGATGTTTTTCCCTATTGATCATCATTAGCATACTTCAGC
Source organism: Poa pratensis (assembly GCA_947311845.1). Classification (NCBI taxonomy): domain Eukaryota; kingdom Viridiplantae; phylum Streptophyta; class Magnoliopsida; order Poales; family Poaceae; genus Poa; species Poa pratensis. The sequence goes on from CAMZMU010000072.1 coordinate 33,794,425, forward strand.
TTAGTTATATATATCTGGTTAATGTGATCCATTTGCTTAAAAATATCTGATACATAAGTGATATCTCTGTTTGTTAGAACTTCGAACCATTATACATTGTGTCAATATAACTGCTGTAGTGTGTATTATATATTAGCAATATTTTTGCTGGCATTTAAAAAAGCAGCCAGAAGCATGGTTTTTATTTGTGTGCTGCAAGCATTAACAAGGTACACCTACAAATGGTGGCATTCCTGATGGACTGGTGGCAGAACTTTTTTCTTGTGCTGTCTTTCATGATTAATTCAGAGCTTGCTAATCATGCGTGCATGAGATGCTAATCATCGTCAGCATAATGCAAGGGCTATCTTTGGGCTTAATTAGGGCGTCATCGCCATGCTGCCTCTTCAGAATATACAGGCTACGATGTGTAGAAAATAGGCCTAGGGTCATAGGCTTTCCATTAAGGTCAGCATACAACGTTAAATTATTCCCTAAAAGCAAGCACCAAGATACTTGGAACTTGTTATGCCTCCCTACTTTGTGATCTCCACCATCTTTTTATATTGTCCCCATTGCATGCTTGTGTCCTTTAGCAGAAAATTACTTAAATAGTCAATCAATTATTCTGCTCAAGTTTTTACTTGAAAATTAGGAGAGTATAATGTAATTAAGTTTCTAATTAACTGATGCACACATCTTGTTCAAATTTTCTTAATTAGCAAATGAGATCCCTGCAACACCAGAATATCAGATACACTAATACAATGCATTACTAGCAACAAATTTGACAAATCATAATATCAGATGCACTAATACAATGCATTATAGCAACAAATTCTTAATTAACGGCATATTTCCAAATTAGTGGCCATCAGAATATCAGATACACTAATACAATGCATTACTAGCAACATCTTACACAATCAACATTATTGCAGGTTCAGTAAAGAGAGATGAACTGACCTCACGGTATATGTGTGGGTGTCTGCAAATCAAGGGTAAAGAAAGGCAATAATAGCCTTGTCGCATGCCGGTGATTGAAGAAATAGGCTTTCGCCCCGCTATATAAATATAGCAACCACACGATACAATCACAAGAGCACTGCTGGGGCAAACAGCACAGTCACGCACAAAAGAAAAGAAAGAGAAAATAAAGCCGACATCGGCGGATCAACGAAAACAAAAATGACTAGCAAACCGTTGCGTCCTCTCCGGAGAATTCCCACCACGAATCTAGCACTTTGAGTCACCGCGTACCAAGCAGCACCTCCAAGAAGGGAAGCGACGGCGACGACACTGCTACCCGGACAGGTCCTAGGGTTTCCCCTGGTACGCTCCGAAGAGGGGGGAAGGGTACACCCGACACCCTTCAGGAAGGAAAGTGACACCCTCAAGCGTCACCGTGTCGGTGCCAAACGACCAGGATTTCTCCCGACCACAAAAAACCACCTCCCGGACAATCCATAGCGCTCCACCCATCTTGCCAACCACCAACAGACGCCACCACGGTCTTGCAGTCATCATCGTCGTCTCACCAAGGCAAATGTAGCAAGGCCGACCAGCCCGAGACGAAGCAGCCGTAGACCAGGTCCGACAGTATCACAACCACGCGGGAGGGAACAACCTCCACCGCCATAGACGGTAGCCGACCGGATGCCACGACAAGAGCACACCGAGCCATTGGAGCCGAAGGGCGGCAACGGCGCAACCACCTGGATGACGTCCTCCACCGCCATCGACGGGTGCTGACCGGACACGGCAGCAGGGACACACTAGGCCAATTAGGCCCGGCCGAGCCCCGGGGGCTCGTAAAGTCCCCGCCGCCATGCTGCTGCACGTAGGCCGCCACCGTTGCTACCCTCAAGATCGGCCCATAGGCCCGGCCAGACCTAGACAGGCCCGTGAAGCTCCCATCGCCACGCTGCAGCAGGGGTGGCGTCATCGCTGCCATCTCCAGCACGAGCAGTTCACCAGGCCAGCCGAAGGCAAAACGAGACATGCCCGCCCTAACCCAGATCGGGCCCAAAGGGCCCAGATCTGGGTCTGCAGGGCTGGAGCACCATCACCGGTGCCCCTGCCACCAACCGGAGCACCTCCACCATGAAGACCACCAGCGCTGCAACAGGGAGTCCCCGCCGCCGCGCCGAACCAACGCCGCTGAGCAGCACCTCCAAGCGTAGGGTGGCCCCGCGCCGCCACACACCCGCAGGGGAATCGCGCGAGATTCTGCTGCCAACCCACCGGCGACGGCGGAGGGAGGGAGGATGTAGAGGGGCTGGGAGCGGGAGGGAGGCAGCGCGGCCCGGCCGCCGTGGGGGCGGCGCGGGTCACGCGAGAGAGAGGAGGTTGGGGTCGCATGCTAGTGATGGTGGCCTGGAAGAAAGGAAGCCCTTAAAAGAAGAGATCAGGGCTCCTGTTCATCGCAAGTGCTTATGAATAGCACTGGTGCTTCCCTCGTGTAAGGTGTATTGTATATGCCATCCAAGTACAGCAGCAAGCCAGCAAGTGCATCTGCTTCTCTACTTTCGATATGCTGCCCTTCCCCATGTCTTTCCTCTCCCATCTCTGTTCTGATGTTAAAGTACAATATGTTAAGGTATCGTAACGCGTGCCCCATAATTAATTTAATGTCATATGTTCTGATTTGCAGTACAATCCATCAGTTTCTTTATGTGTGAATACATGAAATCACAGACCTACCAATGGGTGGCCTACTTTTTTCTTCAGAGTATAGTGTCATCCTTCCTGCAGAGTATACTGGCAGGTGTGATCAAACAGCCAGTGCCATCACAAGTTGATATGTTTCCGGTAGACTTTACAGATGTTGGTCTCGATTCTGAAACATACTAGGTAGTGCCATCTTTAACAGATAACAGTATGGTACAGGAGTTGCCATGCGTAAAAATTGGATCCAATTTGAGAGGGTTCAGATTACTGCTGGGTCTTAGAACTCCGTTCACTGGCAGCAATACTTAAGCAGCACTAGTGAACCCCCGACAGAGGCGCTACCAATTTGTGCATGTTTCTTGTGTAAATAATAGTTGTGGAAACCATTGCATCGTCACGGTACCCACATGCTTCAAAAGAGGGCTTGCAAAAAAGCCGGTACCATAAAAAGAGTACATATCATACAGCATATCAAAATGGTGCAGAAAGATATTCATGAGATCTACAAAATCATTTCCATGTGCATAACACGAAAGTGCCATAAACATCTCTGCTACCTTGCCGAAATTATTCCGGGAACGGACATACTAGATGATGCTTGGAATTTGGACAACTTCTCAGTTGGCCAAGAAAACAAGCATCCTTCTAAAGTATTTCATATAGCCTATTAGCCTAAGATTACTTGATCCAGCAATAAATTGATCATGGGGGTTGATTATGCGGCCAAAGAAATTAAAATGTAAGCCCTTAAACCAAACTTGGAAACAATTACAAAGAACATTCGACACTATGTACCCTTGTCGCTGTTCGGGGCGTTATTAATTTAGCGCTGGGCCTATGGCCTGTTTTCTAAAAATCTGCATACCAAGCATGCTTTGCTATGACCAAACTCCCAACGCAATGTTTCATCAATCAAACAAGTGTGCAAAAAAATATTTTTTATTTGATAATAGACCATCTACTGGCCAAATTTTCTTTCTTACTAAATTCAAGCAGTCAAGTCTAATTCCATATAAAAGTTTCAACATGAATTAATCAATGTTTCTTCAATACATGATCTTTCTTGAATTCTACATTATTTAGAGTTCATATCAAAATTTATGTAGCATAAGTGCATAACATTACAGATATCGGCGTTGCAACAGGTACACGCCGAATGAACACAGAGTAGTTCCGTATCGAGAGCGCCATCGAGAATTTTCATTAAGAAAAAACATTGTTCCGCAGGAAATGTTGCGGCACAAACAGAAATGCAAGTGCGGAAGTGCCTATTGATCAGGTTATCAGTTAACAGCAAATTCGTGTTCGATTCGCGCGCGCGATTACCACCGCAACATCAAGTCGGCAATCTAAAACAGAAGAAGAGGAGAGAAAATTACCACGGACAGCGCCCATGGACGGAATCGGTGAGCCCTAGCTACGCCGGAGACGGACCGTCCGAAGCCAACAAGCCGCGCGGCCCCACCGACCTCCGGTGTCAAACAACCTGGCGCTGCAGAATACGGGCACGACCCTCAAGGAGGCTGCTCCTGCTGTGAGCAATGGCGCCGCGGAGCGGCGGAGGCGGAGGTCGACGCGCTCCGGCTGGTCGGCGGTGGCAGAAACAGTCATATGGCGCCGGTGACCAGAGGGCTTGAAGCTGGGCCTGATCTCGCTCAGAGTTGGTCGGATTTTCTCTGATGGGCCGATTGGAAGGCCCACGTCTCCGTTTTTTCTTTCCTCAGAGAAAAGAGATCTGCTCAGTGCTCACTCCGTTCCGTCGTCTTCTTCCTCCGGCCAAGGGCCACACATGATCCAGTCGACTGACTCCGTCGCCATGACTCCAGTCCCCCTGCCCTAGATTTTCATCTTAAACTTCCTCGGTTCCTTTCGTGGAGCGGGCAGTGTCTCAGTGGCTCCACTGCTTACCTTAGTTCTTGTTTTCCGTTACATTGCGTGAATCTATGTTCTTGCAAAATGGGATGGTAGTTAAGTCTCTCTTTCCTTCGGAGCTATTGATCCGTGTACCATAAAGAATTATCTGTTGAATCTACGAGGAAGCGAGGGGCTGGGGAATAATTTGAGATAGGGTTGGTCCTTTTCTTGTAGGATTGGGCCAAACTAATTATTTAGTTTGATTTATGTGACTAGATGCTTATCGATTAGATCCAATCTCCTTGATTTGATTATCATAGCCATCTGGTTTAGGCTATTGTAATAATATGATGCATAACTACATTGATGTTTCTTTGTTCCATGCGTAAATGCGTAATACTGTAACAGGATCATGAAGTAAATGTTGATTGTCAGATTCGGTTGGTCAAATCGAAACGAATACTATCAGTTTTGGTTACCTGACATCGAAGTTACGTGAATGCAGATACATCTATTGAGACCAGGAACAGATAAGTGAGATTAAGATGACTCAGATGGTTCTCTAGAGTCTGATTTTGATGGAGCAGCTGGCGCTAATAGGAGTCTAGTCGCCCAAGCATTTACTGATGCTTATTGTTGAATTTTGGTATATGTTACTTTACCTTCTGAAGTTCTGCTTGCCTGTGCCGCCTCAGCATCTGATGACTTGACCTGCCTCCTTTTAGGAAATTAGCCAGAGTCCATCTTCAGGTAACTCTTTTTGCATTATTTATTTGACCCTCCTTTTTTTAAGCTGTAACTAAAATGCTGATGATGAGTTAATATTGACCACCATACGCTGAAAGACATACTGAAAGTTAGTGAATAATAAACAATCACCAAATGAAGAAGACACACAGAAAGCTACTAGAGTACACAAGTGTAGTAGTTGGACATAAATTAGTAGCCACTTCTCTTTTATATTTGACAAGTAGCCTTCCCCCTCTTCCTCACTGTCTCATGGAGAAACTTAACCTACTAGTTCTTCTTCCCGTCCTTCTTGGGTTTGCTCTGTTATACATCTGTGACATTCTATGGCTAAGGCGAGAGAGGACAAGAAGGAGATGGAGGAAGCAGGGTGTAAGGGGTCCCAGACCTACTTTGCTCTATGGCAACACCCAAGAGATGAAGAGGATCCGACAAAATCTCTCTCCTGAGCAGAAGCAAGACACCAATAACTACATATGCACCCTCTTCCCTCATTTGCTTCTCTGGAGAGAAACATATGGTATGCATTTATTCTGAAGCTCCATCCATGTGTTTTCTCTTGTATTTATATGTTAGTATGCCAATCAGATTCATGAATGATCATAATCAATTAATGATCCAAGTTTAGGGAGGTAATTATGATACCATAGACCTTCACACTGAAAAGTAGCTCCAAAGATGTTATTGCTTCGACAAAAGGCTTATCTTTCGGTTTTTGGCCAGTTTCCCTTATAAACTGGCCAACTCTTTTCTACTATATCAATGAAAAGGCACATCTTTTGCCTCGTTAAAAAAATACAAAAGGCTTACTTTATATGGTTAAGGCGTCAATATCAACATTTTTGTTAATATAGTTTTCTTTTGCAAAAGCAGGTCCAAAGAAAATTTGCACAATGACCATCAAAGCATACCTTTCTCTTGGTCTTTTGTAACAGTAAAACATGTTCTTTGTTTGGAAGCCATTTATAATATGTTATGGATTAGATGACTCATGGATGTTGTTATCCAGTATACTTTTCTCGACTAGCAAAACTCGATAAAGAAAATGACTGATTAACATATTCCAGCATTAAATACTTAAAGTTAGGGGGGCGGTGGAATTTAATTAAGTAGAGCCCACCTTGGTGAGATAGCAAAATTTGCTCTTGATAGGATTCGAACCCTGGTCAACTGGGCAGTGTAGCTCGTAGTTACTGCCAAGGAATACCCTGACCATTTATCACTTTAGCTGGGTATATGGATGGTCTCTGACAAGACAGGAGGAGCAACTCAGATAGTCAGTTTAGAAGTTAGGGATCTTTCGAGTTCGAAAGATTGAAAGCTAGAAGCTATCTTCTGATGTTGGAATTTGCTCTTAAACATCGGTACCCTGATGATATAACCACTTTTGTACACCCTAAACATGTTCGTACAATATTAGTATTTTGTTTAATTTTGTGTTGTTTTGTATGCGTTAAGTTTTTACACTTGAGTGGTGCCCAGCCCGGCAAAATGGAGCGTTATAGCGATATGCAAATCCAGAAGTGTCGGCTATGCCGACCTCGCGGACGCCGAGGACGCCAGACAAATTGATCCTCCATGCTCAGCACCAAGGTGGTGGCATTGACAATCTCATATAGATGAATGAACTCAACGATTCCTTGAACATTGAGTACAATGAAAGTGTTAATCTGGAGTACTGTTAGAGCCAAGTGATCCTCTATACATTCGTTTGCCCTGATCTATTAAGATGTTGTTCAACTAACACTTAACAAAATGCGTGGCATTTTGTGTACAACGACCCTACATTTCCCAGCTAATTATATACTACGGGAATTTGGTATATAGTATAAAGTTATGTCAAAGATTCCCAGATCCCTTTCGCTAACAAATATTTAGTATGCAACTATACGTTTAGAGTAAGAGTATTCGGAATATGTTTCTGTGATATTCCTTATGTTTGTCCATTCTTCTTATGGCGATGCTTTGGATTGTGTTTTTTCGTAGGGCCGGTGTTCCTGTATTCAATAGGAGCTGTGGAGATTCTTTATGTTTCTGACCCCAGCATGATCAAGGACATGAGCCACTGTACATCGTCAGAGCTCGGGAAGCCTATTTATCTTCAGAAATCTCTCAAACCACTCTTCGGGGGAGGCATCATGAAATCGAGTGGCGCTATATGGGCCTATGAGAGGAAGATCATTGCACCAGAGTTCTTCATGGAGAAGATTAAGGTGATATCAATTTGCTAAGACAATGCTTAAACATGGGTTGGATAACTAAAAAATGGTTAACCATCATAATTGTGTATCATTAGGACATTACGGTTGCACGAAATGATATCTGCAGGTCATGGTAGGACTAATCGTGGAGGCTTCTGTCCCATTGTTGGAAGCATGGGAGAGCATGCTTGACAACTCGGAAGGAATTAGAGAGATAGATGTTGATGAATATCTGCGGAGCTTCTCACCTGATGTAATCTCCAGAGCCTGTTTTGGGAGTGATTTCGCAACAGGGCAAGAAATATTCTGCAAGCTCAGGCAGCTTCAGAAGGCGATTTCTCAGCAAGATACACTTGTTGGACTATCTGCACTGTGGTAAGTATACAATAACCGATGTAATGCAACAAAATGGGAAACGCTTGTGATATCTAATTGAACTCTTGATTTGGGTAAATACCATTTATTCGCGTTCATTAGACAGGACGCAGGAAGACAGTGCCATACACACGTCGCAAAAATTCAAGATGCAATATTAAAAAAATCCAAAACAGTTTGGTTGCTTAAACTAATATGATGTGCTACTAAAAGGCAAAGTCTAGTCTGGTCTTGTCACAAAGTTGAAATAATATTTGGTAATTTTTTTGGTCTTTTTATTGCAGGAAGTAATTACCAACCAAGGGCAATAATGAAATACGAGAGCTGGAGCGAGAAGTTCGGTTACTCATCCTGGATATTGCAAGCCTCGGAAGCAGCAGCAATAACAGCAACGGTTGTATACACACTACCTATAGTGACCTTCTACGCTCAATTGTTGATGGTGCTCACCAGTGCCCCAGCTACCCTGGCACCGCTGAGGACTTCATCGTTGACAACTGTAAGAACATCTACTTCTTTTTTTTTTTTTTTTTTTTTTTTTTTTTTTTTGAGAAACACAGTACAACGCAGACGCTCACAAACACGCGCATACACTCACCCCTATGAACGCACACACGCACACCCTACCCCTATGAGCACCTCCGAAAGACTGAGCCGGCGGTTGGGTCTTGAGATTGACGAAGTCACCACGGGCGCCTCGCTGTCGACGGGAACGTCGCCTCCCACTGAAAGAATATTCCGCCTAAATGAGAAACACCAGCGTCAAACCTGGGGTTTGAACTCTGGTGGGCTGGGGGTACAACCACCCACCTAACCATCTTGCCACAGGCAAGTTCTCTTAAGAACATCTACTTCGGTGGGCACGAAACCACGGCGGTCACTGCCACCTGGTGCCTGATGTTACTCGCCACGCACCTGGTGTGGCAAGACCGTGCACGTGCCGAGGCTCTAAAGGTGTGCCTTGGACACACATCAATCGATTTTGACGTCCTCCGGCAACTGAAGACAGTGAGAAATCATCCCTATGTGCATTCATCAGTGTTATCAACTGGCACCCCATTGGCATAACCATTGCATTCCTTTTTTTTCAGATCACGATGGTGATCCAGGAGACTATCCGACTGTACTCTCCGGCGTCACTGATGATGCGTGAAGCCCTGACGGACATCAAGCTCGGAGACCTCGATGTCCCGCAAGGAACAATCATCCAGATTGCCATTTCGGTGCTACACCGTGACAAGGACATTTGGGGCCAGGATGCCGGCGAGTTCCGGCCAGACCGGTTTGCTAACGGTGCCGTGGCGGCGTGCAAGCCGACCCACATGTATATGCCGTTTGGGCACGGGCCAAGGATCTGTCCAGGGCAGCACCTGGCGATGGTGGAGCTGAAGGTGTTGCTCGTGCGCCTGCTGAGCAAGTTCGCCTTCTCACCGGCACCAGGGTACCGGCACGCACCTCTGTTCCGGCTCACCGTCGAGCCCGGGTTCGGCATGCCACTCGTGGTCACAAGGCTGCCATGATATCTGGCTGACATCTGTGGCCAGAACATACGTCGCCTGATGAAAACACAGCGTTTGTAATCAGCAAGGTAGTGGCTATGTGCATCTTTGTAATGCTAAGGCTGTGAGTGAACTCTTACGGTTGTATTTCTCAATGGGACATGGAGATCAATAAAGCTTCCACCTTCGTCGGCAATCTCTGCTGCTGAAGATTCGAGAAGTCCAGATAGCATTGGCAACACAAAGTACAACGATTGGTGTTCGCCGTACTTGGTATGTTGTACGCATGTGAAATACTGTTGTGTATGATTACATGGTATCTCCCCAAATGTTATTTCTTTTCTCCACGGACAAAAGATGATTGCGGTGAAACTCATGTTGAAAATTCAGACTTTTCTGAACACAGAAACAAGCCTGTGTCTGTGTGGGTGGTTCTCCTTCCAAGAGCCCCCTGTTGGTTCCTTGCTGGTTGCAGCTGTGATAGATACTTTCTTTACATTTGAAAAGTTTTGTCGCAGGCTTGAGATAACATTTGGAAACTGGCATGATGTATATAGGCAATTACTTGTTCAGGTTTAAGCTGAAACTGGCTGTCATATATGTTGAATTTTCGATCAAAACTGTGTGCGCTGCCGACTTTTCAAACCCGGATCATTTCTTTCACAGTGAATACAAGCAGCTCAGGGAAGTGAACTGTGTGGTTCTTGAATCATGCGATTATTATTTTTCCCCATACGAGTAAATTTGTTGAACTTAATGATGCAAACTCTTGTTATCTATTAGGCTGGTCATGCCTCTCTCTCAGGAAGGATGATTAGAAGTTGATTGTGGTTACTTCTTGGTTGTTGCGGTACTATACAGGTGAGTGTGTGTCGGGTAAAGACACGACGAAATTGCAATTATTAGGTTGGCACTATATCATGACAGCACTGAAGCTCCCTTTTTCATTATGTTGGCCTGTTCATTTCCTATCATGATTTTAGGATTACATAGCTTAACGTAGAATTAACAGCAAGAAAGTCAGCATGGCCGAGTGGTCTAAGGCGCCAGACTCAAGTTCTGGTCCTCTTACGAGGGCGTGGGTTCGAACCCCACTGCTGACAATCATTTTATTTTCTTTGCTTTTCTTGTAAAAAGATGATGTCCCGATCATGCTCCAGTTTACGATTTTTTATTTTTTACATCTTTATTTATTTTTAAATAAACGATCTTCCCGTCGTGTTCCGGTATGTGAATAATTGAATATACATGCATTCATGTAAAGGTAAAAATAACCCTTTGTATAATTTGTGATCTTGGAAATAAGATGGGAGTGGGAGACTTTGGTAAAACCATCCGCCAACTGAGTTCACAATTACACCCGACATGCCGATGCATTGCAGTGAGGATTCTAGATACAGATTTTCACTGAATCGTCGATCTTTTGATGAACGAATCGGACTATCAATTCCTCCGCCCGAATATGATGAATCGAGCTCGTAGGAGCTCATAGAAGAGCATCTATGGTAATAACACATCATCTACCCTTTTCTTGTAAAAAGATGATTTCCCGATCATGCTCCAGTTTATGCTTTTTTATTTTTTACATCTTTATTTCCTTGTAATAAACGATCTTCCGATCATGCTCCGGTCTGTGAATACACATGCGTTCACTGAATCGTCAATCTTTTGATGAATGAATCGGACTATCAATTCCTCCGCCCGAATATGTTGAATCGACACACCGCCGTATGAGGAATGAAAGCAGCAGCGAGAAAACTCGACGAAGTGCATCTATGGTAATAACACATGATCTTCTACTATACGTGTCAGACATACAAATCCCCCCGTTTACAACGATCCTCGTAGGAGCCGAGCCAAATTTTGGTGCGTTCGAGTGCGGAACACCGAACACCAATGTCATGCCAACTTTTCTGTGCCACGGTGGGGTGGCCGCACGTGGCGTCTCCTCGCGCCCTAGTAAACGGCAATGCCATGCCGCGCGCGGCGTCGAATCTTCTCCGGCGAGCGAGATCCGTCGGGTCGACGGGAAAATCAGAGCTTGGTGTGGCCGCTGCACTCGTGGCTCTGGACGCGCATCTCGGCGACGGCGAGCACGAGCCTGCACTCGGAGTATGCCACGGCTTGCCGCCTGAACATCCCGAAGAGCACCACGGTGCCGGGGACCCTGGTGGCGGCGTCGAGCGGCAGCGCGCCGCCCTGGACGTCCTCGGCGAGCTGCCTGGCGTCCCCGTCCGCGAGGAACCGGTCCGCCTGCAGCGTGAGCGCGAGGCGGGCCTCGGCGTCGCCGCGGCTCGGGACGGCGCCCGGGCCGATCTGGGCGTCCCCGACGTGGGCGCCGCGGTAGGAGAGGTCGGCGTGGCCGCCCTCCGCGTACGCGAAGGAGGCCGGGTTCGGGTTGTGGACGGAGACCGTGAGGAGGAGCGTGACGTTGAGGCGGAGGGACGGGACCGGGAGGAGCGCGAACCGCGGGGCGACGCCGGCGAGGTCGGTGGAGACGAGGCGGATGGTGGGGTCGCGGACGCGGAGGACGGTGAGGAAGAGGATTAGGAGGAGGAGGGCGAGGGCGAGCAGCGCGGACAGGCTGCCGGTGAGGCACCGGCGGCGCCGGCGGTGGCGGTTAGCAGAGGAGGGCGTGAGAGGCTGCTTGGAGGACGCCATTACGGTGGGCAGCGGCCGGGGAGGGGGAAGCTCGATTTCGATTTGGGGAATTCGGGTGGCAGGGGAAGTGTTGACGATGGACATGTACAGACCACAGCGTGGCGCCACAAAAACAAACAAACCAAAGAGGCTGCCTGTCGTATCTTGCTCTTTCGGGAGAGAGAAACGGAGAAGAAGCAAAGAGAGGTTCTTGAAAAGAAAAAGGAAGTGAAGGATTTCAACGAAAAAATGATAAATTGGACAAATCATGTACGGAGTAGTACAAATTATAGATCGAAATTCAAATTCTAAAGCGCAACTTCATAAATATTGTCGACAGTAACACTGGCCTCAAATTACAGCCTTCCCGAATTAGCTACAATTTGTAGCTGCATTGCTGTTTTCTTGTTGTTTCACGAGCTATACATATTTGCAGTTTCATGACATAATCGATATGTGTACCTTTAGATTCCCGCGCTGGAGCTGGTAAAACGTCCTCGTCAGAATCAGGCTTCTGTTATATGTCGACATCAAGCACACACACCTGTCTGAAACTAGTCACGACCTGCCACTTCCAGGTCTACTCATCGAAGCAAAAAATTCTTGCACGTCGCACAACATTCTGCACCACCTCTTAACAAGGATGCACTATTATTATAGAACATATTGTCCGCAAATCCGCCTAACCAAATAATTCGGTACGGAGCATAGAAAACACATATGTATCTGATCTGAACAGCAAATCGGCTTGAGTTCACAGCTGCGAAGACAAATTGCGCTGCTGCAGATTTAGGACACGGCGGCAGGTAAGCCAATTACGAGCAACACGGCATTGCTGGGTGCAGAATTCTGGTGCGTCGATCTCATGGCAGACAGTTTGCCGAAATTTCTGCTAGAACTGAGACTTGTCGAGGCTGTCGAAGTAGGGATGCTCCATCGCAGCCTTGGCTGAGATCCTGTTTGCCGGATCGAACTGGAGCATTTTCTGCAAGGAACAGGTTATGGAAATGGTCAGCTCACCACTTGCTTAGGGTGGGGGGAGGGATATAACATCGTGAGATCATCATAGCCAGATTCTAGGAACTGATCTGCTTCCTAGTCGAAACTCAACTAATATAGCCATGGCAAATGAATGAAAAAACGAACTGAAGTGCATTATAATGGATGGACAAGCATTACTTCAATTTGATGAGCTGAAGTTGCGGCAAACATGGATAGAGGAAATACTGAAGCATAGTGTCTATTCAGTTGACAGGCGAAAACAATTCTAGTAAAGAGGACATAAATAGTTTGCATTTCAGATCAGTCGTTTAGATTACCGATAGCAGGTCAACCCCTTCCGGTTCCAGCGTCGGGACTGCACGAGTCATGTTCTGTGATTTCCACTGTGGATAAGCATGCCAGTCTCTCAGAGCAGTCACTCCAGGCCAATCCTCCTCAGTAGGAGTTCCCAACAGCCTTGTCAGAAGCAGTTTTAGTTAATGGCTCAACACAGTTACAATATAAATTGACAGAAGAAATGGGGAGCAAGAAAACTGTAAGGGTAGTGATTCCAGTCACAAGTTTCAGTCACTAGAGTAGGGTCTAACTGTTTGACACAAGTTCGGTTACATTTTCAGATAATAGCAAGCATCAACTCATGAAACTGAATGTCTTCAACAGAACAAGACAATGACTGTGGGAACTCGATTATTACTGACACACTATTCTTCAATTAACTTTTATCATGATAAGCTTATAACTACGTCAGTTCACGAGAAATGGGAGAAAGAATAACCTGAAAATGTGAAGCAGCTGTTGTAATTCGGAGTCACCAGGGAAAAGAGCCTGTCTTCTGACCATCTCAGCTGTATAAAGAGATTAAAGAATATATAAATGGGGAGAAAGAATTCATAAAAAAGGAAAATATGTATCGTAAATTAAGAAGAGGAAGGGAAGAAGTAAAGCAGTTGGCCAGAATTCCAAGCCTATGTGACACTGGAGCTCAAAATCTTAAGGTAATTCAAAATTAAAGCATTTGTCTTGCGGTTTTTTTTCAAGAAGCATTTTGTAGATAGTTCTTAACCACAATTCTTGACATTGATATGCTCAAAGCCTTAGAATTGCCGCTACTGTTAAACTTTTTTCGAGTAAATGAACTTCTGTTGATGTAAGGTAAAAAAAAGGTTAACTAGTACTGTATTTGGCTATACAGAAGAGTGAGCATGCATCCCCTAGTATATTTTTGCTCTGCTTGTACATAAGTGTGTTTCCAGGTTCGGAACAAGGATGAGGTTATGGATAAATTGGTTAAAAGAAAAACTGGAGTACCAAATATGCATCCAATGGACCATATATCAACACCAGTTGAATAATGGGTTGCTCCAAGCAGTACTTCAGGAGCTCTATACCAAAGTGTCACAATCTACAATACAAAAGGAGAATACGGATGAGGAACTAAACCATGCGGATAAATTACGTGGAACAGAGTGTTCACTATCTTAAGTGTACAATTGACTAGACAAGTAAACAGTACCTCATGGGTGTAACTTTTCATAGGAACAGTAAAAGCTCTGCTTAACCCAAGATCTGCAATTTTCAGAATCATCTTGTCCTTATCAACCAATAGATTTTGTGGCTTTAAATCCCTATGATATGAAGGAGGAATAGTATAAATCACATCAGCAAAAAACGAAATATGATATGGAAATCAGCACAAATCAGAGAGTAGAAGTCCAACCGATGAAGGACACCATGGCCATGGCAGTGTGCAATTCCTTTGCATAACTGATACAGGAAACTCTACAAGAAAGTTATCCATTAGCCTGAAACAAACCTATCAAAAGGAGAATTTACTCGGTACCTGCTATCTACTGATAAATTATTAGCAACCATTGAAATATATGAACAACTGGTTGATGGATAAACTATGGGGTATAATGTAGTGTCTACTTATAAATAGATCAGTACAGAAGTTCCTATGGAAGCAACAAGTATGACGCGGAACTATATCTCATTATGTAAAATCTTCTTGTATATTGACATGATCACATGGCACATCAGATCTGTTACATCCACAAATCAAAGGTGTGGAGAAGAATTGAAATCACAAATCCGTACATGTGTGCATGGTTATATGCAAAATACAGAACATTGTCGCATTGCCGAAGTTGAGTTTCAAGCGTGATCGCACTTTTTATTCCCTAAATTTTGTCTTCTGACTAGCCTAGAGTTTGCAGTAAAAAAATTTAATGAATAATTTAGACTAACTTACCTAATTCATAGTACACTTTGATGTTCTGATTTCATATTTGGCTAGCAATCAGATGGTTCAATTCCGTATCTCCAATCTCAGCATTAAAAATGACATTCACAAGTTAAACACAGCAGATTTCCGAAGCGAAAACTCAGAATTCAGAACGGATGGTTCTATTTCATAGTACATTTTGGTGTTCTGATTTCACAATTGGCTAACAATCGGATGGTTCTATTTCAATCTTCAATCCATTATCAACATTAAAAATGCCATTGAGAAATGAAAACACAGCAGATTTCCTAAGCGAAAACTCAGAGTTCAGAACGGACACCTAAACAAGAGGCGAATTCAAATCGGTACCTTAACGACCTCCGTGGGGAGCGGCTTGGGGGCGGGCCCGCGGCGGTATGCGTCGACGAACTTCTTGAGGTCGGTGTCGAGGAACTCGAAGACGAGGTAGAGGACGGGCTTTCCCCCGGCCTGGCCACCCTTGGTGGCCTGCTCGACGGCGAGGAGGCGGACGACGTACATGGAGCTGGAGAGGAGGCGGAGGAGGGAGATCTCGCGGAGCGCGGTGGGCGGGATCCCTTCCTCGTCCATCTCCAGGCGGGTCTTCTTCAGCGCCACCAGCTGGCCCGTCGCCTTGTCCTGCGCCTTGTACACCTTGCCGTAGGTGCCCTCCCCGACCTTCTCCAGCTTCTCGTACTTCTCCATCACGGTTCCGATGGCCCGAGGGTCGCCGTCGCCGTCCTCGGTGCGGCTGGCGTGGGAGGAGACTTGCAAACCCTAGGTACGTGGGGGCTGCGGTGGTTGCCGGATTTGGAGGTTTTGAAATGGGCGTGAGAGGGAAAAAGATGGAAAGAAATGGGGAGTGGCCGTGTGTAGCAGAGCGGCAGAGGGAGGCTCGCATGGGCTGGGCCGCTGGCCTTTTTCTCCGGCATCTTGGAAAGGTGGTGCGAGGACTTTGTAGTGCTCCCCATTGGTTGCCTTATTGTGTTCTAAAAAAAACATTTGTTGGCCTATTGTTCGTCACCCGACTAGAACTGTAGAACATGAGATACATATCAAACATGAGACATCATGATCAGTTATGTCATCATGCACAATGGAGGATGAGCATGATCAAAACCACAATCTTGAGATTGATTTCATGAAACCTCTTGTCAACCTAGAAAATCAATAAGGTGGAACTAATTTTTTTTCTTGAGATACATCGAGAAATTCGTGACAGGGAGGTGCGTCAAAAACTTCTTAATGATCATGTGGACACATCATGAATATATTATGTGTGCTATGTAGAACTAACATGTGGTGTGATGTATCTTTTCCCTATTTAGGATGTCCTAAAAGTTTGGTTTTAATTAAAAATAATTTGAAATGATATTACATTATGTGAGGAATATATCTGAAATTTTAGTGACAACAAAGAACCTTTAAGTAAAATTCTTGTTTTCTCCCCCTCTGTTTGGATAAGCCCCCATCTGCACAAATGGGGGCAACAGATGGAGAGCATGTCGTCGCCGGAGATAGGGGAGCAAGGGCCAAGGTGTGTGCTCCCGTCTATTTGTCAGAACCTTTGGTTATCAATGGCTATTTTCTCTCTGGTTTTCTGCAGCAAATGTATTTTGCTAGTAGTAGAACCGTTGGCGCCAGATTGTTTGCAATTTGCCTGTTGTGGTTAAAATGAATAACAGTAAGTCAATGGACCTTCGTGAAAGGTTAACCACCAAATCTTTTTTGATGAAGCCTGAAGGGTCAAGATCATGCTGGTTTGACCTCGACTATATTGTCATCAACTTGATCACATATACACTTTTTCAAGATCATGCTGGTTTTTCCTTTCCTTTTTTTGCTGGTTTCCAGCGCCTCTGTAAACTCTGGCTCGTCGAGCCTTTCTTCTTCTCCTATATTAATACATGCAGCGCTCTTGCATGGTTCTAAAAAAAAACTTGATCACATATACACTTCCAGTTTTCTGATCTAGCACGATCTAAACAATATAAGGCAATTCTAACTATAGGAAAAGAGGACGATCTTATAGCTCATCAGAGGATGGTCAATGTCTTGTGTAGCAAACCGTGGCACCCCCATTTTTAAGATCCTAGATCCACCACTGTAATTCATGAATGAGGAATGCGACCAAATTTTTCCTTGTGGCATTACAGACAAGATCTAGCTAGCTAAGTACTAAGACATACCTAAAGCTGCACAGCTACTGAGGTATTACATCATCAGAAGAACGAAACATACGGCATGGACATAGCTTCGCGCTTCGCGGAATCCTCCGGGAGTGCGTCATCATGTATTCGTATGAATCCTACCATTTCCTCTATGTTCAGCACCCCTGCTATAACCAACTCCGTATAATCATTTCCTCTCGTAATCATTCACAGGACCGCTGGGCGTTTCTGGGTTAAAGAACCTTCCTGATACCCTCTCCTCTAACACCATCCGTGCTTCTTCTGATCGAATAGCCGTTGGAGTTTTGTACTGGTTGGGTGATGTGCCCCTAGACACGAAGAAATCCATCAGAGCATCAAATGCACCATGTTTCACCACCCTTATCTCGAGCGCACTGATCGACCCACGGTGTCGGATTTTGCGGTACATTTGATCGAAGCATCCTTCCGCGGTCACACAACACTTCTCCATGATAGTCTGATCGACATCACTGGCAATATGGTTTCCCGCTGCACTGACCAGCTCCCAGAACAGGACGTAGTGGCCAGGCAAGGTGGATATGTCCGCATATGCGGTGCTACCACCAAACCTGTAACCAAGAGGCCTAAGATGCAGCTCATATGCTTGTGAAATGGCCTTGAGGAGGTCCTCCTCGCTTACAGTCTCGTAATCAATGCTTAAGGCAACATTGTGCCGCCCTGAGAAATGAAACAGTGGCGTTGCATTGTAGAATCCACTCACAGTCAATAGGTCGCCCACTCGGTATCTGTAAAGACCTGGTATGCACCGCAATATGCGAAGTTAAATTCATTTCCTTAGGCCTAAATTTTTTCAGAAATTGTTGAGGTCATTGATTTTAATTCTTATAACAAAAAAGCCACCAAGCAATGTAAGTAAAAGAAATCAGGCTTACACAAGCAGGAGTGAATTACTGCAGCACGGCAGCAATCTCATAAAGTTGTACTTCAGGGATAACGGTGACGCTGTAAATTAAGTGCTAGTTCAATTGGGTTTCTTAATACTTACTATGGAACTGGGATACCAGGTAACTACTATGATAATGTATTTGGAGTAACACTGATAAAACGTAAATCATGCAAGAAATCAGACTGAAGGTATATAATTAGTCCAACAGCTAACCTGCAAATGTGGTGAGAACCAGCTCATAGCACCGACCAATTTTGACATCCATAAGGTCCACAAGCTTTATCCCGTCCGAATTGTCAGTGGTTCCTTGTACCAAGAGTTGCCAAACAAGGAAAACCAGCTTGGACCAAGTGTTTCCAAAAAAGGTTAATCACTTATGTGACAGGTAAGAACATGTGGAGTATTGCATGAAAAATAAATAGTCAATATAAACTTTGGCACTCACACTAAACCACATAAATTGGCCTAATTTTTGCTCTTACAGAATATTCAGTATTAGCAAAGTCACCACTATGACAATGTCGTTTGCCGTTATAAATATTATCTGCTTTAGCGAGACACGCATGGTGCAAAAAGATATGTTTCATTACTGGTGGGTTGGGACAAGCACCTTCCTACCCATCTCACCACACATTGGTTCTCCAAAAAATAATTACACTTCTAATTTATATGTACAAAAATACAAAAAATTGAAAATCAAATTAGTGAAAACATTATTTCCAAGGATTCGTTGATCCTGGCAGACAATCAAACAAGCTACACTGAAGACCCAACGTCGGGAAGTTTCAACACTGGATAAGCAACCACTAATCTACCGATAAGAACACCATATTCCATTTAAAAGATAATCTCCCTTAATGAGACTTTTAGGTTAAAAAAATTAGGGTGTTGATATGATGTGATTAGAAACACATGCACCCTTCTACCTATCCAACCACACATTAGTTCTCTAAAACATCTACTTCTCTAATTTTGAGTTTAAAACATAGAAGAGTTTATGAATGGTTTTAAGATCAACTCATGAAAAAACATTCTTATGTTTTGAAAGAACTAAAGGGTTGGGAGCGCTGTGGGGCCAACTTATCCATGGCTTCCGATCTATTTGGTTGTCGCCGGAGCCATTGGCATCATCTACCAACCAAAGATCAGCGTCAATGTCTAGGCTTGGCGTTAGCGCAGTCTTTTCGACATAGGTTTCAGGGGCTGTGACTTTCCTATATACATGCATGACCCGATCATATTTAGTTAATTTAATCGTTCACTCCTAGCCATTAAATTAAGGAAACAACAGAGTAAATATTTTTGCCAATGTTTGGGATATCACTTCTCGGCAACTTATCGGACGACCCAAGAGAAGAGATAAATCGGCTTATCCGGGAGGAGGCACTCATGAGAAAACATTCTTTTGAAGGTTGCACATCTTATTGTGATGATACTAAAAGTTTAAAAGTTTCACACCGTCATAATGAAGCACACAATCTTCACACATTTCCGTTTAGTTATAAAAACATGGTTCCCGATTGTGTATTTTATTAACTCTAAGAATCTAAACCATATGGGCACATCAAATTGATAAAATAGCTAATACTAGAAATAATCAGGTTATTCTCAAATTATTGCATGACGAAATCATGGTACAACTTGAAAAATAGAGAGATAACAGAAATTCCTATAAAACGGCAGCCTTGCTATTGTCGATTTGTTG
This sequence comes from Poa pratensis, assembly GCA_947311845.1. Classification (NCBI taxonomy): domain Eukaryota; kingdom Viridiplantae; phylum Streptophyta; class Magnoliopsida; order Poales; family Poaceae; genus Poa; species Poa pratensis. The sequence goes on from CAMZMU010000072.1 coordinate 33,814,438, forward strand.
GATAATAAATAATTCGTAGACCCTAATTAATATATATTCACAAGTATCACCACTAATATATTATCAAGAGAAATATTTAAAAAATTGATAAGAAAAATAGAGGCATGCACAAAAAAGGGATCAAATAATATGTGGAACTAGAACTGGCAGCGATCATGTAAAATGCGATGGTTGCGCATACAAAGTGACAAAAGGAATGAAGAGGAGCTAAGAGGAAGATATGATCGGGCTAATATAGGTCTGACGTGGAATCCTAATGAATCTCACAGTTGTCATATGTTCATTAGTATCGAGGTTGTTGACATGTCGTGATTAGAGATACAAGCTCCCTTCTGGCCATACAACCACACATTAGGTTTCTAAGATGTGTGCATTTCTAATTAACATTGAACATAGAAGAGCAGATGAATGGCGAATATTGAGTATACCCCAAATCACAATAATATGTTCCTCGGAATTAAAGATATTGCCGACACATGTGATATTTACTATATCATTTTTTTGTGTGTTAGAGACGTACTATTTCTTCTCACATAATGTGATATCCGTAAAACACAATTTCATTTTTGCAAAAGTTCCAACGTAACAAAGTCGACGCGCTCGAAACTATTATTGTTATTTCAACCAAAATAGTAAAACTTTTGTATCTATATATATATATATGTAATACCGACATTGACCTCGCCTACTAATCTAAGATCATATAGAAATTACAGTTATGTGTAATACGACACAAATAATATATATGGGTGTTTATAGAAATAACATAATAATTCTTGGCTTAAATAATGTTGTTTGAAGATACTACGTATTTTCATATGTCATATTTAAATTTGTGTTAGTAGAGCTGTATTAGTTCTAAGTACATAATATGATATCAATGAAAACACTATTTAATTCCTTTGGGCCTTCAACATATTAAAGAAAATGCCCTCGCATTTGCGAGGGCCACCATGCTAGTTATATACTAAAAGCAAAATGAGGGGGTTTTAGAGGCACCACATTAATCCACATAGGTTAGAAATATATAATCCGTTGATTTTCATAGTGACGGTTGAGATTAAAAGATATATAAATTACGTACAATGTTAACCGGGTACAAACAAGTTGTTTTCAACACGTACAACGAAATCGGGAGTCAGATTTAAAAAAATCGAGAGTCACGTCACGGCCATAGAGTCCAGCCGGATACATGTACCCGTAGCCTGATCGGTAGTGACAAAAAAAACTGATCCATTCCAAACGTGTACGACCGGCTATTACTAGCTAGCACATGTACGTGTTAGAACAATATTACTATAGTAGAACATGGTGGCGACCTGTAAGGCTTTAAATGTAAAACAATCTCTACTATATAATACGAGTAGTGTTCTTCCTCCCGAATTTTGGTACGTTTGACCGTGGCGGTGGTACGTGGTACGTGGCATCCGGCCGCAACACGATTTCCGATCGGTAAATAAACCGAATCCAACCACAGCACGATCCTGATCGCTAAAAAAACGGAGACAGCGCACACAGCTCGATTCGATTTTGGGCCGGCCCAGTACCATGATGTACGAGTACGAGTATGATCAGATCACGTTTGATTTTGCCATGCGAGCAGCCCAGAAAAAATCGGACAGATCGACACGGATCAATCAATCTATACATGCACACATACATACATATGTGGTCACGTTCGAGCCACCACGTTTCTCCTAGAGCGGCAGCCATGTTGGTTTTCTTTTAAACATCACAAGACAAGACAGTTAGGGATTTCATTCAGCACACAGCTCAACCTAAATGATTATAGACAATCTAAAATAGTAGATTATGAAATAAATCAATAATCTTGGCCGCCCTCGCCGTGGACGACGCTAAGCACGAGGAGGTGCTCGTGCGGTACGCCTGCGGCTTGATCGACATCATGGTCGACAAGAAACGTGTGTACGACCACCGCGCGTTCAGGACTGGCCCGTAGACAACAACGAGTATGTGGCCTGGGAGATGAACATTGACACCTATAAGACACTAGCCACCAGCATTTTACTTTCGGTCCCGACACAAAAATTCACGTAAGCGAATAACGTGAAATGTAAAATGAGTTGGAGTCAACACCGCTGATTGATTAAGCTTTGCAACAATTATAATTAAGAGGAAAGCAACAAACCACTGATATGGACAACACATGGGTATTTATCTTTTATTGACTTATAAAAAAATAATCATTAAATTGTTTTATCTGCCCATAGCAACGCACGGGCATTTTGCTAGTTTGCCTAGAATATTTAATTTGGATATTGGTGTGTATGTATTTGCTGACAGAAAACATATTATAAAATGCCAAAGATTTCTGAAAAAAATTGACGCATATCGTTGAACACTCTATGTACGCACGCCAAGTTTCTGGGAAACTGACATTTTTTCAGGCATCTATAAAAAAGACAAAAAAATGTTTTGTGAACAAAAATTTAGCTCCGAATTTTGTCTTTTTTACACACGATACAAAAAACATCGGTTTTCCGTGAGACGACTTTGTGAGCATATATAACTTCGACGTGCACACGAGAACTTTTTGTCCAAATTTTCTGAAATCTCACATTAAGTTTAATATGCATTTAATAAACCAAAATCATATGCTCCCGAGTGTCAAAATGTCACCCCCGATTTGTGCCATATACGAAATCATATATGGTAATGTGTATATAATTAACTTCATACATTGAAAGTTAAAATAATCTTTATTACAACTTTAGAAAAATTACAACAGACATTTACTTCAAAGACAATAAAAGAAGTCGTGGCGGGGGTAGTGCTGCCAAGGACACACCCTGACAAGAAAAGAAAAATCCGACCACCTCCGTACTGAAACACGAAGAATTAGATGGATACATTATGGTTGAATTATCAGGGTTAAGAATTAGACTGATATATTATATTGTGCTAATCAACATTGGTATAATATTATCAGGGTTAATCGCGCAATTGGATTTGATCACGGTCGTTCATAAGATCCTAGCGCAGTTGGTCTCAACCAGAAAATAGAAAATCAAGCGCAATATGTGCACAGAGGTTAGGATTCGCAATTAGAGAAAATGGTGTTGCTATTGTAGAAGTATCAATGTCAACCTATCCGATTGATTTTATAACAACTCATTCACAAGGTTTCAACTTGGTATAGACAATGTATGTCTATTCCCTTTGTGCTGAAAGTATTTTGAAGAATATTTGTTCCTAGGATTTTTCTTCTTTTGAGAATGTTCACTGCACTGGATAAATCTAAAAAAATATTCTGTATGGATGACACATAAACTGAAATTTAAACTTTTCTTTAGGTGTAATTTATAATCGGAGACAATATTCCTTTTAATTATGAGCAATCTAAATCGGCGTAGTCACGTGACTGCATATAACATATACATGTGAGTGAGCTTATAGATCACGTGGATTGAAGAGTTGGGAACAGTAGGAAGGAAGTAAAAAAATCTAGATACCACTTATCTCCGTTACAAAATGGTGACATGGTATTTTTGGAAATGTCACAATTAATATTAAGCAACAAGTTAAATATGTTGTAAAAATATTTCAAATAGGCATTAATTTTCTGAAATAAAATCCGTGACATGTGCAATATGCTAATATGATGCCCTTGCAAATTTTTATATTGTTCACATAAATATTGTTACCCAAAACAACACAATACTTCATTTCATTTTACATCACTAGCCTGTGCACCTGCAAGGGTTGATGACTAGGGCGACATGGTATTTTGGAGAATTAAAAATAATAATTCGTCCATAGATTAAAATGAACCATATAAAAACAATGATATTATCTTAAATAAAACATAACCTAGACCTTTCTCTTTTGAGTGTATTCTACACGATGTAATCAAATTCAGTTTTCATGATGTAGTCAAATACACTATTCTAGGTTCGATGGTTTGTAATTGTTGATGATTTATGCGAGCAAATAATATCATGTAGAAATTAGTAGGGTTAACGTCTCTAGAACCATTTTTGGACACATTGAGTGGGCTTAAGATGACGCCCTCGCAAGGCCGACAGGGCAACTCAGGTGAGCTTCGTTGTGTACCTTATTTTCCAAATTTCTTTGTTTCTACTCTACTACGACATCATATATGATCTAATAATATGAATTAATAGTTTAAAGATGGCAACATATCATGTGCATCCTGAATTTCGTGTATCCATGCATCCGAATGTCAGTAGCCCTCCGATTTAAATCGTACGCACGCCATCAAAATTCTAACTAATTTGCATTTACACGCCCGCTTGCGGACTAAATCATTGTATGTTTTGCAATAAACTCCCGGAGGCGTTTATGTTCCCTCATTATCCATGTATCCATTTGGCATTAGCCCTCCGATTTAAATCGTACGCACGGCATTAAAATGCTAACTAACCGCCTGCAAACAAGTCGTTGTATGTTTGCAATAAACTCCCATGGACGCCATGGATGCATGGATATACAAAATCTTAGGATGCACATGATATGTTGCCAAGATAAATATTGAAACACATATATTCAAAAACAATACTCCCTCCGTTCCAAAATGTATGGCTATAGTTTTTTCACGAATATTAAGACGTGTGAATTTTGCCTATGGTGGAATCATTTTACTCTGGATATTTTTTGGAGAGAGGAGTCCCTAAAAATCACAAATTGAAAACAATCCTTTAAATCTCTCCGTTATGGATTAAAACTCATTTTTATGTGTAAAATTATCCATAAATCGCAATACATCATATATTTTGGAATTTTCCTCAAAAAACTATACATCTTACATTACGGAACGGAGGGAGTACAAGTTTACAAACAACATAGTACAAGTTTGAATTCAATTCAGAAATACTAAAATAGAGAAGTTTTGCATCGCACCAGATGATCATCAACTACACATTTCCCTGATTTGCCCACATGTCCTCCGTTAGATCATTAAGAAAATGTTGATTCGCCTTCATGTCACGAATTCGTCGATGCATCTAAATAAAAAGCTATAGTTCAACCTATTCATGCGCTGGTCGATAAGATTTTTTTCTTAACCGCACATTGACGTGGTATGCCCACGGCAATCCCAGGGTCGAGTACCACAGATATATTTTGAGGGAGAAGATGTGCGCGCTGGTAGTATCGGACGGCTGACAAGCAAGGATTTACCCAGATTCGGCCCCTCATCGTGAGGTAAAGACCTACTCCTGCTTGTTTGATTATGATGATATATGAGATTACATGGTGGCCGTAATGGCGATTGTGGTGGTGAGACGTGGCATCTCTATGTCTATGTAAGTTGTGGATCTAGTATCCCTCCCTCTATGGGGGTGCCCCTGCCTGGCTTTATAAAGGGAGCCTGGTAGGGTTTACAAGAGTCCTAGTAGACTACGTCTTGGAGTCCTTTACTTGTGCTTGAAGTAATTACTGGGCCGCCAGGTGAGCCTTCGTCTGGGCTGCAGCAGGTATACCAATAATAGGGGACCCGAAGGGTATAACCTCGTCACACATCCTCCAAAATTATGGTGTGCATGACGACATAAGCCACATAAACCTCCCACGATGTCTCTAGATACCAAGTTCTAGTCAGGTTTTGAACAACCGGATTATAAGTTTTAGAGGAATGGGTTGAAATTTGACCAAGTGACGGGATGTTGCTTTGTTTCTCACGTGATGCCTCGGTCATATCAGATTTTTCTTGCCAAGGTTGGACGTCTTTTTTCAACCTACTCAAAGTCCAAATCGTTAGCCCTCCTTTGAGGTCTTGTTGTGTTTTACCACCATTGACTATCTAGCACATAAATATCTCATTGAACTATTGATAGTGTTCAAATTGTAGGCGGTTCCCATGACCCAGAGTGATTGCGAGTGTGATTGAGGAGATAAGTGAGACGTTGTTCCCGCTCGCCCACTCCAACAGAAGCCAAATCCACATGTCCCCTTTGATCGTGGTTCTCCGCCAGATTTATCATAGACGATGCCAAAATCAGATCCCACATCCACGAAAGGTCATATCTACCCCAAATTCGACGCCTTCCTTTTCGAGAGAGTGAAGACTGAGCAAGCGCCCTCACCACCCTGCGAGATTCAAGGTCCCTTTCTGCCCCTACGCCTCTAGCCTGTCGAAGATCCCCAAAATCATGCGGAACAAAATCCCATCCTCTAAGAGCCCCTAATATACGCTCCACATAGTCGAAAAGAGAAACCGTGGTCAGTAACCGAGGAATCGATGTTGGCTACAAACATTGCAGCATAGACCCATGGAAGACAAATTACACCATCCCCTACGGTAAAGGTGTTAAAAAACACGAAAGACAATAAATTTTGCTATCAACCATGCTATTTTTTGGAAGGAGTAATCATAGGATCAAGGATACGAGAGTGATTGTACAAATCTCGGTGGAGAGTATCAGAGCGGCCCTCACCCTCAACGCCCAGAGCCACCTCCCACAGTGCCTAATTTCTGCTCGATGTTTTACCTCATGGCATGGCTGAAAGAGAAGGCGGCCTTGGCCCCCGTCACGGGCTCCGCTTTGAAGCCGACACCAAAAGGCGACCCCAACACTGGCTAGAGATGACAGCGCTCGGGCTCAGCCGACTGCCATCCTAGCTACTCCCACTGTCGAGGCAAGGAACTGATCCGCCAATGTAGGCTCATCCCTATGAGGTAGCGGAAAAGAGATCATGAATGAGATGGGTACAGATTAAGAGAAAAGTGTATTGGTGCTGAACATGGCTAAGGCACAAAGTGCATCTCGTGCAAGGTTGAAAGGTCAAGATGTCGCCGAGAGGGGGGGGGGGTCAATAGGTATATTTAAAAACTACCTTTTAGATAAAAGGCATCATATGCCCGACTTTATAAATTAATGAAGAAATCCCACTTTTCTTCCATGAACTCCCGAGGAAATTTACTTTTCATCATAAAACTTATGTTTGGTCCAAAACGACCTTGAACTCCTAAAAAAGTCCACATCCCACCTAACCGAAGAAAAATGGTGACAAAAACCGCTACATCACTTAACCCTATAGAAACCGACCAACCAGTTATCGTAACCCTAACCGAAGTTGTGGTGGGTGATTTACCCCAGTTATCGTAATAAAGCGTGATGCCTTTTCTTTAATATAAATATATATATAGAAACCGACCAACCAGTTGCACCTCCCAGCTTCATGGAACAAGCATGTCGGCTTGTTAGCCCATACGAGTAGGTAGGTGCGTGTCGTGTCTCGATGCACGGACACCGGGAGTAGAGGATACCCCCTTTTAGGTTCGGCGCGGGGCGCGAAGGAGACTGAGAATCGTCTTCTCGGGTGGAGTCTAGATCAAGCTCTCCTCTCCACGATCAAAGCATGCAACCAAAGGGACACAAGGAGCTACCCAGGTTCAGGCTGCCCGGAGGCTAAAAGCCCTACTCCTGCATGTCTGGATTGATGGGTTCTTCATAGTGTGGCTTACAATGGAGCCTCCCGGATGGGGTACCCGGAAGGGTTTTGGCTAGAGGTAGAAGAATGACAGATCCTGGCCCGGAGGAGATCACCTTCCCATCTACCTTCGCAGCCCTAGTCTAGTCTTGCTCTGGTTCGACTTGTTCCTCGGTTCGATCTCCCCCTCCTCCGTGCCTTGGTCCTCCTTTTATAGGCTAAGGGGTTGCCACAGGGTCACGTGAGGGCACGAGGGACCTTCGGCGTGAAGGACCCTCCTTATCTAGTTTGGGGGGAGACGTGGCCTCTTCTCAGCCTAGCGTCTCCCTTGGGTTAGGTGGGAGTGTCCGCCTTGGGGTGGACAGGGGCTGACACCACCACGGGCTGTGCTTCCTGCCCGCGCTACCTTCGCCTTGCTTCCCAAGTCTTCTGAGGTCTTCTAGCGTGAGGTGGAGAGCTTATCCACAGTGATGTGGGGAAGTACCCGAGAGGGAGCCTGGCCTCCTGCCGGGAACTCGGGCTCTCGGGTCCTTCCTTGCCTTCTTGCTTGGTTCGGGACCCGGCAGGCCCCCAGGACCGGAGCCCTTTGTCGACGTAGGCCTTGCTTGGCCTTCGCGGGGCGGACGGTGAACCCGCCAGCTTGACTTGAGTCTTGGGCTTGTCCATCTTCATCTTGGGCCCACATGGGGTGGACCCACTTTGGCAGCACTAGGGGAACCCCGTGTTCCACTGCTGTGACAGTGCGGATGTGCATATGGGCTGGGGACGTGGGCGATTTGCATCATGGATGGGTCGTGCAAGAAATGGGAACACACACTAGGCAGACAATAACATAATGGGGTTCCACGAGTGCCTCTAGAGGTTCGGGAATTTACAGCCTAAGTCAGATTTTGAATCGTCGAAACATATGATCAAGATTTGGTTCCAGTTCTGCCTAGTTTATCCTTTTGTTGCTACATATTTTCCACGCAAGCATTTTCTTAAGTTAGATGTGATTTATACATTTTCAGAACTCCAGGGTTCATTTCAGATCGAACAGAAGTTTTAGAACCAAAAGTGAACTTCGCTGTAAGTTTAGGGTTCATTTCAGATCAAACAAAAGCCACACTGGTTTCACAAGTTTAGAAAAAATGTTGGGGCATACAACTTCGCAAAAGTAAAAGAACAGAGGGGCCTTAAACTTAGGAGCAAATATAACCAGGCCCAACCATAACTTAATTCGATCAATTACTTGAAAGTCTTGTGGAGTGGAGTTTCTTTAGTTCCCTGATTAACCACCTTGCTCCTTCCTTAATTATCCCAGAGCTTGAGAGTGGGGGTCCCATAGCTTCAAGAAAATGATGGTTTTGAAGATAACATCATCTAGGTAATTTTTAACTTTGGCCTCAATAGTAAGCTTGTTAAGAGCATGCCATAAAGCCCAAGACTATGCAACAAAAAGCACCCAAAGAAGTCTACGTAGTTGACCCAAAAAAAAGTTCGAGAGAATAGCGAAAAATTGCGTAAAACTAGCAGGGCACAAGGATTGACAAAGAACCTGGATCAACACACAACACGCGGAAGTAGCTAAAGAACACTTCAATAAGATGTGATTCATCTGCTATAACAAAAACCATATATCAACCGAACCCGACCCCTCGCGTCGCTCCCCCGGTGGCGCCAGGGGAGAAAAACTGCTCCGCCGAGACCCCCCATCCGGCGCGCTCCTGCCGCTGCCGCCGGCCGCGCCCCCCGCTGCCAAAAAGGTGGCCGGGGGGTCCTCCTCGCGTTCTTGTTGGTGCGGACCGACCCATGGGGGGCGGCGGCGGTCGGGGCAAAGGGAAGCCGAGCCGGTGGGCTCGGACAGAGATGGCGGCCGGCGAACCTGCCGGTGGAAGTGCGGCGCGGTGGGCACCACCAGTGCCATGGGGTTTCGTCGCCGAGGCGCCCGAGCTCAGGATTTGGGCCCCGTCGGGCTCGATCTGGGCTTGGCGGGCCCGTGCGGCCGCGAGCTCGCCGTGCATGCTGGAGGGCGTGTGGGCGTGGGAGAGGTTGCTCGTGGTGTGGAGGAGGCAGGGGAGCAGAGGTGGAAGCCGGGGCGGCCGCCCCGGATCTTTGGACGTACGGTGGTGTCGCAGAAAGCTTGTCGACTTCCATGGCGTGAGGTGCTGCGGGACTTCGGCAGGTGGTGGAGCTCGGTGGGCGGACACGGATGCGGTCTCCTATCTCGCAGCTCCCTAAGCTTCATGGCTGGCTCGAACTCCGGCGAAAGCCTTGCACCGACTCCGTTCGGTGCCGACGATGGCGGCGCCCTTGGACGTCGTTCCCCTTCTTGTTGGCATTGTCATGTAGTTTCGACAACCGGCCCGATGGGTCCGATGGTATCCGGGTGAAAGCCTAAGCTCCGTCGGGGGCGGGCGACGGTGACGGACGCGTCACTACATTGTTGGAGGCGTCGTCTTGGAGTCATCGGTTCTCTCGGTGCGGCGGGTTCGCGGCGGATGGGTAGACTGGCTATGTGGTCAGGGAGATGGATGTCGGGGTGGCGGCCCCGGACGGTGGAGGTACGTCAAGGCGGCGGTCTCGGTCTCCCACGCTATGACGGTTCTATGAGGCAGAGTCGTTGTTTAGCGTCGGTCTGGGTGGCGACCTGGATAAAGACTGCGCGGGCAGAGGGTTCGTCGACCTGACTGGATCGTCTTCAGGCAATGCGAACGTCGATCTGGCTGCTACGGCAGGGCGGCGGCCCCGGAACAGGTTGGTTTTGATGGCGACCTAGATGAAGACTGCGCGGGCAGAGGGTTCGTTGACAATGACAGGATCGCTTTCGGACAATGCGAAGGTCGATCTGGCTGCTACGCCGGGACGGTGACCCTAGAGCGGGTGGTGTGTGTTGTGGCGTTTGGTCGGCTTGTGTCGTGTGGGCGGCGGGTTACTTCGTCAGTTCGATTTTTTGCCATGTTTTTCTCATAAACAGGGCATTGTACAGTTTGTATGTTTTTTGGGCCCGGTTTTTCTTATAAATTGGGTCAATCCTATTTTATCTATTCGAGCAGTGAATATCGACCACCTTAAGCTAAAAAAAACACTTCAGTAAGATGGGCGAACACGTCCTCAGCTCCACATAGCGCACATTTGCATTCGAGGGACCATGTACAGTAGCCACCTGTAAGCTACATTGAAGCCAATCTAGAACAAGCTGCCAGGACAATATCGGAATTTTGGACGGAATCTTCGCGTCCCAGGTCTCCTTAAAATGAGCAACGCCGCCCCTTGCGATAGTTTCATGTAAATCCAGCTAACCATGTACTGCCAGAAGGATTGAGGGACCAAGAGATAACGTCGTGACCCACCAAAAGCAATGAGGAGTTGATGATAGATTCCAGGTCCGTCCATTGAGGAGCCCTGCGGGATCAAGCGGCCGATGAAAGCGACAGCCACCACCAACAACTTGGAAACATAACAGCATCTCCACCGGCACGCCTAACTCCACTTTCAATGGACGTTATGGGCGGCACGAATCCGTCCCCAAGGATGCGCCCAATAGAGAAAACGTTGCGGACACGTCCCAATACATCGTCCGGCAACCCCGTTTCGCGCCCAAGTTCTAGGGACGCAATCGGGCGTGCCGGCAACCGTGGCAACGTGCGCCACGTCGAAACCCGACGGGCGGGCCCGACACGTCAGCCACACAAGAAACAGTGGGGTCACCATCCAGGAACAGCGGATGGTCGGCGCCGCCGCCCAGGAACAGCGGCGTCACCATCCGTGACTTTGGACCGCCGCCGCCGGCGAACGCGCCCCGGGTCAAGCTCGAGCCGGGAACGTCCAGCTCACGCGCCAAGGTCAAGCTCGAGCCGGGGACGTCCTCGTCCCGTGGCAAGAAGCGCGCTGCTACGCCGCCGCCGTCGCCGCTGACGGACGAGCAGGCTGAGGCCCTGTACCAGAGAGACCTCGCCATCGCCACAAAGCTATCGTTCGACACGATCCAGCCGACGACGCGGGAGTTTGCCGAACACTGGTCGTGCGTCGACAACGACATCATCGACCTCGACGCCGACGTCGACATTCCCGCCGCCCCAGCGCCGCCCTCGGTGAAGGAGGAGGAGGAGGGGCGCACGACTGGGACGCCTTCTACGGGTATTGGACCGGCAACTAGTTTAGGTTTACTTTAAATTTCGTCGAATTTTGTACAAACTGTCGAACTTCAATGAAATGCGTTAAGTTTAAATTAATTTGCCCTTTTTTTCTGAGAGCGTCTATTGGGAGCGAACGGTGGGGCGCGACGCTCCCAATAGGCGGCAACGGTTGCCGGCGCGCCCAATAGCGTCTGTCCGGCAACTTTGACGGACGCTATATTGGACGCGCCGGTGGAGATGCTCTAAAGTAGCTGATCTTCATAGGCGGAGAGGTTGAAAATATGTTTGAACTAGGAGCAGAGAAGAGAACTTACAAGTAACAAAGCAGATATACACCGGAATGAAATGAAAGAGGGAGGAGCTGATGCATCCTACCAAGCTCAGCTAGGGGGACGAAAACTGCGAGCCCTCATGGCTCGACCGGAGAAAATATCCCTACAGTAAGAATATTTGGCTATGATATTAGAAGCCCTGATCGAGTCCTCCATCTGATATATCAGATTTTCCGACCCACTTTTTAAACAAAGCCACATTTACGTGCCTCAAATTCAGAATCCCCCCCCCCCCCCCCCCCCCCCCCCCCCCCCCCCCCGCCCCGTCCAAAAATAATTATGAGGAAACATACAAGGCATATCTTCGTCCAATCTATGCACATCATCAAACTTTTCACCTGTTAATTTCTTCTTATCTACGATTTTAATTAATTTGTATGACAAAATTAATTGGTAAAATACACAACTATTCACGTCGATTAAATCTACCCTCTCAACTATTGTCACCATTGAATCATGCTTGTTCATGTAGAGAATTTCATGTTTTATGTATACCCTTTTGTTAACATAATATAGGTTTTAAAGAGTTGTCCACTGCAACGCAGTGTATATGCGTCTAATTTATGGGCAAAAACGAACTCATGAATTAGAACAATCTGTACCACTGCCACATTAACAATGTGGTCTCGGCCTTAAAGAACAATCTAAATGCCACGGAAGAAACTTCAGAGCTTGAAGCATCCATCAACTCACACTCTTCAAGTTGCGAAAAAGGAGCACTACGTGGCAGGACAAAAGTTAGCTGTAAGCAAACAAATGTTTCCACTACCAAAAACATAGAAATAATCCAGGCCTCTAGTGACAACTAGTCAAAGTCATACCACAACACCAAATGAAAAGGGTTCATACTTTACGTTTTAAGATACATAAAAATGAAAAATGTGTAGATCTGAGTATAGTGAAAAATAAGTATTTTCAAAATTTTAACAACCTGTACTGTAAGAGCTCTCCAAAAGCTCTCTTTCTCCTCATCAGATCGAGGAGGCAGCGGCTGCCTGCTCGCTCTTGATGAGGGTCATTTTACCGATCAGCGGCGCCACCGCGGACACGGACACGTGTAGCCACGCATGTGTACGTGGCAACGTGTAGACAGGATGTGAACGTGGCGGCCGATCATTTCTCTAGGTGCGTGGCGGTTCTTTTTATTACCACTAGACTCATCCGCTGAGGATCAATCCATCATGCCCTTCGCTGGTGTATCCATCATCGCCGATGGGGCGGACGTTAACTCCACCTCGCCGATCATCGCCGCCGGCGGGTATCAACGCTGCTTCGAAGCGGAAAAGACTTCACTGATGAAGTAGACCAGACGCTGTTCTGGGATCTCTGATTTCTCCGTCTTGCGCTTCACAGCCAGAACTATGCTGACAACCAGGTTGGTTGCCGCGATGTAAAGCAGCATTGGTTCCTGTGTTCGAGGAGCTGCTAAGATTGGGGCAGACGTCAATCCTTCTTTGAGTTGGTTCAAGGCGGCATCTGCTTCGTCTGTCCACTCAAACTTGTCGGATTTCATCAGAAGCCGGTAGAGAGGCATTGCCTTCTCTCCAAGACGGCTAATGAAACGACTGACGGCAGCCGGCAAGTCGCTGCACGTCCTTCAGGTCCTTGGGCCTGGATATGTTGAGGATTGCTTTGATTTTTTCCGGGTTGACCTCTATTTCTCGTTCGGAAACGATAAAGCCAAACAGTTTGCCGGCAGGAACCCCAAAAACGCACTTTTTCGGGTTGAGTTTCATTTTATACACCCGGAGGCTGTCAAAGGTTTCTCGTATGTCGTCAAGCAAATCCACCTTCTTTTTCGACATGACGGCAATGTCTTATACATAGACGTGAACATTGCGGCCAATTTGCTCATGAAGACATCTTTGCATACATCGCTGATACGTTGCGCCGGCATTTTTTAGGCCGAAGGGCATCGTGATGTAGCAGAAGGTCCCGTAGGGCGTAGTAAACGATGTTTTGAGCTGGTCAGACTCCCGCATTTTGATTTTATGGTATCCGGAGTACGCATCCAAAAAACACAGCAGATCTGAGCCAGCTGTGGAGTCTATGACCTGATCTATACGTGGTAAAGCAAAGTGGTCCTTAGGACAACACTTGTTCAAACCGGTATAATCAATGCACATTCTCATTTCCTTTTTAGGTTTTGGAACCATTACAGGATTTGCCAACTAATCAGTGTGTACTACCTCCCTAATGAACTTGGCTTCTTGCAACTTGATGATCTCCTTCCCTATCGCCTGCCGCTTATTTTCACCGTAGCGCCTTATTCCCTGCTTCACTTGCTTAGCTCCTTTGTAGACATTAAGAGAGTGCTCGGCAAGTTCCCTCGGGACACCCGGCATGTCGGCTGACGACCATGTAAAGATGTCTCGGTTCTCACGGAGGAACTCGACGAGCGCGCTTTCCTATTTGTCATCTAAGCCGGATCCGATGGTGACTTGCTTGGAGCTGTCACCTGGAACCAGATTCGCCTTCTTTGTTTCCTCGGAGGCCTTGAAAGTCTTCTTGGGCTCGACAGTCTTCACGTTTTCCGGCAGCTGCGACGTATCAGTCTCCTTTTTCAACATGGCTAGCTCCTCTGCGTGGAGGACTGCCTCAGCGAGGGCGGCATTGCCACGCTCACACTCCTTTGCTTTCTTGAAGTTGCCATTGACGGTGATTGTACCGTTGGGTCCAGGCATCTTCAGTTTGCTATAGATGTAACACGGTCGAGCCATGAACTTGGCGAAAGCCGGCCGTCCAAAGATGGCGTGGTAAGCACTCTTGAAGAGGACTACTTCAAACCTGAGATACTCCGAGAGGTAATTTGTCTCAGGTCCGAAAGTAACCTCAAGCCTGATGCTTCCCATTGATTTGGCTTGCTTTCCCGGAACGATGCCATGGAACTTGACTTTACTGTAATCAAGCTGGCTTTCCGATAAGTTCATGCGCTTCAGGGTGTCTTCGTACAGGATGTTGAGGCTGCTGCCACCGTCCATCAACACCTTGGTGAGTCTGAAGTTGTCGACAATTGGGTCGACGACGAGGGCATACTTTCCGGGATGCGGCACGTGGTCCGGGTGATCGCTCCTGTCCCATGTGATTGCCTTCTCGGACCAGTCTAAGTACTAAGGAACATCAGGCACCGTGGCATTGAGGTCACGCAGCTCCGCCTTCTCTTCCTTTGCCGAGGGAGTGCCCAAAAAGCAGACCAGTTGGCCATGAACTTTGGATACTTTTTCTCCTTGTGCGACGGCTTAGGGTCCTCATCTTCCGACATGGAGACTGCCTCATCATCGTCTTCCTTCTTTGCCTTCTCAGCTTTCTTGCTCTTTTTCGGCTTCCAGCCAACCTCGGGGTCCTTCTTGAAATCCTCCATGAACCGGCATTCCCCCAAGGTATGGTTAACCTTCCCCAAGGATGCATGGATTGGGCAGGGTAAGGCTTTTGCCTGATCATAAGTCAGGCGTTGCTTGCTGGAGCTGCCTTCTTTACCCTTTCCTTTCCACTTGCGTTTTCCGCCTTTGCCTTCGAAGGCGACGGCGACCTCGTTTGATGGTCCGGCTTTGTCGTCCTAGGGGGCTTTGCGTTTGTGACTTGCTCGCCTGCTTGGCGCCATATCATGAGCACCGTCAACATCGCGTGCGTCATCATCCGCCTGGCGTACATGGCTACTACCTCAAGCATGACTCCGAGATCCTTGACCTGCATGCGTACTAGCTTGTGTCTGAGACTGGAGCCCTTCAAGAGTCCTGTGGTGAAGGCATGGATTGCTTGATTGTCGTCCACGTTTTCACAGCTTGCCTTCGTCTGGATCCACCGTGCCAGGAAGCTTGTTGCAGTTTCATCCGGCTTTTGCACGCAGCGAACCAAATCTGTATATGTGTTGGGTCGCTTGTATGTGCCCTGGAAGTGTTGTGTGAACACCTTTTCCATTTCGAGCCAGCTATGAATGCTTTTCTCCGGCAAGTTTTCGATCCAGCTTCGAGCTGTCCCCTCCAGCATGAGGGGAAGGAAGCGTGCGGCGACAAGGCCATTACCCCCGGCGATTTCGACTGCCAGGGCGTAATCTGACAACCATGAGTTTGGCTTGTCCGCGCCGTTATACCTCTGATGAGTTTTTGACACTGATGTCATGTCTCGAGGTACCTGAACGTTGCGGATGGCTGGGCCAAAGCACTCAGGGCCGAGGTAGGCGTCCTGCTTTCCTGCCTTGATGTCATTGAGACGATGTCGCGCGTCTTTCGGATCGAGCTGCCTGTTGGATCTATCCGCGTGGGGCTCGTCCTGCGCTGCCCGGCTGTGCCTAGGCTCGTTTTGTCCCCGGCTTCCGCCTTCATGCCTGGGCACTGGCGGTGGGGACGGTGTGCGGTCCCTGCTTCTTCTTGGCGGCGGGGCATTGTCGCGATTGCCACCACTCCTTGGCGGCTGCTTGTTTCCCCTGCTTCCGCCCTCATCCCGTCTTGGCGGTGGAGGAGGTGAGGCTTCGCGTCTGTTGCCGGTTCGGGACGCTTCGTCCCGCTGCCTCTTGGGAGGTGGTGACTTACGCGGGTCGTTGTCCTTGTCTTTCCCTTTTCCATGGCTACTGGAGCCGGACGGATCCTCGGGATGACCACCGGCCGTAGCTTTGCAAGCGTTGGATTTGGATTCCAGCCTTCCTCCCTTGCGTCCGCCAAGTCGGCACGAGAATCAGCACGGGCCTGCTGCTCTAAAGCTTTGTGAGCGAGGATCGAGGCATAATAGATTTTCTCGTCCTTGTCGTAGTCGTTGTTGTTGAGGATGTCTAAGGCGGCCGCCGTGTTGAGGACAGGGGTGTAGAGAACGACGTCCCCGTTCTTGTCCTTACGTTGCGGTGCTGAAGCCCATTCGAAACCAAGCCTTTGGGCAGGGGATTTGAAGTTGTCGGGTGACCGACCCCTGCCTTTCTTGCTTTTCTTGTCTGCCACATGTCCTGCCGGCTTGGGTAATGGAGTTGTGGTTTTGGGGTCTAACTTGGCGGTTATCTTGGCGTTTTCCTCCTTGGCTTCTTCGAGCAGCACCTGAACCTCTGCTTGCTTGCTTTTGAGGTATTCGGTTTGCTCCACCAAAGTGCTTCGAAGCTTCTCTAGATCAGCCGTATTGGTTTTATCATTCACCGGTGTGCAGAATTTCCGCCAGGACCGCCATGTTCCCTATCTTGTTGGGCTCGCCCTTCTCCAGAATCTTCTTCTTCGGAGCCGGCGGGGGCTCTGGAAATAGTGGATCGGTTGCCGGAGTCCCAGCGTTGGCGGCATCTGCTGCTGCCGCCTGAGCTGAAGCCGTACCGGTGGCATCCGCCACAAAGACCTGCTGCATGTTGGCGGATGAGACTGTAGCCGCCTCGGAAGGCGGAGGTTCGGGTGTATTGAAACACCTTTGGACCCGTTGCTCAAACATGCTTGCAGAGTCTTCTTCGGAATCAGAGTCTACGTTGACATGAACAGTAGATCTGGATCCGGCATCCGACATAGCCTCATCCTGCAACGCAGGGAGATTGATTCGGGATCATTGCTTTTAGGCTGGGAGTCGGATCCCAGTCCTGTCATGCCGACAAATTGTAGATCTGAATCTGCTGACTCCTAGGAGGAGGCAGACTCAGATCCGTCTGTCGAGTAGTCATGCTCCGGGTGGCGGGTGGGCCCAAACACGGTGTGGTTTTTCAGGAAACCCATGGCCTCGGGGGTGAAGCCGATGAAGAGCTCGATGTCGCCGATTGGGACAAGGGTGTAGGCAATGAGCCGTCCCTTGCCGGAACGTAGCTTCCGTCATCTTGAACGTAGCCGATGTTGCCGAATTGCGAGGTGGCCGACGGCGATGGTATCGCCGATGCCGCCAAGTGTTCTCGCCTGGAACGTGACGCCTGACGCCTTATGCCCCACGGTGGGCGCCAACTGTCGTCGTATCGGCATATGGGATAGGAGACGGGGTCCTTCTAGCCGAGGGTGAATGTAGGGCAAGAAGGTGGACGTCATCGAGGTCGGGAGTGTACACGGCGATTTACCCAGCTTCAGGCTCCATGGCGGTGGCGGAGCCCTACGTGCTGCTATAACTCACTATAATGGCAGATCGCCGTGTTACAGGTTACAACGAGTTGGATGTTGTGTCCTCTCTGAGTATGCCCTAAAGGCGTCCTGAGGTCCAGCTTATATAGGCGGTCGGACCTAGGGTTACAAGGGACAAAGTGTCCGACAAGACTACAGAGTCCTAAACCTATCCGGCAAGTCACCGCCTTCCGTCTCGATCTTGGCGGCATCATGGGCTTCAGTCTTGGGCCTCCGTCTTGCCATCCTTCGTCCGCCTTGTACGCCGGCTATCTGGGCCGCCTGGCAGGCCAAAGCCTTTGCCACCATTATAGGCCACCCTGGACGAGCCGGATTATCCCATGTCAGTGATACCCCCAGTAGGTATATCCCCAACAGATATACTCTGGGCCCACTCGGCAACACACATTTAATTTTGCTTGCAAGCATGTGGCTAATGAGTTAGTCATAGAGAAGGTTGTATTGCGGAATGTGTAAACAATGCTTACCGGTAATGAGATGAAACTAGGTATGGTTATACCGACGATCAAATCCTGGGTGAGTAAAATACCGCGAGACAAATAAAATGGAATACATAATGTTTCGATCCTCGACATAGTGGTTCAAACCGATAAAGATCTTTATTGAATGTCTGGGAGTCATCATGGGCATCTAGGTCCCGCTGATGATTATTGATTGGAGAGGTTCTCGATCATGTCCGCACGTTCTCAAACCTGTAGGGTCACACATTTAATGTTCGGTAACGGTAGAGTAGTTCTGAGATATTTATAATTGTGAGACCGAATATTGTTCGGAGTCTCGGATAATATCCAGGACATCACGAGTAGCTCCGGAAGAGTCCGGAGATAAAGTTTTGTATAAGGAAAGTGGTTTTCAAGGGGTCCCAAGGTGGGGCCCACCTTCCCCGAAAGGTCCACATGGATTGAGGGGTTGTGCAACAACCCTAATGGGCCAACCGCACCACTCCCCCAAGGCCCATGCGGCTAAGGAGAGAGGGGGGACCCTAGGGGTGACTTAGGGGGGTTCCCCCTTGACCGCCGACCCTAGTAAGAGTGGGGGCACACCCCCTTCCCCCACGCCTATATAAACAGGGGGAGGCACATTGGGAGGACACCCCAAACCCTAGCCACACCACCCCTTGCCACTCCTCCCACCTCCTGCGTGTTGGCTTGGCGAAGCCTTGTCCGCGTGAATCTCCACCATAGCCACCACCTCATCGTGTTGCTGGCCTAGATCCCATCTACCTATCCTTCTCGCTTGCTAGATCAAGAAGGAGGAGACGTCACCAAGCCGTACGTGTGCATATCTCGGAGGTGTTGCTCGTTGCAACGCTTGATCGGATTGGATCGCGAAGATAGTACGACTACGCCAACCACACTGTAAAACGTTTTGCTCGTGTTCTACAAGGGTATGTAGATCTAATCCCACCCGTTACAAGTATTCTTTTCGATTAGATCTTGACTTTTCGTTTGCATCTCGTAGGAATTTTTTATTTTCTATGCTACGATTCCCATCCCATCCACCTTGTCGGTTCCCCGGGCGGGTGCTGTTACTCCCCACACGGCGGCATGGCTTCTACACTCGCTCGACATTAACTTTGCCATCATAAAACTGACGTCACCGTCCCCTACCGCCTTGGCCCTTTAACCCCCTCCCGGCGTGCTGCGCCAGCCAAATCGCCTACATCTCTCCACGGCCCTCACTCTCCATGTCAGCCACCACACATGAGCTATCAACATGGCTCACAACCACAAAGCGGTGGCTCCAGCTCAAATCCATTCATGTGTATCCTAACCATGGACGAGGCGAAGACGTTTGCCACCTACGACATCCTTTTTCCGTAGGATTATAAGTTGACGGAGTGACGGAAGATCAGCTACAACGACTTTCCCATGCTACCGGTTCACACCGGCGCCACCCGCGAACTGAAGATCTTGCGGCGCCAAGAAGAAATGGCACTAGCGGAGATGGACGACCCTCTCAACAACCACCATAACAGCCAAGCGTGGGGCGATTCGACATTGAACGACAGAGGACTTACTGGAGGATGCCCGGCTGCATGGCTCAACATCGTGGAGCCCGTCGCCGCGTGTGCGTGGCACCCCACGCACGACACCGAAAGGTGGGGTGGTTGCGCTTGCCGAAGCTGAAGGCACACTTGTTAACGTTGGACGAGATCGCCTTTCGCATGCCGAAGCTAGACCTAGAGGAGGTACCGATGAATTTTGGCGTCATGTCGCCATACCAAGGTGACGGCTGGCTGAACGATATGCCCGACATCCCAATGACCCAGCGGACTACCATGCCCCCACGTGGGCCCATCGGAGAACGTCGCACATTAGCAGATGCAGCAGCCTCGCCATGACAATGACCCGACGGAGGAAGGTATAATCCACCTCTCCTCTTCCGACGAGGATTGAGTTTATAGTAGTTTAGGGTTTAAATTTTGTTTAAATTCTATCAACATTGTTTAAATTTGAGTGCACAATTTTTCCCGATTAGTTTTGGCTGTCATTATGGGCTGCCGCCCATAGGGGCGTTGGACACTTTTTTGGGAGCGCCAAAACTACGGCGTGCCCATGTTGGCGTGGCGTCATGCAAACGAATTGTACAATGTTTTCAGCGCGCGCCGCTCCGCCCACGTGAACATAGCCACCCAAAATTTCAGATTTGTTTTTCGAATCTCCCTCGCCCCGAGCTGCTCGCACTCACAATGTTTTTCAGCGCGCCGCCCCCGTGTCCCTCCCCGCCGCCAAATCGAGTGAAATGCTTGTACAGTCCTGGAAGTTGCTGGCTATGTCGAAAACGGTCCCGGAACTCACGAATTGCATCAGTTCAGTCCTTAATGTTGCTTAGGAGGTGCATCAACGGTCATGTCTACGTATGGGCACTGTATTACGCTGATGTGGCAAGTGAGCAGTCCCCGCACGGCGCGCAGCGAGCCCAGCGTCTCCTCGCATCCTGTGGCAAATATGCAGATGCCCCCTGCAGCCGTGTTCACAAGTAAAATTGAGTCTGCAGTCCCCTGTTCCCCTGCTTTTCTTCACGGAGCGCTCGAGGTAAGCGGCGATGACGGCGGCGGAAGCACATGATCGGCGGCAGAAGGAGGTGAGAGTCGTGGCCGGCGGAGGCGATTGACAGCGGCCATCAGGGTGACCTTGGCGGCGCAGCAAATATTCGGCTGCGCAGATGGCGCCCGCTCGTCGACGGGAAGGAGACCCTTTTCCTGTGTACGGTGAATTCGAATCTTTTCGCCGCTAGTCCCAATTTTCGGTTGTTTCGCAGTTAGTTTAAAAAACATTGGAATGTTGCATGTTATGGTAGAATTTTTTTTGGAGTTCGTGGATTAAGGCTTAGGGTTTCAGGTGGCGGAAAGGTCTGAACTTTTGTTGTATTTCCGGTTGAATTTCAGATGATGGTAGTGAAATGTTTTCACTGGAAGTGATCCATGGATGGTTTTTTGTTGGATGTGGAAGCAATAGGTCGTATGTGGATGGTACAAAAGTTTGCTATGATGGCTTCAACTGTGAATCTTGGTCTGCACTTTATCTTGAAGATGTAATCGAGGATTTAGGCTATGAGGCAGCAGGCAGAATAGATGTTTACTGGTTGTTGCCAGGAATGCAGATAAATGAAGATGGCCTTCGGTTGATATCAGGAGACAGAGATGCATTGGACATGATTCCTAAGGTGAAGCAGGGGCACAGGTTTCTGATGTTGTATCTTGATCATGATCCAGCCAGCAAAGCTAGTGCATTTGATGATGTAGTTGCTAATCCTGTAGTTAATTTACCACCTGTGATTAGTCCAGTGAAGCAATTCAGTGCTGAAACAAATGCTTCTATTGTTATTGTGCAAGATCTCCAAGTGATAGATGGCAGTGTTGCAAATTCAGGTGCAAGGAGGAGATCAAACAGAGGAGCTGCTATCGTAGAAGATGGAGACAATGACAATGGAACTGACAGTGATGAAGATTACGTTCCAGAGATCGTTGACAGTGACAATGATATAGAAGATGGTGATGATGACCTGTACCAGCAGTATGCAATCATGAAAAAAAGGAGGTGAAGGTGATTCCAGAAGGAGAAATGTCTGAAGATGAGTTCTTTGAGCCTGCTGAATCTGATGATGAAACAAATAGATTCAACTTCAAATCATTTGTGGCAGAAGATATGCATGATCCCAAGTTTCATGTAGGTCAGATATTCCAATCAATTGACCAGCTGAGGAAGGCTGTAAGAGAGCACAGTTGCAAGGAGAGGAAGAAAATCACATTTCCCAAGAATGACAAGACAAGACTTCTGGCTAAATGTGAAGAACCCTGCCCATGGGAACTGTATGCTTCCACTGACAGTAGAACAAAGGCCATTATGGTGAAAAGGTTTCAAGAGGAACACACTTGTGAGAGCACATGGAATGTTAGGTCATTTACAGCAAAATACATTGGCAAGCACTATGTTGATCAGATAAGAGCCAATGAAAAGATAACACTGAAGGGTCTTCGTCAGTTAGTGCAGAAAGATTGGAATATGACCCCAAAAAGGGATAAGCTTGGAAGAGCAAGGAAATATGCATTTGAAATCATATATGGGGATGAGACTGCCCAGTACAATCAGCTCTGGGATTTTGGGCAGGAGCTGAGGAGATCCAACCCAGGTAGTACATTTTTCTTGTTGTTGGATGATGCAGGGCACTTCCAAAGATGTTATTTCTCTATTGATGCATGCAAAAGGGGGTTCCTTGCTGGTTGTAGGCCTATTATTTTTCTAGATGGCTGCCATTTGAAGACAAAGTTTGGGGGGATTTTATTAACTGCAATAGGAATGGATCCTAATGATTGCATCTTTCCTGTGGCTTTTGCTGTTGTTGAAGTTGAGAACACAAGCTCTTGGAAGTGGTTCTGACCGCTCTGAAACAAGACCTTGGCATCGAGAACACATCATCATGGACCATCATGTCTGACAAACAGAAAGTAAGCTACTTGTCCAATCTGATATTCATGTATGCATTTTATACACATGTACCTCTTTTTTTGCAAATTTGTCGACTAGTCGAGGACACATGTAGTACTATTCTTGTCGACTGGTCGAGGTCACATGTATCTATATTGTTTTAATTTGTCAACTAGTGGAGGACACTAACAAGGGTTTCACTTAATTTCAGGGATTAATAAAGGCTGTTACAGAGTTGTTTCCACATTCTGGTCATAGATTCTGTGTGAGACACCTTTGGCAGAATTTCAACAAAAAATTCAAAGGGGAGGTGCTCAAGAATCAACTGTGGAAATGTGCTAGAAGCAGCACTGCTGTCAAGTGGCAGGAGAACATGGATACCATGCTGGTTTTAAGCAAAACAGCACACGATTGGCTAGAGGATCTGCCACCTGCCACATGGGTTAGAGCATTCCAGAGTGATTTTCCTAAGTGTGATGTTCTCTTGAACAATAATTGTGAAGTATTCAATAAATATATCCTAGATGCAAGAGAAATGCCTATTCTTGCCATGATTCAACAAATCAAGAGCCAACTGACAACTAGAATGTATTGCAAGCAGATTGAAGCTAACTCGATGACTGGTACAATTTGCCCTAAAATTAGAAAGAAATTGCAGAAGCATGTCGAATGGTCCAACAATTGTGAAGCTAAGCCATCTGGGGGTGGAATATTTGAAATTGGCGAAAGGGGCACTCCATACACTGTTGACCTCAAGAAAAGGACTTGTAGCTGCAGAAGGTGGGATTTGTCAGGTATTCCATGCTGGCATGCTGTGTCAGCTATGAGGCATGATAAAATATCACCAGAGAGCTATGTTAGTAGCTGCTACTCCATTGAAAAATATTGGAAAGCTTATGAGCACATTATTTGGCCATGTAGAGATGTAAGAGAATGGGAAAAGGTTGATGGCAGGACAATTCTAGCTCCCAAATTTGAGAAGAAGGTTGGCAGGCCACAGAAAAATAGAAGGCAGCAACCAGAGGAGAAAGAAGGAAAGAAAGGAGAGAAGAAAATCAGTAAGCAAGGAACAATCATACACTGTAGTTACTGTGGAAAGTCAGGGCACAACAGAGGTGGATGTAGTGACTGTAAGTTAGGTTTAGTTCCTGAAAAAAATTCAAACAAAGTGAGGGCAGAAACAAATGTTGAAGATACTGATGTAGAACATGTTGCACTTGTCACAAAGGTAATTATCTGAGATATTTATCTTGCAATTATATTTTGTAGCACATTTTATTAGTACTCATGTGTGCTATTCTGATTTGTAGGACCATTACTTGCAGACAATGGAATTTGTTGGACAGGGCACAAAAACATATGAGCCTGAAATACTTAATGAATTATTAGATGAGGTGATTACCTAGCATGATTGTACACACGTTTCCTGTGTATATTATTACGTCGACTGATTATCTAACATGCTTTGATTTGTTACAGAGAGCAAGTAGGGAAAAAGAGCAACCTCATTTCACTCCTTTACCTGATTGCACATTCATACAGGAGAATGTGCCAAGTCAGATACCAGTTCAGCCAACTACAATAAGCAAGGAAGAAAATCTGTTAAGAAAGAGGAGTGTCATTGCAGCAGCAAAGCTGAAAGCTGCAGCTGAGAGGAGAGATATAGCTGATCAAGAAAAATTTGATGCAGCTATGGCTAAGCTGGCAGAAGAAGAAGAACAAAGAGCTGAAGCAATAGAGAGAAAAAAAGCTGAAGCTTTAGCAAAGAAGTTAGCTAATGAAGAGAAGAGAAAGGCTGAGAGAGAAGCAAAGCAGCTTGCTGCTGAAGCAAAGAAGTTGGCAGCTGAACAAAAGAAGAAGGAACTTCAACAAGAGAAACTAGCACAAGCTGAGAAGAAAAGGCTGGAGCAGGAAGCTAAGAAAAAAGAAGCACAACAAGCTAAGCTTGCACTTCAAGAGAAGAGGAGGTTAGATCAGGAAGCTAGGAGAAGAGAAATAGAAGAAAGTAAGCAGAGACTAGAAGAAGCCAGGCAGAAGGCCTCTCAGGTGCAAAGTAAGAGAAAAGCAGGACAAGGAAGCAGCTACATCTCCAGGGCACCTTTCAAGAAACCAAGGAAGGAATCCATGTTTGATTATTTGAAAGGCCCACCTCCTGGCTCCCTTTAGGATGAAAATGAAGAGTAGTGCTTCATTTGTTTCAGTTAGAGCTATTTTAGTTTATGTTTGGTTCACTAATGTAAGAAGTGACAAGTAAAACTTCTATTTTGTGCTATGTACTGCTGGAGAAATCATTTTGTTGCCATGTGCTTTATGAACAAATACTTCAAATGTGGTTTTGCAATTGGCCAGATTGTTGCAAATATTTTACTTCCCTTGATCAGTCCAGAAGTGCTCAGATAAATGACAGCAATGTCAACTTTGTCGACGACACATGTACCTCTATATAGTTTGGCACTTGTCGACTAGTCGAGTACACATGACTACTATAGCAACAGTTTATTCATCACAATTTCATTTATTCAGAACATACATCAAACTGCAAACATTACATCACACGCTACCAAATTCTGTTACTCTAAAACACACTAAAAATTACATCAGTGCTTGCTCACATACACAAACATGAGAAACAGGAAGAGTCCTATAGCAAATATCACAGCTTTCAGCAACCAAATGATCTCGTCCAATTGCCTCTCGATTGCACTGCTTTCATTCTTTCTCTTCTTGCTTCCTCCTTTTCCTGCCATTGCATATGTGCTCTGCATTGAACTACTGCCCACGCTTTGATCTTGCACAGCTTCATAATTATTCTCCAAATGCTCCTGTTAGTCATTCTCCCACATCCACATGTCACAACCACCCTTCTCTAGCTGAATCAAATGCCAAAACCAAAATCAGTACCAAACTTTCAGAGCGAGAACAAAAACACCAGAAATTCATATAGAAATACCGCATGATTTGGACAATTGTAGAAATGGCGCATGTAGTTTGTCGAAGTCTTCGATACATAGTGGCGAACCTTGCGGAATTTGCAGTCCTTGCACATCACGAGCGGAAATCGCCGGCGCTCCATGTCCTCCGACGAGCTTCTGTCGCCACCCATGACGAATAGAGGGAGTCCTACCCGCCGGCCATCACCTCCGCCTCCGCTATTCCTTCCTACTCCGACCAACTACTGCCGTCGCCGCCGAGCTGCACCGGCCGCCGGCTGCTCATTCCCTACTGCCCAGATGGGTAATTTCTCGATCTAGGGTTGGCAACAGGCACAGACGGACCATCTAAACAAAATAACTCTTCGGAGAGGGAGATGCTGGGCTCGCTGCGCGCCGTGCGGGGACTGCTCACTTGCCACGTCAGCGTAATACAGTGCCCATACGTAGACAGGACCGTTGATGCACCTCCTAAGCAACATGAAGGACTGAACTGATGCGTTTCGTGAGTTCCGGGACCGTTTTCGACATAGCCAGCAACTTCCAGGAGTGTACAAGCATTTCACTCCGCCAAATCCCGATTTCCTCCAAACTTTTCGCGAATTTTTTCAAGCTTCGTTGGCTCATGGAGCCATCCGACCAAAAACGGCAGGAAACATAGATCCGTCCGCTCCCTCCACTCCTCTCTAGCCAAAAATTCCCCCCGAAACTCAAATCTCTCTTCGCTCCTCGTTCCATCCCACCTACGTTACAAATACCCATGGAAGATCTTTCCAGTCACATCACAAGCTCCAACCGAGCCACCTCGCCGCCTAGCACACCGCCGAGCCCCGACTCCAGAAGCGGCGGCTCGTGCCCGAGATGGCAGTTGAGCGCGCCGACAAGGAGAACGTGCCGCCTGCGGCTGCCCCGGCGGCAGGTCGTCTTCATGGCGTCGCTGTCAAGAGCTGCAAGCTAAAGCGGCTCGCGAGGTCGCGGAGACGGGTGCCGCTCAGGGACACAGTGGCGGATCCACGTGTTAGCTGTGGGGTCAGCTGACCCCACAGCTTTTTCAGAAACTCCCTACAGTTTATCAATATTTATGGATTGATCCCTACTATCTAGTCAATCTGACCCTGCTATCTAGTCGTCTGACCCCACAGGAATTTGGAGCTGGCTCCGCCACTGCAGGGACATCACCAACCTCGTCGTCGCGGAGTCCGCGGTTGCCGCGTGGCAGCAGCCTCTGCTCCAGTTGCCGCAGGAGTGGTCGGCCACGGCGGAGCTGACCAAGGCCGTGAAGAAGGGGCTTGCTGGTGGCGTGGGGTCGAGGGCGGGCAGGTACTCGCTCCGGAAGGAGTTTAGATAGCTGGCGATTGTACGGGAAATACGTGGATGAACCTGGGTGCATTTGCTCCTGCCCAGGACGAGGACCTTCCGAATGTTCAAAAATTCCGAAAAAAAATGGAGACATGCATACACATGTATGCAGTAGTAGTACAAAATTTCGTGGAGAAACGATCTTTCGTTTGGCCTGTGTTAAAAAGACAAATCTATGACGTATATACACTGCTATACAGCAGTACTGTAGCATTTGCAAATTTGTCTTTTTTACGTAGCCAACGTAAATACAAATTCTTCACGAAACTCACTTGCCGGCGCATTGGATTTGCATTACCTATGCATCTGATTTTTTATAGATTTTTTTGACTTTTCAAAAGTGGTTTAAATCAAGATTAAAAAAAAAAGTAGGCAGGAGCAGGTGCCCGCCGGTTCACTTTATTCACTCTCGCGATTGTACAGGGATCTATATACTTCTCGGTTCATTGTCCAATTGCTCCTTGGACTAGATTTTGTTAGACTGGTTTCCCCATCTCTGTATTCGTGATTATAGGAAATGAGCTGCTAAGAAAGAAAGAGGTGAAATTGGTTTCTCATCGATAAAAGATTGTATAGATTACTTAATCGAATCTGAAATTGTGCAGTAACCCATTTTCAGACTTTATAGTTGGAGTTGTAGATCTGTTCCTCCAGTTCTCTAGGTCTGATTGGCGTTTTGCATTGTATCTCAACCTCTGAAGCCAACATATTAAGTACTATTCATAACTGAAACCCACAGGGTATTTGAAGATCACGAACAGAAACTTATGCACAGAGCAAACCCAGTCTCACAAATTAAAACGACCTATAGAACCGCCACCATTAAACGATCGGCAGACACACACTTGTCTTCAGTTCATAATTATACGACCCCAATCACATCCACAAAAGTAAGAAAAATGACAAGTCCAATCTTGTCCACTTCAGAGCATGAAGCGTCACTCAACTCTTGGACGAAACCGAGACCGAGCTCTCATATGCAGAACCCATGCGGCTGATGACGAACTGGTAGATCTTGCGCTTCAGCCGCTCGACACTCTCCTTGGTCGCCTCCTCCTCGGCGACCTTCCCGACGCCGTCTAGCCAGTCGCTGATCCTCTTGAACTGGGAGAGGACAAGGGTGATGTGGCCGCTCTGCTTTCCCCTGGCCGCCACGTTCTGGTCCTCAAACAGGTGGAAGCCCACGTCCATGGCCTCGTTCACGAATCTCAGGAACCACACGTGCATCTCGCTCCGCAGCGTGTTGGTGAGCTCGACAGTCTCGTTCATGCCCGGAGTCTTGCTCCATGCTGCGGCAGGGAGAGGCGGTGAGACCCTGTGCTGGGCCTTTGCAGAGGCCCCGAGCGACGGCCTCTTCGACGATAGGCTTGTTCTTGGTGGTTCGATCACTGAAGGAGACTTGGGCTTCTCGGTGTTCTTCTTCTGGTAGATGGATCCGGTGGCACTGTTGACTAGCTTGAGGACCTCCAGCTCAGTTGCTAATGCTGCTTCGACCCAGTGAGTAGTTGATTTCTCCAAGAGTGCAGCTTCATCTCCTCTGTTGCTGGCTACCGACTCGGCGATTCTCTTCCATTTGAGAGTCTCTTCATACACAACAAGGAAGCAGTCGACGGTTGGGAGTGGGTTGGAGGTCTTCGACAACGAACAGAGTTCAGAAAATTTGCTGTAGACAGAAGTTAACACCAAGTTACAACACCATCACACTCTAAGCTTCGGTTGAAGGCGAGCAAAGCTTCGGTTGAGTAGTTACCTTAGATTCCTGATAACTGATTCAGTGATCAGTGCCTCCTGTAGAGCATCAGCTGCAGCTGTTGCTGCTGCATCTCTCCTTTCAGTAGCTTCCTGTAAAATGGTAAGAAAACATATGCAGTATTAGTACGATCATGGATGGATATTGTTAGCAATAAGAAAATGAGATCGCATACCTTGCCAATCTTTGAAAGCTTATCAGAAACTGCACGCAATGAAATGCTGCCATCAGTCCATTTAGCATCATGAAGTATGATTTTCGGAGCTGATTTTGTCTTCACTGCAGTAGAATCTGCCTTCTTTCGAGGCTTTGGTCTCTCATCAACTGATGAGTCATCATTGCTGGATAGTTCTGATGTAACATCACTAAGTCGCTGTGACATTGCTTCCTGAAGTTACATAAGGTCAATTGTCAATGCACAGGTACATTTGCGAAAGATAACAGAATGCTGTTGCTGCGTGAACATGCTAACCTAAGCAAATTCAGATAGGGAAGCATTGCACATATAAAAACAAATAACTATTACTCTTCAGTCTGTTTGTACATAGCTCATAGCTACAGGACAAAGATGGTCAATTGTCGATGCACAGGTACATGACTTTCCATGCCAAAGATAGTAAAGAGATTTTCGTTGCTGCTTGAATACGCGGGCATGTGAACATAACCTAAGCAAATTCAGAATAACAAAGTCTTGAACACATAACAAGAAATAACTAGTGCTCTTAATTCTGTTTGTAAACTGTGTACAAATAAGTTTATAAAACAGAGAGACTGCACATCTTTCCATTTGACTTAATATCAGTCCGCCTATGCTACATCTCCACACTTATAAGCACATGAAAATATCCTTGCCTAATATTTGGATTCATTTTTGTCAACGAAACGGATTTCCTCATAACTAGCAAAGTGACTAGCAATACAGAACTGTACCCTAAGTCTAATAAGCTTTGGTGCATAATAAAGTTTTACACAAGGAGTTTACAGATCAGTTCTAGACTTCTAGTATAATATACTCCATACACAAGTAACACAATTGAGTATGATGCCACTATTGGAGATGTATAGCTTAAAAAGGAAATGCACCTCCTTTGCATCTCACATCACACTGGATTGTTGGTCTCTTGGATAAGCATGAATGCATGATCTATTAACAGAATATACATTGTTGCTTGAACAAGCTAACCTAAGCAAATTCAGAGAACGAAGCATTGCACATAACAAGAAATAACTGTTGCTCTTCATTCTGTTTGTACATAACTGTAGACAGAGAAGCCTATGCCACAAAGAAAATCCGGCTAGGCTACATCCCATATTTATAAGCATGAAAATATCCTGGCCTAATATCTTTTTGTCAACGAAATTATCAGAACTAACCAAGTGACAAGCAATCCAGAAATATTCCATTTTTATGCATCCAAACTGTTAAACTTTGCCGCGTAACAATATCTTGGGCATGGATTTTATAGGTCAATTCCAGTATAGCAGCTGTATAGCTTTAAACGGAAATGCATCTCGCATCACACTGGATTGAAGTTCCAGTGGTCTCTTGGATGAGCATGAATGCATGATCAATTAACAGAATATATATACTAGTAGTAGATACCTACTCCAGTCCTAACTAGCAATTCCAAGACCATAAATTTAAGCAACACAATGTAGCAATTGACATGATCCTGAGTTCCTGACCTGAGTCTTCAGAATAATATCTCTGTCCACCTTGCCCTTGGATTTCTTCACTGAGCCTGCGGCCGCAGCTGCAAGAGCCATTGCAGACTCGTCCCAGCTCTTCCTCACGGGCTTCATAGCCGACCCGCTTGAAAAATCTGTCATCTTTGAGATACCAGATACCAGCACTTTTTTCTTGCTGCCCCCTTCCCCGGACAGCTGCCGCGAGCTTGGTGAGAGGGATCCACGCCTCCCACCGCCTGCCGGAGACGCCGCAACCCGTCTTCCTCCTGCTGGTGAAGGCTGCCTGTACCTAGATGGCACGATAATTGCCGGCTCCTTTGCCGCCCTACGGTTCTCCTCCTTGGCCGCGACAAGGCTGGGCACCACACACTTGGACGGCGCTGGCGACGAGGACCTGGACGTGCCTCTCACCGCAGGTGAGGAGGCTCTGGAGGCACCCTTGACCGAGGGAGACGCCGCCCGTGACGCCCCCTTCACCGCAGGCGACGGATCTCGCTGCTTGGAGGGTGCCGGAGACGAGAACCGCCGCTTCACGGACGAACCGGCTGGCATCGCCGTGCCCTCGGAGACGTTCCTGGGAGCAAGAACTGTTCTTTTGGCAAAAGCATCCGTTGCATCGAACGGCGGCGCGCCGCTGGAACCTGACGGCATGAGTGGCGGTGCGGCGTCGGACGGGCAGGGCTGGATGACGTAGCCCCGGGGGCAGTTTGCGGCCTTGGCGATGAGTGGCTCGGGGTTCCCGGCGCAGGGGAGGGAGCGGGAGGACGGGACGGCCCGGAGGCCGACGCGCGGGGTACCGGGCGGGCGAAGCGGAGGCGGTCGAGGTGGACGAGGTGGCCGACGATGTGGGGCCGCGCGGAGAGGAGGCGTCGGCGTCGGCGGGGGAGGGCTGGACGTAGGTGGAGTGGATGCCGTCGGAGAGCTGGAGGAGGAAGCCGTTGGAGGGGCAGAGTAGGGAGTCGGCGGTGGAGGCCGTGAGCGCGGGCACGACGGCGGTGACCTGGAGCACCGGGGAGCGGTGCTCCCCCGTCACCCGCTCGTCCGTGTGCATCGCCTGCAGCAGCCGCAGCAGCACGGGCGTCAACGTCGCCATCGCTCACTCGCCGCCGATCGGGGGGAGAAGGGGAGAGGGAATTTGGGGATACGCTGAGGAGAGATTTGGGAGTAGAGAGAGATTTGTGGAGAAGAGGGAGAGAGACGTTGGAGTGGAGTGTGGGGCTGTGCCGCTGTGGCGAGGCGTGGGATTCAAATTTCAAACGGCCCGCCTCTGCGTTAGGACGTGGGGCTCAGTTGCAGGTGCGTGTAGCCAATAAATGAGCCCGCGGTCCGTTATGAGAGCCTAGTTTTATTTTTTCTGACCTAGTTTGTGGTACCAATTTTTGAAATATTTCAGTAATAATACAGTTTCTCAAAATACTACAGTTCCAAATACATTGATGCCTTTGGCCACGACTAAATACTATAGTATTAATACTTTAGTACCTCTCAGAACGTGTTGTTTTTGAATTGTCGGAAGAACAACCTAGACCTGGTTTTTTGAAACTGAAGTATTACTATGCCCGACATTTAAATATTGTGGTAGTACAATACTTTAATTTTTTAAACAACATTTGTGCCAAACTAGGCCTTAATTATTTTATATAGACTACGACATATGCCCGTGCATTGCTTAGGGGGCATGGGTAATGTATTAGGTTGGTCCGCGACTATGTGTCCCTAATATCTTGTCATTTTGTATTTGTCACGATAACTCGTTTAGATCATCTCAGACGCCATTCTGCCTTCCTACTATCTCTTTTTTCGAGAGTACTCAATTGCATACCTTATTTTTATAGAAGACGGAATTTGGAGTACAAGAAGTCTATAACTCGCTGCTAACAACGATTACAGAACAAACTCCAGGTTTGTCTGAAGATAGCCCTCACGCACAAAACAACTCCGATAGAAAAGAACCTATCCTAAGAAGAAACACAGAGCCGCGTCTCGTCCAACACCGGTCACCTCCCAAGAACGACAACTCCAAGAAGACTCTCCTTGTTGACGCACCAACCGCCCTTGAACGCCTAGGAGGAAGCGACAAGCAGATGGCGGGACTTGGTCGGTCCCGAGAAAGATGTCGTCTTGGACTCACCGGCGAATGCGTACATTGCGCCCCTGAGGTTCCACCTTGGACAGCGACGAGCACCGGAGGAGCGCAACAGGACCTCCAAGGCTCCAAGCCATGTCTCCAAGCACCATGCTCCCAACAGAGTAACGACATCGAGGACGTCGCCATCACGCCGGTCCACTCCGGACCTAGGCTTTCGCCCGGAGACAAGTGCCAACCCAAGTGAGATCGAGGAAGATGCGGCACACCTCGGCGACGCCTCCAAGAAGGAAAACGCCGCCGGCACCAACCGGAGTCGGCCAAGACTTTCGTCTGGTTCATCGCACACTTCTGTCCCTCCCACTGGATTGGGGAAAACTCGTCCAAAGTTGGCTCACACCGCTGCCGTCGCAGCACCTTGTCGTCGAAGCCGCAAGCCGCGGTCTACCACCATCCACCTGGCCGAGAGCCGCCGCGAGCACGCCAACTCCCCCGACATGGCAAGAGGTCGCAGCCTCGGTCCACACACCACCATCCACACCGCAGAGGGCCGCTGCACCGCCCACAGCCACCGTCGTGAGCACTCCAGCTACGAACGGACAGCCCCGGGCTGGTCAGCACCGTGGCCCGCAAGGCCCAGATCGGGCCCAGATCTACCCGCGCCGCCGCCTCCTCCGAACCCTCTGTCGTGCTCCGTCGCTCCTTTCCCGGACCGCTGCTGCAACTCTAGGCCTCCGCCGTGCCACTCCAGAGCTCCTGCGAGCCTCGGCCTAGCCCCACCGACTCGCCTCGCCGCCCGCTGCCGTTTCGCCTCCTCGCGTGGAGAGCCCGACGGGGTGCGCCCACCTCCGCCCGCCGCCTTCGACAGCCGGGCGCGGCCGCCATCGCCGGCTCCGGCGGCGGCAGCGGCCGGGGAAGCAACTGGAGGGAGGCTCGAGAACGAAAACCTATAATAGAGCCCGATTTTAGATGATCTAAACAATGACCTAGCACATCGCCACGATGATGGGATGATGACGGTGGTGTGTTGGGTTGGGTGCTTCGCCACGACGTGCTTGGAAAAATATATGGCGTGTTTGCTATGGAGTAGAGGGTTGTCTTGCTACTTGAGCCGAGAGAAAAAAGAGAGCCACTGTTCAAAGGAGGGGCGGTGGGGTGATGGTGATGCCCGTGGGCGACGAGATAGAAAAAAAGGCCATAGCGGAGGGTGGCGGCGACGGGATTGTGGCCGGCGGCGAAGACGGCTTCCAACCGCAAGCGGGAAGGTTCCGTGTGGCGATCACAAGGCTGCATGCGTTTTATGGCACGAGGTGCAGTGATATATTTTTGCATCACGAGTACGAATATTTACATCGCGATGTAAAAAAATTGGCCAGCATTTACATTGCGGTCAGCTATTGGAGGCTAGTTTTTATCCCGAGGTGATGTAGAAAACGTTTACAAGCTATTTTACATCACCTATTGGAGTAAGTACTCCGCAGCAAATGTGCAGGGATATGATGTCCCCTGTGCTACATCGTGGACATCGCGTAAATGAAATACTCCTCCGTCCAAAAATAAGTGTCTTAGATTTGCACAAAAGTGAAAAAGTCCAAATATTCTTCGAACTTACCGCACGTCACCATTGCGTTGGTAGCCCAAAAATGTGACCCTTCACATATATTCAAAGAAAAGATGGCCAGATTTAAAATAAGAATTGTAGAAAAAACAAAGCAAAACCTCCACTTCTAGTATGTACGCTCTTCCCGTAAGCATGGCACAATGTATCGTTTCATTTCTTTGAATGGAACTGGGGAGGAGCTCCCTGAGAATCGAAAAAAACTTCTAGTAGATTGCACTAGGGAGACACATGTCAAAGTTTTTGAATCCAGGCAGGTTCAGATTATGTTGTATACATCACTACCAAATCAGGAGTTCAGAGGAGGATTGCCCCACATCCACATGGAGGGCAGTTTAAACGCTTCACTCACTCTACACTTTCTGCATGTATAGTTCAACACAGTTCTAGCCCAAATGCAACATGTCATCCTAAACATCTTTTCATAGGAGAGCTCGGATACTCAGCGCTCTGTTCTGTGCGTGCAACAAAGGGCAGGTTCAGGAACCGCCAATATTGACTACCCAAAAAATAAAATGCACACGTTGACTCTGCTAAAAAAGGTTGCTCATACTTACGTTCCATCTCTTGCAAATTTATGAATCACAACACCAAACCGGATACAGTATTGAAGGCGACACACAATGGACAAAACAAAATAGGAGCAGCTAGGCATGAAAATGCTGTGATAACATACTGAAGCTGGTTGCATAACCAGATCAGAAGATAACCATGCAGTTGAAAGAAAAATGTAGCGAAAAACCGGGGTTGAATATTACTAGGAGAAGCTGAAATTCACTGGTTCAGGTATTCAAATATATCTCACGACAGTACAAACTTGGTTAGACTAAGCCACATACTTGGTACATTTTTAAGATAATATATAAACACAGCGGACCATATTAATTCAAACCCGGTTTGAATATTACTAGTGGAAGCTGAAATTAACATGCTTGGTGTTCAAACACATCTTGCCACATTAGAAATTTGGCTAGACTAAGGCACACACTTAATACGTTTTTTCAGATAACATATACGCACTGCCAAAACACGGACGCCATTCCTTCACCTGGAGAAAACAGAATCGTCAATCTATTAGTAACCTGATACAGATACAGACAAAACCTAATAGTAGACCCCTACGACACATAAATGGTTAAGCATAGTGTATGAACAACATGTGTTTGCAGACTAATAATCAACTCAGTAACATAAAGATCTATCCAACATATATCATATTCCTAGCTATATCTCCTAGCATATGCTGCCAACACTGGCAGGAAGATATTTTACATCAAATTCCAAATGTCACAGACTATATGCAGAAGATGTTATTACCTGTTAAACCATTTCAAGAAAATAGCACATCAAACTGGATGCAACACTTCAGCTCCATCACATCCGCCGGCTATACTTAGGTGCATAAGAAGTCAGGGAATTAATGATAGTTCCGAGGAGAAGACAAAATGAATAAGAAAAAGCAACAGTGGGTCAGTTACATAGATGAACCAATAAATGTAACTTGAGCAAAAACAGACTTGTATAAATCATTTTTTACTGATGTTTATAACTCACTTTTGATAATATCAATGGATAATCAAAACCATGTGTTGTAATAACTCACTTTTGATAATAGCAATGGATAATCAAAACCATGTGTTGTAAAATGAATATTATATTCTTGAAATCAGCATATTTAGCTACCTCGTAATGAAGAATTTAGGTGATAATATAAAGAATGTGCATATTGTTGAGTAAGCTAATGGCTAATGTGCATATTTTCCTTATCCTCTATATACATGATCTCATGACTAATATGAGCCTTCTGTGTTTTCTTAATTTGGTCCTCTGACAATTCTTCAGCGATCATACAAATTACATCATCTAGACTTCGTTATATGATTAGCTGACAGTTATTTGCATCATTTTGTAACCATGGTATGTCAAGTATGAGATGTACCAAGCAGGCAAAACTAAATATGCCAAAACTAATAAACTCTAGCAATAAAGTGACATTTAGTATTCGTCTTAAATATGTTGAGCCTGATTAGAGATAAGAAATTCAATATATTTGTGTGCGCTACAAATGTACTAGTCACTTAAAGCAAGCGTCTTTGACAAGTGTAATTATTTTTCAGAAGATACGGACTCAATAGAAGTCGTTACTATGTTATGAAGATTAATAAGACGATCAAAACGATAAAAAAAGATAAAAGAATATAGATACTTTCAGGTCCAAACGTGCCAACTGACACCTGATTCGGAATTCCATAGATTGTTGACAAAACACATTGAATGATAACACAAAGAAACAACACAGCTACAAGTTTAGTAAAGGACCAATTTCTAACCAAGTTTAAGTTGTTAGGAAGCACAAACAAAGGAT
Organism: Poa pratensis; assembly: GCA_947311845.1. Taxonomy (NCBI): domain Eukaryota; kingdom Viridiplantae; phylum Streptophyta; class Magnoliopsida; order Poales; family Poaceae; genus Poa; species Poa pratensis. The sequence continues at coordinate 33,851,091 of CAMZMU010000072.1, forward strand.
CCAATGAACCATGTGTAGAGCATCACGGTATTGGTTACTACCACAACATAAGAAAGGATGGGCAATCACCTGGTGCATAGAAACTTGTGAAAGGATAACAGCTATTGGCATAACGGCTTTTATAAAGTTTCCTGGATTGCATTGACATAAGTTGAACCATGTAGACATTGGCGTCCACACGTAAGAAAATCACACCATTCTCCTCATCAAACCCCAGTATTGCCACCTGCCGTTCAAGCCGAGCAGAGAGACTGTGCCCAAGAATAGTACGCATTTCAACGGTCTTCTGCAGCAACCATGTAGCGCCACCATGACGATTGACTTTCCTCTCCCACATTTTGAAACTACCCTGAGAAAATACCGCAAGACCAACAGCACCTTCCTCTGTCTGGATTATCTGATGTACGATGGAGGCATTAAGATCTGGAGGCCTCTTGATCACAGCTAGACTCTGCCTATCCAAATCAAACGCAACTATGTCGTCTGTGAGCACATCCAAATCCATCAAGGATGCGCCGTCACTCGACTTTGACGACCAGTATAGGACATTACCAACAAGGATCCCAGGATTAGCAGCACCAAGCCCACATCGAGTAGTTGTTGAGATGCGACTGCCCCATACTACAGTCTCCGAGGAGTATACACAAGCGACGGGTTGATCGTCTTCTCCGCACGAGGACATGAGGACCAGCTTATAGGGGCTGGAGTGGCAGCTGCCGTGCACGTGGCCCTGGTCGGCGACGGCACAGAGCACCGCGACATTCAAGTATTTATACCTTTTGAAGTTCGGTGGAGTGCGCACGCGGTTGACCTCGCCGGTGACGGGTCGCACACAGTGACCTTTCTCCGCGCCCGGCGGCCCTCGCCCATGAGAAGGACGCGACCGTGGCGGCACCCGAGCAGTTGAGTCGCCGAGCGGACGCTGGTTTGGATGGCGTGAGGAGGGATGCGGTCGGGAGTTTCCAGGATGGACCTCAACTTGATCCTCCTGTTGAGGGTCGTGCGGCGCCGGCGGCGCTGTGCGCATAATATGGAGGGCTGGAAGACGCCGAGGAGGGGCGGCTTCCGGTGGTGGGCGCGGAAGCGGCGGAGGAACCGAGGGTCGGTGACGAGGCCTCGCCAGCGCTTGCAGACGGCGGATGCGCGCGGGAGGGAGGATGGCTGTGGCGGGAGACGGAGGAGGATCTCCCAGAGCATATCTTCGTTGTCCGGAAGGGAGGCGGTCGAGGGGCCCCGGCGGCGGCGGCGGCGTGTGATTCCGGTCCCGTCCTCGACCGCGTCGATTTGGGGATGGAGGCGCGGGCTGCGGCGGCACGCCATTCCGGCGTCGTCCTCACTGGTGTGGATTTGGGGATGGAGGCGCGGGCTGCGGCGGCAGGCCATTCCGGCGCCGTCCTCACTGGTGTTTATTTGGGGATGGCGACGTGGGCTGCGGCGGCGGGCCATTCTTCCGGCGCCGCCCTGAGTCATCTGGATTTGGGGATGGAGACGGTCCGTTTACTTAAGGACACAGCACAGTGGAGTGGGGCTTTCGCTTGTGGTTTTGTTCAGTCAATTGGCTGCAGCCCGTCGTCATCGAGAGTGAACAATGGATACCATTACCCGGCTGTTTGGCACCGAAATTAGCATTCTCGAGTCCTCTTTATGCAGTTATGTTACGACGGATTAAGCCAGTTTTTGAAGCTTATAAATTTTACGTGCATGCATCTCTATACATCGTACCTAGTACTGTATAAGCATATCTGAAATTCCATTGAATTTAAGAGCACTCGTGATTAATCGGTGTATTTCTCTGGTGTAGTGGAGATAAGACCATTTTGAAACAAGCTTCCCAACTTAACACTGGTAAAAACATTGGTGCACAAATCTACAGTACCAAAGGAGTAACCTAAGGGCGAGGATTTGTGGCAGAAGTTTTTTGGAAGAAAAATAAAGATGGTAGAAGTTTCAAAGACATCCGTCAATATTTATAAATGTTCTACATATTTGTGCAAAGTTTCGTTAAAAATGCGTTATATTTTAGGCTACAGAAAACAACAAATTTTTGGATGTATGAATGAATAAAAACTCTTATTTTAATCCAAAATTTGTCTTTTTAGACCAAAATATAGCGTAATGTTTAGCGAAACTTGTGGCGTGAGTACTACATATGTATACGTGGTTGTATATTTATTTCCAATATTTTTAGATATACATAAATATTATTTTCTATTTTTTGATAAAATTAAGAGCATTGATACTCATGTGCAACCAACACTTCCGATGACCTACCTACTACAAAGTATAGCAGAACAATTTTAAAAAGGAAATCGCTCCTATTTAGGGATCTTTCCATATACTCCCTATGTCCTATTATTGGTTGCACTAAATGAGACAAACGGAGTAGTAGATAAGACACATGCATTCGCTTTGACTTTGAGGTGCTATAGTAATCTTAGTCACAGTTCCAATTGTAAATATATATAGGGTCATCAAGATGTATCTAGACCACAGAAATACTATAGGTTGAGAACTTTTTGTAAATAGATGATTCCCCGCGCGTTGCTGCGGGAAAGTTTTGATAGAAAAATGAGAAAACAAAAAAAGAGCTAATAGAAGTCCCCTTAATTCGGACTCAAGAAAAAAGAACTCCCCTTTAATACTCATTAATAGGTGGAAGTTGGTATCTCACAACAGCAGAACAATAAATGTACTGAAAAATAAACAACAACGATGTAATGCATGCTATGCGTTATGTCCAATTAAACACCCCGTAGAAGAAATTTAAGAAAGAGAATAGAAGAAAACTGTGGGGGCAGCATAAACCACATTTCACATCCCCATTGTAAGTACAAAACGATCTGGATCACAGGTATAAGAGAAACCAAAATGAGCATAGATGTGTACTGTAGTCCTGTAAGATACTATTGGACAGATTCTCAACTGGAAATAGCTAGACATGTGTACTGAAAATGTATATCAAATTATGGGACAAACGATGAAATCTTCTCGACTCTTGTCCATGTATGCTGACATTTTGAGTATCATCCTACTGCTGGAAATGTAAAAATTTAACTATTCTCGATTAGTAATGTGTCTCGAAGGATAAATATGCATTTTAGACATCAAGCAATCAATATTTGCGTTGCCAAAGAATTTTAAAGGACACCATTTAGTGAATGTAATATTTGGGAAGACGAAAGCCACACTTTGAACAACAACTTGTATATTCCATGAAACAATTTACAAAAAGGAAACTACAGAGCAGGCTTTTGGCAGAGGCGGAAGTGCAAGAAGATCAAAAACTTGAAGCTATATTAATTTGACCTCAGACCTCTCTGCACATTTGAAAGAAAAAATATTTCTTATTAGTTTGGTGTGCTTCTGTCTTTTCCTCCCTAATATGTAAGGGAAAAGAAGGGGCAGCTATGCCTTTGACCAGCTAACTTAGCTCTTTATAATCAAGCACAAAGCACCAATTTATATTCCTCTTTTCTACATATTCAAATCAAATAAAAGATCAAATACTCATTAAATTGGATATTTTTCTACGGGAAAAATGTAATTCTTTGGCGATCGCAACATTTGAATGGAGAGAATGTGAAGAAAACAAAAATGAGATAAATAATATTTCTTACACTTAATTAGCTATTGATCTCGTATGTACCAAAATGAATTTATGATTAAGAGAAAATATAATAGCTGCACCAAGCATACTCTTGCATATGCATGGTAGAATGAGCATTTGTGGATGGAAGATGAGGAAACACATACCGTAGGTGGAATATATAGCAAAAATGTGGATGATTGGTAGCTCTAGCGGCTTCGCAGAATGGAAGATGAGGAAACACATACCGTAGGTGGAATATATAGCAAAGAATGTGGATGATTGGTAGCTCTAGCGGCTTCGCAGAATGGAAGATGAGGAAACACATACCGTAGGTGGAATATATAGCAAAGAATGTGGATGATTGGTAGCTCTAGCGGCTTCTCAGACCCATGCCGATGAGAATGCTTCTGATAGCGGGTGATCATGTCTGCGCTGAAACCTTCAGATAATACCGTGTATTCTAAATGGATTTCATACATAACTGATACATAAAAGAAGAAATACATCCAACTACCTACTATCACAACCTTCTCGGCTTCTCCCATGACTGGATGAAAAAGCATACGTGAGATAGTATTTTTTTTGATGGATTAAAAATGGAAATACAACTCGAAACACAACTACAGTGGACTGAAAATCCAATAATCACAGCACTATCCACGTTATAGACTAAAGAAACCGGGTCTGAAAGATTGATCTCAACATTGGACCAGATGATCAATGCTATAGACTAAAGACTGTGTATACACTGAAGATATACTTAATGGACCTGGAACCGGGTCTGAAAGATTGATCTCAACAATGGACAGATAAACAACTCATATGAGCTGAGCTGATGCGCAAGCATCGATGATTACAGGACACTCACCAGATTCATAAATCCATGACGAATCTAACACAATAGGCTAGAGGATGGAGCCAAAACAACATCCTGGCGCCCGAGAGAATCAGACAATTATTTCCTGACCGGCGTAAGAATTAGTGGTCGCCGCGTCCATCTTCAATGGTGTTGGGAGTACAAAGCAACGAATAACGAAATCAGATGAGGAGAAATTGCGGAGAGGACGGGACAGAGTGGCTCACCGGCGACACGAGTATGAGGCAGACGCCCAGCCGCAATGGAGGACAATGCGTCGATGCGAACTGCTGAGACGCATGACAAAGTTTATAGCGGAGAAATTGAACATGAACCCTTCGTATGCCTGCGTCAATTTGTTGTGCAGAAGTTTCTCGCGGGAATCATGGGGGAGAGGAAGAGAGAGCGCGGTCGTGGACATTGATTATTGATTGAGATGAGGAGCAGCTGGTCGGTCGATCTGAATTCTAATAGGAAAATTAGCGCGGCGACACGTCGCGTCCGTGTGGTGACAAAATATAAATAATTTGAAGCTAGTACGAAACAACTGTACAAAAGACCTAGCTTTCAGATTTATCGCGATCGGACAAAAGATATCGTGATCCATTGGACATGAGTGCAAACATAGGTTGGATATTAATGGAAATAAGCTGGGTGTCAAAAAAAGTGTTATATATTGTGAAAATACCTTGGATTTGATGCTTCATTTGGTCGCCAATGTCTAGACTAATTGTCGGCACAAAACTAAGTTTTCTTCAAACATCATTTGCATTATAGGATTAGGTATTGTATAAAAGGTGGAAACAAAACAGGCACTACCTAAGCAGAGAATTAAATAGAGTGAAATAAAAGAAAATCAATAGAAACATAAACCAAAATTTGAGAAGGGTGTTTATGACCACAAAATCCTTTTTTGTATGTGAACTACTTAGAATTTACATAAAGTCACCTATACTGTAGCTGAGTGATATAAATATACGATGTGAAGATATGATATCTGAATTAGTAGTTATGATCATACATGTATGTCGCTTTATGGGACCAAGTACATGGCTTCTGGAACAAATTTAGTGCACTCGTCAAGAGAATAATAGAGGGAAAAGGAGAGGGGATGCACAATTGGTTTTAAAAGGTAGAAAATATTTAGTGTTTTTTGTACGGAGTAAGTGTTGGAAGGTTATTTTATTTGGTGAATTTAGGCATCCAAATGGAATTAATGTAGACCGTTAAGAAGTAGATAAAAAATATACGGGAAGAAAAAGTTTTTTTTTTAAATAGTGGTAATTTGAATATAGAGAAGTGGAGAATTAAGATAACAGGACCTGCAAATAAATGAGTAATAAATTTTAAGTTTGTAAAAATAAATTTATGAGGGAAATAAAATAAGAAGTTAAAAAAATAGAGTAGGCTTGGTGGAAGATGAGGTGGCTGAAAAGGAGTTGGATGCTAAGTTGCTGAAGAAGGCCAGAAAGAATGCTGGGGGACATGAAGCTGGAGATGGAAAGAGCAAAGAGGATAAAAGGAAGGAGGCAGCTAAAGATGCCAAAGAACAGGAGGCTGCCAAGGCCAAAAAGGCCCCGGCTAAGAAGAAATAGTTTAAATGGATAGCAGCCTAATTTTGTTAGTAATGTCAGAAAACCTGTGGACTTATTGGATGCTTGTATTTTGGATATGTACACCCTGGATGTTTGGATCCTGCCTCTGTCTGTTCTTTTGGATATTGTGTTATTTATGCACCTCTGTTCATGTCTTTGTCTGGTCTGTGTTTGATGGTATGCTGAGCTCTGTTATGTGGTATATCTCTGCCAAGTGGCTTCTAAACAACTTGTTCCCCCATGGCTAGACACAAACACTGGAAAATACTGAACTGGAACATTATGGGTTCCAATGCACATGAAAAACACCTTGCCATTTACAATAAAGTAGAGGAAAGTGGCTGCTCCATTCTCTGCTTACAGGAGACCAAAAGGGAATCTTTTGATCTTGCTTATATTAGGAAATTCTGTCCTAAGCGTTTTAACAAGTTTGTCTTCCTCCCCTCGGTTGGAAATTCTGGTGGTCTCCTGGTTGTGTGGACTGATTCTATCTTGCATGGGGAGCTGGTCTTTCAAAATGAATTTGCAGTTTCAGTCCAGTTTACCTGTAGGTTAACTAATGACATCTGGATTCTCACAAATGTTTATGGTCCCTGCCAAGTGGAGCGAAGGGGAAATTTCATTGATTGGTTTGGAAACATTGACATGCCACTGGACATGGATTGGATTATCTTGGGGGACTTCAACTTCATCAGAAGCCCTGAAGACAGAAACAAGCCAGGAGGAGATTTAAATGATATGCTTTTATTCAATGAAGCCATTAGCAACTTGGGTTTAATTGAGCTACCCCTGAAAGGTAGAAAATATACCTGGAGCAACATGCAAAATGACCCCCTTCTGGAGAGACTTGATTGGTTTTTCACCTCTGAATCATGTACAATTTCCTACCCTGCTACCACAGTTTCTTCCCTGGCAAAACCCATCTCTGACCATGTGCCATGTGTTATTGACATTGGTACCAAAATCCCAAAATCTGAAGTTTTTCGATTTGAAAACTACTGGCTGCATCATGATTCTTTCAAGCAGATTGTACAAAACGCTTGGAACATTCCAGTGGGATACACTGATTGTGCCAAAAAGGTCAATGCTAAACTGAAAAACACCAGGAGAGCTCTTAAACTGTGGTCTAAAAATCTCTCCAGACTGAAGGAGGTTATCTCCAAAGTAAATGAACTTGTTGACTTAATGGAAATCATGGAAGAATGCAGAGAACTCAGTGACTTGGAGAGAAATCTTAGAGACATCTCCAAAGCTCACATGTTAAATCTTCTTGAAAGCCAGAATATTTACTGGAGGCAAAGAGGCAAAATTAACTGGGTCAAGCTGGGAGATGCAAACACAAAATTCTTCCATGCCAAAGCAACAATTAGCCACAGGCACAATTTTATTGCCTCTCTCAAAAATGATGAGCAAGTTGACATCTCTGACCATGATGGAATGGCAGCAATTCTCTGGAATGCCTTCAAGGAAAGAATGGGCAAGTCTGACAATGCTGAAATGCACTTTGATTTGCATCAGCTCTATGATAGTGACCATGAAAGGCAGATGTTTATAGATCTTGAACTTCCATTCACAGATGATGAAATTGAGAATACTATAAAAGAGCTGCCCAATGACAAATCTCCTGGCCCCGATGGCTTCAATAATGAGTTTGTGAAAAGTTGCTGGAATATAATTGGCCCTGATATAAAGGAGTTGATTCATGCCTTCCATGGCGAAAATATTTGCTTAGAAAGTATTAATGATTCCTACATCTCCCTGATTCCGAAAATTGACAACCCTCAAACGCCGGCTGATTTCAGGCCTATCTCCTTGCTCAACTCTGTGCTGAAGATTGTCACTAAGCTACTGGCTAACAGACTTCAGAAAATTATTCTAAAACTTGTTCACAAGAACCAATATGGCTTCCTCAAATCCAGATCTATCCAAGACTGCCTTGGTTGGGGCTTTGAATATCTTTTTCAGTGCCAAAAATCCAAAAAAGAAATACTGGTGTTGAAACTTGATTTTGAAAAGGCCTTCGATAAAATTGAACACAGTGCCATACTGAATATCCTGGAGGCTAAAGGGTTTGGAAGCAAATGGATAAATTGGATTGCACTAATCCTTAAATCTGGTACTTCTGCAGTCATGCTTAATGGAGTTCCTGGAAAAAAGTTCTATTGTAAGAGGGGAGTTAGACAAGGTGATCCTCTGTCACCTCTTTTATTTGTTCTTGCGGCTGATCTCCTCCAAACTATCCTGAATAAGGCCATGATGCAAGACCTGCTAAAAGTTCCTCTGAATATTCCCAGCTGTCCAGACTTCCCAGTAATGCAATATGCGGATGACACTCTCTTAGTGATGCAGGCAGACACAGCCCAAATACTCTGTCTCAAGGCACTGCTACAAACTTTTGCTGATTCTACTGGTTTGAAAGTTAACTATCACAAGTCAATGCTGATTCCCCTGAATATCCCAGAAGAAAGAGTTCAGCTCTTTGTTGGACTAATGAACTGTCAGAAGGGCTCCTTTCCTTTCACATACCTTGGCTTACCTTTGGGAACAACTAGGCCATCACTGGAGTACTTTATACCAATGCTTCAGAAAGTTGAAAGAAGACTGTGTGGGATTGCCAACTTCCTTAATATTGGGGGAAAACTGGAGATGGTCAAATCTGTGCTGGCTTCCATGCCAATTTTCTTCATGTGCACCCTGGAGATTCATGCTTCTGTTAAAGAACAGCTGAACAAGTATATGAGACACTGCCTCTGGAGAAGACCTGACATGGAAGACAAAAGACCAGCACTAGTGAAGTGGACAACTGTTTGCAGGCCAAAAAACCAGGGAGGCCTGGGAGTACTTGACATTTCTGTCCAGAATAAAGCTCTGCTTATGAAGAGTCTCCACAAATTTTACAGTCACGCAGACATACCTTGGGTGCACCTAGTTTGGGACACCTACTATAACAATAACATTTTGCCGGGTGCGAGGTTACAAGGTTCATTCTGGTGGAAATCGCATCTCAAGCTTGTTGACCTTTATAAAGGCATGGCAAAATGCAAAATTGGCAATGGCCAAACTGCTCTGTTCTGGCAAGATCTCTGGCACACCTATTGCCTAAAACATGAGTTTCCACATCTGTACTCTTTCACCAATGACATTGATATCTCTGTTAAACGTGATGTGGAGCATGACTACCTTGAAGACCTTTTCTTCCTTCCCCTAAGCAGAGAGGCATATTCTGAATTCCTGCAATTGGAGCACATCTGGGATGAAGCTAAACATATCACTTCTCATGCTAACAAGGACACCTGGAGCTATATATGGGGGAATGATACATTCTCTTCGAAAAGGGCTTACCAAGTGTTGATTGGACACAAGCAAGTAAACCATCAATTCAACTGGATTTGGAAAAGCTCATCTCAAGCAAAGCACAAAATCTTCTTCTGGATGCTGTTACACGACAGGCTCAACACAAGAAACTTGCTTTTCAGGAAAAACTTCCACCTCGAGAGCTATGACTGTGCTACTCTTCATTGCAGACAAGAGGAAAGCCTGGTGCACCTGTTCTGGTCTTGCCCTATGGCTGAGCAATGCTGGGACTATGTCTGCCCAACCAGAAACAAGCAGCTCTCCCTACATGAAGCATTCGATGATATGAGGACAAAGTTAAACCTGCCCTTCTTCATGGACATCTTGATTTTAGCAAGCTGAGCATCTGGATGATCAGAAACAACAACATTTTCAGAAACGAGAGGCCCACCTTTGAGAGGTGGAAAGCCATTTTTTTCTCAGAACTGAATTGGCTCAAGTACAGAATAAAAGCCAAGCAGTCTGAGCTTTTCAATTTTTGGAGGGAGAATCTTTCTTAGCTATTTTTTTCCTTTTTTGATCTTGGTTCCCACCCTGTAATCCACCTGTAAATACTCCATTTTTATATATAAAAATTGCAGTGGGAAACTTTCCCACTGTTTACCCCTAAAAAAAAGAGTAGGAGAAAATGGGAAAACAGGAAGTAAGCGAGCAGTCTTAGAGTAATAAAAATAAATGTGTAAGTGAGGTAAAAGTAGGAAAAAAGATATAGTAGGAGATAATTAGGGAGTAGAAATAAATAAGTAATTTTGAAGTCGCTATTTGTGCGCAATGTTCGTAAGAAGAAACGGGGAAAAATAAATAATAGGGGAAAATTAAAACGAGAGAAATCTATTAGAAGCCAAAAAAAAAACTGTTCATAAGGGACAGGGACTGTTCACGCATGACTGAAAAAATAGATAATATTCGTAAAAAGAAGTGCGGGAAAAAAATAGGTTTAAACTATAAGGGGACAAATATATCAGGAGGGGAAAATTGTTCAATTGTACAGGGGGAAATGCGGGGACTTTGTTTGAAAAATGTTTTATTCCGGGAGGCCGGCTCACACTTTTTTGAAAGCGTGAGGACTTTTCTACAAAAAAATGGGACGCTGGGGCTTTTCTGCAAAAATGTTTTATTCCGGAGGACCGATTAACAATTTTTGAAAAACGTGAGGACTTTACTGCAAAAAAGGTACATCTATATGTCCGTCAAAATAAAAAGGTTAGAACATGAAGTTGTTTGGTAGGGCGATATACATCTACTCGTGAGAGGAAAATTCGAACGGACGACTGAGTGCGACGAATTTGACAAAATGTGTCAAATGTTTTTGCGAACTTGGATCCAAAATTGAGGAGCTAGAGTCGACAAAACTCGGAACCGATCACGGGAATGGAACCTACTCGTCGACGCGCATATATTTCGTGTATATGTTTTCGTCAAAATGATTTTTGGGAAAGGATTTTTCTGGGAAAAAAAAGTGCTACAGTACACGTGGGTACTGTAGAAGTGCGTTACTGCACTTACAGTACCCGGTGACGTGGGCGCCTCCACAGCTGGCTGAGGAGGTCAGCTTTGATATATTGACTAGTTAAATTTGGCGCGGCGTGCCTTGCTGAGAATAATTTATAATAATTTGTGTATTTTTTTGTTGCGTTATATATATATTGTATGGAAAGACGATAGTTATGATTTGTGTAATGTACTTAGCTGAAATTCAATTTGAAATCAATCCGTAATTAGGGGGAATGAATTTGCATTTTTGTAAATATTCTTCTAATTAAGCATTTTTTTAATGTGAGTATATAATTAGATAGATTTAAGTTATATTACTTCCAAATGTGTTAGCTAAATTGAAATGATGAAATGTAGTTCCATTTTGCCGTAATTTTCTTATTTACCACCATAAATAAAGGAAATACATTATGGTTATGTCTAAATATTATGTTTGTATTTTGACGTAAATATGTAATTTATATCTTTGATTAGAGGGAATATACTGTATTAGCAACTATTAATTTTAATTCATCTTTAGAGATTTTTTTTGAGATTTCCTAAATGTGCATGTAATAAAGCATTATTTAAATTTAAGTACGTAGTTAGAGAGAATTAAGTTCAATTTGAACATTTAGTAAACTAAGTTGCATAATTGGAGCGAGTTTAGTTATATTATTTGTAAATGTTAACCTAGTCGGTTTGATATGATATGTGTATGTCTTATCTTAAATATTTAATTTAACTCAATAACCGGAGGAAATACATTGCTTGAGCATTTTATAAATTCAATTTAAACTCAATTCATAATTTGAGGAAATGAATTTGCATTTTCTCAAATATTCATTTGAACAAACAATTTTTTTAAATGTAACTTCAGAATTAGAGGAATGTAAGTTATATTCCTTCTAGAAATGTTAGGTAAAATGAAATGATCAAATATGGTTCCATTTTGCTACAATTTTCTTATTTAGTACCATAATAAGAGGAAATACATTATGGTTATGTCAGAATATTGACTATTTTTAGCATTTATTAAGTTTATGTGCATAATTGGAGAGAGTTCACTTAAATTGTTTTCAATTCATAATTAGAGGAGTTGAATTTGGATTATTTCCAAATATTCACCTATATAAGTTTCTGATTTTGTAGCATTTAGTACTTTTTCAAAATCATCTAAATACCGTAAAACAGTATCTACAAAGTGTTCTAAATTTTTTGAAGCACGATCTTTTTTAAATTTTGTTTTTTGATTGAAATATATTTATTTTGGAAATAAAATTTGGAATAATTTGGAGAAGGTCCCAAAGCATTTGAAATGACTTGTTTGTTTTTTACATTTTTTTTAGAATTTGGGTTGAATTGATTTAGAGCTGTATTTGAATTGTTTCAAAAGTTTTGAAAAATTGAAAATAAAAACAAAAGGAGAAAGAAAAAAAGAGAGGGCTGAGGCAGGCGCGCAGCAAGCAGGCCAGCCCAGCAGACCGCCCATTGCGCAGCCCAGGCCCGCCGTGACGTCACAGTTATGTCACCAGACGGCGGAGCTGCCGCGGCGGCGACGCGGACGCCGGCGTCGAACGCCGGCGAGCCAGGACGCGCGGCTGGGCGCACTGGACGCGCCTCGACGCGGGCAACCCGGGAGTGGTGGCGCCGCCTGTAGGTCGCCGGAGCATCGCCATCGGCGTGTGGACGCGGCCGCGAACGCCGAGCGCGGCGTGGACGATTTCGGCGCCGACGCAGCGTCCCGGCAGGCGGTGCTCGGCCAGGATGGAGGGGAGGCGACGACGGAGCACGCCGTGTGAGTAGATCTGGACGGGGAGGACCGGAGCGGCGGAACGGCGCGTCGGCGCCGCCGGAGAGCTCCGACTCGCGCGCAAGAGAGAAGGAAGAGGGGGGTTGTGCGGGTATTTTTCAGTGGGGCCTTTCTGTTGTTTGAAAATTGCGTTTAGGTCCCTCTGCTCGTGGAAATGGAGGTTTGCGGGGCAATTTCTGGGTTTGCGTGTAGTTTTTTGCAAAACAGTCACGGTGAACGTCGTGGAGCCGTCAGATCAGAAATCAATGGCGCGGAGATGGTCGCGTACTGTAGCGGGCACATCACCACGGTTACTGTTCCAGCTACAGTGCGGGAACGGTGTGGCTCGTTGTGGAGTGTTAAATTCGGTGCGCCTTTAATATATTTAGGTAATAGATGTGGTCGAGAAGAGCGGTTTTTTTTTAGTGGGCGAAGAGCGGTTGTAAGGTGGAAAAGATGAACAGAATTGGGCTGTTTGGAATGGGCCATAAGAATGTATGGGCTGCCTATTTACATGTCGCAGAGAACACCAGGGAAAATGTGAACGTGGGAACAGAACGGAGATTTTCCAGAGAAAATAAACGATAATAAAAAGAAAAATCGGGAAATTACTGATGTGTTAGTTTGCTGAGGTGGATAGGCTGCATGTCAAGAGAAATAGTTAGTGGGATGACCTATTTAGTTATATAGGATATTGGTGGAGCAAAGCATTGTGATTTATATTATGCTTTTCTATGATTTATTGTCAAACGAACCATGCATATAAAAAGGCAGACAAAAATGTTTGCACAAAAAAGAATATAGGAGGCATAAATATGTGTTGTTCACGGTACTGCAATTTCATCTAGTGCGGCGTACTCGATATGTGCCCGCCATAAATATCGTGTAGTTACAAAAAATGTCGGGGGTGTGCTTTCCCCGACGAAGTTATTGTTGGCGACTTATAAACGCCGTCTAACATCAACCGTAATCATTACCTGTATAGCTCGACGGTGTTTTTATTAGTGTAAAACAATGGACCGGGGTCCATAGTTCACTAGCGGTGTCTCTCCAATAAATAGATAAACAAACATGTTGGGTAAACAAATTATAGCTGGGCAATTGATAAATTGCAAGAACATGACAATGCTATTATGACAAGATAAAGTTCACTGTAGTATTTAAATGAGCATTACAACAAAATACATAAACCGCTTGCTAGCTGCATCTATGACTAATAATCCACCCACGAGATAACTTCCGTGTCTCCCGCGAGTATTAAGTTGCAAGCAACAGATAATTGTAATAAGCAAAGTGTGTAATGTAAACAATGCAAATGACATGTAGACAAAGCATTATTGTTTTCTCCCTAGTGGCAACAGCACATCCAGAGACTTAGTCGTTTCTGTCATCTCGAGCCCAGGCAACCGAGACATGAACTCACTATCTATCATAAATACCCCCTCTTGTAGACACTAGCAACTACTTGGCCAAAGCAACCACTAGCACCGAAGCATGCAAGATCATAAATAAAATATATATATAGATAGAAACAACTTGACACAACTTCATAATTCATCGGATCCCAGCATACACAACATGTAGCATTACACAAAGATGATCTTGATCTTGTTTGGCAGCTCACAAGATCTAAACATGATAGCACAAGGTGGAGAGACAATCATCTAGCTACTGCTATGGACCCGTAGTCCAATGGAGAACTACCCACGCATCAGTCCGGAGGCAGGAATGACGGTGTAGAGCCCTCTGGTGATGATCTCCCCCTCCGGCAGAGTGCCAGGAAGAGCTGCAGAACCCGAGGGCGAAGACGACGATGGCGGCGACGGATCTTTTCGTGGAATTGTGTTTGGGTGTTTAGCGTTTTCGGGACGAATTTAATATATAGGCGAAGAGGCGGTCGCGAGGGGGCACCCGAGGGCGCTAGACGACCCCCCGGCGTGGCCCCACCTTCTGCCGCGCCGAGGTGGCGACTGGGCCCCCTAGGTCGCCACCTCGGCTGCCCTTTGGACTCCGTCTTCGTATCTTCGTAAAACTGGGCTCCGTCAAATTTCGTTCAATTCCGAGAATATTTCCTTACTAGTTTTTCTGAAATAAAAAGACAGCAGAAAACAGGAACTGGCATTGTGGCATCTGATTAATAGGTTAGTCACAGAAAATGCATAAAATTGATATAAAATGTAAATAAACATGTAGCATTTGGTATAAAACAAGCATGAAACATAAAAAATTATAGATAAAATTGAGACGTGTCAGTGAGAAGATGGTAAACGCAAGAATGTGCATAGACAAAGCTGACCCGAGGCAAAGTAAATATAAATATATTTATACTAGACTTTTACACTTATCTTAGATTTTTATTTATCATATTGTAATCTTAATGAACATGATTTGTATTACTATAGGTTGCATGTTAACCACATAACAATGTTTGGGAGCATTACTCATAGTGTCCTTTTACAATGTACATACATGTAAACTTATGTGGTAATAAAAGTTCTCGTTGAACTATTATTTCACATTAGCGTAAATATTTTACTATCCTTAAATAATATAATAGAGATCTATAAAATGTACGGTCGAACAAATATCTTAGTGGTTCTAGTATTTTAAATATTCTTGTAGAAAATTTTAGAGTATAAATTGAACCGCTGGCAAAAAATGTCTTTTAAATTGGATTCAGTGATAAGTTGACATCATGAGAATACCTGTGAGAACTTGCCTGTGATAGGATGGTTAGGAGGGTGGTTGTACCCCCAGCCCACCAGAGTTTAAACTCCAGGTTTGACGCTGGTGTTTCCCATTTAGGCGGAATATTATTCAGTGAGAGGCGACGTTTTCGTCGATAGCGAGTCGCCCGTGGTGGCTTCGTCAATCTCAAGACCTGATCCGCCGGCTCAGTCTCTCAGAAGTACTCATAGGGGTAGGGTGTGCGTGCGTGCGTTCATATGGGTGAGTGTATGCGCGTGTATGTGAGCGTTTGCGTTGTACTGTGTTTCGCAAAAAAACATGAGAATACATGTTGGTTCAGTGTAGAGTTGTGGGGGCGTGACTCTACCCAGCAGGGTTCAAATCCGGATGCTCACATTGTAATGTAGGAATTTCGTTATGGCCTTTCTATCAAGAATAATAAGTTGAAAATATGCATGTGCGCGCCTACCCTACATGGGGTATTAAAATAGTGTATCTTATACTAATCATCAAAGGGCATAAATTTTCTGCATTTTCTACTTTATTATACACACGATTTTATTGCTGGCATACTTGACTTTAATGTGTATGGGTTCATATGGTGCATATACAAGTGCTCAAGTGTATTGCATTTTACCTATTAGCATCAAATCAATTTCTTCAAATTGTTTAGTGCATAGAAGATCAGAATTGTGACACTCTAATTTGAGAGAATAAATATATTTACCTCTTTCTTCTATGGTTCGATACCTCATACTTTCACATTGAAAGGTGCTTTAACTAACACCTGAATTTTGGGGTAATCAACTACTCCTACTTTTCTGGCGCCGTTGCCAATGAGCGTAGTGCTAAGCCTTTTATTCTTGTTTGCACTAAACATTAATTTTATATTAAGTTTTCTACACATCTTGCAATAACTCAAGCTTGCAGAGGTTCATCATTCTAGCTTGCTTTTTGTTTTTCCTTTATATTCTGCAGAGTAATTTTAGTTGTCTTGTTTTTATTTCTTTAGTTTACTTTCGGTTTTGCATTTAATTCTACCATACATCAAAATCTCATAAGAATAGAAAACATAAATATCAAAAACAATTATGCTTACTATAGAGGGGCTTACTAGAACTTTCTATGTTCATAGAGGCCAGAAAATTATGTATGATACATATAATATCACCAGAAGGTAAAATCTTGAGAGGAATGATGAAAGTCTTAGGTGAAATTGCTGAAAACTTGCTTGAACTTCATGACACGACATGTTTCTCTAAACAACTTGGTAAATTTAATATTTGAATGTGGATTTAGTAAGGAACCTTTAATTGCAATTTATTATAGGATAAATTATGCTCATCTAGTGCCGAAACAAGTAGAGCAATTTGTTGCATTTATTCCAGACTCTGAGATAGATTCTTCCGTGGTTGAAAATATGAAACTTGTGCTTTGGGTTGTAAACTTCAAGGGACAAGCTCTCATCTCCTTGAATATTTCCTAGAAAAAATGAGTAGTAACTTTTATATCATTGATTATAAAGAGTGATATCTTGCTGCACAAGAGAGTATCAGTATTCAACAAGAAAAGAGAGATTCAGACATAATCCAAGAGGATAAAATAAAGAGTTAATGGATCAAGAAAAGAAAGAGTGACAAGGTCCACCTTCACCATCGAAAGATGATAGTATTTTAGAACTCAAACCTCAGCATATATGAGAACCCTTGCTATATTGAAAATCATGACTTCAAGGCGTACTAAATTTCAGTATAAGTGAAATAAAATTTTAGCGCACACAGATAAAATCAAGTTCTAACGGAATAAAACGTTGGATCAACTTGTATAAAATTTGTGTGCCAACGAAGCAAATAACATCTGCAAATGGAACAAATCTGAACCATAATTTTAGAGCATGTAGAACAAATCATGTAACAAAGTTTTAGTTCAAGTGGAACTAAAGTGTGACCACATGTGGAACAAAGCATGAGTTCTAGTAGAGCACTACTTTGGACTAAGTTGAACAAAATTTTAATACTCATGGAACAAAATCATAACTATGAGAGAGAAAAAAGGAGAGACTAGAAGGGAAAAAAATAGTGTGATCGTACAACCTCGACTATAAACGGGACAAAATTTTGCACTAGTTTCAAACCTCTTGATAAAATAATGACTAAAAGAAACAAATTTAGAGTAAATGGAACAAAATATAAAATTATTTTAAAATCTAGCTTAAAAGAGAACCATAAGAAAGCTAATAAATGATAAAAAGTAACAAAAAGAAAAACAAAATCAGGAAAAAAAGAAAAGGTAAATAAGAAGATAAAGGGGCGTCGTAGGAAAGAGAGAAAGTAACATGGTTGGTTGTGCTTTGTACTTCATCGTTTGTAGATCTTCGATACCTCGGGCCTTCTTCAAAATTGGTCCTAAAATGCATAACTTTTTTTTTAGGAAATAAGCCAACGTGACTATTCTATTAAAAAGAAATTTCAATGAATGAACAAAAAGATTACTGAGCCTTGGGCTATCCAGTTCAAACTTAGCGTTTGGGCTTACAAACCGCTCGGGCGATAGGGAGTAGTTTCACAAACAATGGATGCGAATAATAACTTTACTGAAAGGGACCCCTATGTCTCACTCCCATCGAGTCGTACCGGTCACCTCGCCGACGTGACCATCCCAGTGTTGCTCTTTTGGGCCGGATTTGGTCCGGCCCATGAATAGGTATAATTCTTTATTTCTTATTCTCGAAAATATTTATCAAATTAATTGTATGCAATCACTTTGCTAGTTTTTCTTTTCTATTTTGTTTAAAATAATGAAAATTTTCAAAATCTGAACCATTTCGAATTTTTTCTTCAAAATTTGAACCATTTTCTAAAATGAACATTTTCAAAATCTAAACTATTTTTTAAAAAATGAACATTTTCCAAATATGAACAATTTTCAAAATCTGAATCATTTTCAAAAATGATTTTTTTTCAAAATTTGGATACATTTTCCAAAATCTGAACCATTTTAAAAAATAAACATTTTTCAAATATGATTTTTCAAAATCTGAACCAATTTCAAAAATCAAAACCATTTTATAAAATGATTTTTTTCAAAATATAAATCAGTTTTTAAAAATAAATATTTTTTAGGTATGAACAATTTTCAATATTTGAATCATTTTAAAAATTGAACATTTTAAATCAGAATATTTTTTTAATCTTGAAATTTTCAAAAATAGGAAATAAAGGAAAGATGGAAAATAACAGAAAATAATAATACCCAGAAGTAAACAGGAAAAAAATAGTAGAAAAAAGAAACGAAGCTGAAGAGATGCGCTGGCACATGCGCCCGACCGCTGTGGGAAGAGTCGGCGCAAGGGCTCCCAAAGAGCGAGATATAGCGCTCGCGTACTGAAATGGATAGTCTGAGGTTGGACCTTGAGGACGGGCCTGACATGTTCTGTGCTCGTTGTAGAGTGCAGATGGCCCGCGAAGAGCATCCAGCATCAAAAACCAATTATCAGGGCTAAAGCAAGAAAATTCCTACGTAATATACAAATGCCCTAAAAAAGTATACAAGTTTTAGAGTACTTGGTAATTTTAACAACCGTCCATCCGCTTTAATCGAACGGTGATAAAATTAGACCTACCAGAAACTACCAGAATAAAAGAACCCGAAACTACCAATATTTTTTTTATATCTAATAAAAATTAAAAGGTTATTTAGGTAAATTCGTGTCAGTGACCCCACGGTCATATTCATCCCTTTTCTCATCTCTCTCCCTCAGATCGAAGCCTCCCCGCCGTGCTCATCTCACTCTCCCCGATCCCCACGCCGCTTCCCTTCTACCCAATGGCGGGGTCTGCCGCCTGGCGTCGTGACGTCCTCCTTCTCTTCCCCTCGGTCGCCGCCGCCTCCACCGTCCTCTGCCCGCTCGCCTCCGCCGCAGCTGCAGCCGATGACGGATACATCTATGTGCATGTATGACTCGATCCTCCATACATTGTCGCCGCCGCCAGCGCCCATACTAGGGCTTCATCCACCTTCAACCGATCGCACGGCGCCATCGATCTTAGTCGTTGATACTGCTGCTGCGGTTGCCAAACGCCGGAAGAAGTCTACCCGCTGCTGTCCGCCAATTGCCGATCGTCGTCGTCTCTCGCACTGTGGATACATCATATATGGCTCATACGTACTCCAACGTGAGATTAAAGGTATAGCCTAGTCCAACGTGCTGATTCAAGAGTTGCCCCCGATTCTCAGCAAAGAACTTTCGCTTCATTAAGATCGCACAAGTTGTCATGTGCTAGCAAGCCTGGTCTTCATTACGTACCGTCTTCTTTACACACCTCCTGTCATCGGCTAGTTAGCCTGGTCTACATCAGTTTATCAGTTTACATTTACTTCGTCAGTCACAGACACACATATCTTCACAAATATCAGATCTTGTATCTAGTTTTAATATAAATATTCTTCTTACTCTTTTGATTCACTCGCAGAGATGGTTAAGAAAACGCAACGCGAACGTGAGGAGATGGGTATTGACGAGGTGTACCCTCATCAAATCACATGGTTAAGGACCTAGGGTTGAGATTATGGGAAGAGAACGTGGTAGTACCGGTAGTTTCGTCGGTTGACAAGCAGAGACAAAGATTTACCCAGGTTCAGGCCCATCGGGTGGAGGTAAAGACCCTACTTCCTGCTTGTCTGTTATTGATCGCTGGAAATTATGAGGATACAAGGTGGCTCCGGCGAGATGACGATCTCGTAAGAGATTTGGTGGTTCGAGTATGGCTTGGTCCTAGATCGGCACCCCTCCCAGCCTTTAAATAGGCTGGGTCTCGGGAGTTTGTAACCGACCTAGTTTACACATAAGGAAAGTATAAACCGACTATGTCTATGTCTAAACTTGGAGGGTACTCCATCTTGTTGGGCCTCTCGTCTTGGGCTTCGAGTCGTCTCTTCGCTATTGGGCTTTTAGTCATCACGTGCACCAGGTACCCTCACGGTAGGGTACCCGAGATGTATATCCTTGTCAGTAGCCCCCGAGTACTTGTCTGACTCGAAGAATCGGGCATGGACTCGTTCGCAAGTGCACGTCATCTGCTTAGCATTTGTATATTATAATTGGAATTCCTGTATGAATAGCACATGTTGGCTATGTCGAGTATTTCATCGACTGTGGTTTTTGCTTATGATGATCAAGGGATAATAGCTTAGCAGGCCCAGTTCACTCGACGGATCGGGACTGGTTAACTACACATTTGGGTAACACCTTACTAGCTTTCAATCAAACTCGAGTCCCCGGACTCGAATCTGGAACAAACTGGTCAGATTCGACTAGGCCGCTGAGGTCTTACTGAGTCGATCTGCAGTATAACTTTGAATTTTACCCAACGCGTCCGTCGGGATTTTTCATCATGTCTGCTGACACGGAAAGTATAAGGATTGACGTTGCTGGAACGGTCCTTAGCCCAGCTCGAAAGTTCGGCGGGTCTTACCTTTGCACTATGCGTGCAGCATCCGAGGTATTTGCGACGGACGCAACTCGGGAATGTTTCGAGTATGATTTTGCATATGAACGCAATCGATATATTCGTCGACTGACCCTTTGAACTATTTTATCGGGTGCGCGACAGCGCTCCCGATGGGAGTAGCCCCCGAGATTGTGCTTTATTGCTTGCAATGGAGGATAATCTCAAAATCTTCTTCCTACATGTTAGTCGAAGAAAATCTTTTGCCATAATTCTATCGGGTGCGCGGCAGCGCTCCCGATGGGAGTAGCCCCCGAGATTGTGCTTTATTACTTGTAATGGAGGATAATCTCAGAATCACTTGGTCTTGAGCATCTTTAGTCGAAGAAATTTTTGATACGCTCCCGATGGGAGTAATATGTCTTTGATCGAAAAGACAGTCGAGTGACCATACACTCGAAAAAATCGAGTGATTAATATGCTTTGGGCGAACCCGACATCTTTTCTGAACAAATCTGCTGCAATGACGTCAGGGATGACGTTTTATGGCGACTGCGCCACCTGACACGCGGTGGCGTGCGCTATGCTGCGATAGATGGGACGTGACACGTCTTGTGGGCCCATTGCAGCCGTTTGGACTGGATTTGACCGTTCAGGCACGATTTCTCCGGGGCCATGATGGTAGTTCCTAGATTCCCGTGCGTAGTGGGCGGAGTGGCCGGCGACGGTTGCCCTCCGTGGCTGCCACGTGTACGGGATTTGCTTATTTGCCCACGATCTCGCATCGACGGTGCGGATTCTTTTGTTTGAGGTTAAAAAGGGTGGGCGGCGTAAATAGTTTTTTTACTTGCCATTTGCTCTCCGCCGCCTGCTTTTCTTCCTCCTCTCGCATCGCCATAGCCTCAGGAAGCTTGTGCAACCACCTCCGCGATGACGAAACCTGCCACCCGAAGGGCAGGAGTGCGCGAGCGCATCGGCAGACAGCGCCGCTGCCGCTGCCAGCGGTTTGAAGAGGGGCAAGGGCGCCTGGACCAAGTCCACCTGCAGCAAGAGGATGCTCACCGGCCTGCAACGACGGGCTGATCCCTGAGGATGCCTCGCAAGTTCGCATCCCCGGCGCCGAGGTAATCCCGCGCCCAGGCCCCAATGAGCGGGTCTGTTTGTGATTTTGTGAACAGGGGATTCTCCTTCCCTGTTCACAACTTTCTTCGTGCACTGATGCACGTTTATGGGTGCAACTGCACGATTTTACGCCCAATGGGCTTTTGCACATTGCGTGTTTTTTCGTCTTTGCGAGTGCTTCTGGGCGTCGCACCCCACTTTGGTCTGTTCCGCCGCATCTTCAATGTCAAGCGCCAGCACAGCACCAAGGGACCTGGTGGTTTTGGAGTACAGGCTCGACCTGATGTCGAGTACTTCAAGATCAACTTCCTGGAGTCTGTGCAAGGATGGCGCCAGAAGTGGTTCTACATCAAGGATGTGACCATAGGCGCCCAAACCTTCGGGTTGCCTGCCTTTGACGCAGACGCCCTGGTGAAGAAGAGGCCATCCTGGATTGCCCAGCCGACCGGAGTCGAAGCCGAAGAGGCTGACATTTGATGGAGAAGGTGCTGAAGCTTCAGACCACTGCTGGTCGAGAGGTCACGGGCATCCATCTGCTAGCCATTATGGCCAAGAGGCGAGTGCAACCCCTTCGAGCCCGAGCACATGCTATGTGGGGATACAGTGGTGCTTCTGATCCAACCCGCTCACGCGCAGTGGAGCTTTCTGATGCGGAGGCGGAGAAGTTGGTAAGAAGCCTTACCAAATTGACTGATGAAGATCCCTGCGAGATGAACTCGCCTGTGCCTCCTTATGAAACCAGCAACCCTTTACCAGAGGTAACAGTTGATACTATACTCAGTTGATATGTTATGCATGTGTGATGTTGAATCCTTTGCTGTTTATTTGTGCAGGGACACAAAATGTATGAGTCGATGCCTCCCTTGCCAGAGAGCGGCCCAGTGCCAGACAATGAGCCTTCGAGGCAGATTCTGATGATGAGATGGCCTCACTCGCCACCGCACACACGCCAGAAGCCGATGAGGGCGATGCTGAGGTGCAGGGCAAGCAGAAGCGGTCGCGCGACGAGGAAGACACCGCTGACTCGGAGGAAAAGGAGGAAGACAGGACGGAGTCGATGACGGCGCCACTCGAGGTTCCCCGATTCGCTCGCTTCCCCTCGACCACCGAAGAAATCGCGCCCGAGCATGGGTGTGCTTGCACCTGGTCGATTGTGCGACCTTACTGAAGAGTAAGTATTATGTGCATATGCTTTGTCATGTTATGAATAATACCACCTTGTATACTTATAATGTGTGAAACAGTGTTTCCTCGGATGAGGATATGCCTCCGCCACCTACGGCGGAAAAGAGCAGCGCAGCATCCACTGCACGGACGCTGCCACCAGAGCAGCCGCCTACCCCTGCGACTCCTGCCGCTACAGCCACAGCTACACCACCCGAGCCGGAGGTTGCAGCAACTGAGAGCGGAGCTGCGGCTGCAGGTGTCCCTGCGTCGACTTCTTCCTTCTTGGAGCACGTAAGTTTATGCTTGCCGTAGTTTTAATCCTCATCGAGTGCGAAATTTTTGCCTAGACTCAGTTATTGAGTTATGAATTTGCCCATGTCGTGTACTTAGGCATTTGTGCGAGAGTTGCTGAAGGCTGGTGCCAAGTATGTGCACAAGGAGACTGCAGCAGCAACTCGAAGTTGCAAAGAGTGCGTATCTCTTTATGCTATTACCACTTGTTGAGGGTGATTCTCTTGCAGTCTGCTGATCATGTGTGTTTGTGCAGAGGCCGCCGCTGATGCGGCAGAAAATTTGAACAACGCCACCCGTCGAGTGGCTGATCTGGAGAAGAGGCTGAAAGCAGCCGAAGTTAGAGAGGAGTCGGCAATTGGTCGACTTCTGCCGCCAGCACCAGCTTAACTGGTACGAATTTTTGCTCTGTTCCTTAGATGTTTGAGGTTTCTGATATATGGTGCTGATTATTTTGTCCATATGCTAGGCGTGATGGATGGCCCGACTGCTACTGGCAAGCAAAGCCTTGGCACCTCACTTGATGAAAGTGTGGCTGTCTCGGAGGCTACCAGTAGCAGAGCAGGGGAGATGCTAACGCAGGCGGCGAGTGCCTTGGGCGCCCTCCATGGCAGCTTCTTCCCCGGCGAGGAGCTACCATCTTCCTTTGCAGAGCTGGTTGAGCTATTCAAGCCTGAAGGGACTGCCGTCGCTGACTTCTGTCGCGAGCAAATGGTAAGTGGTGCTCAGACTACTTTTCTCATGTTGCTCGCGCACGGAGTCGAGGCAGATTTTGACGCAGCCACGAAGAAGTTTCCACGGGGTCCTGATGGCAGAACCGTCGGGCTCGGCACTTGGATGGAAGCCGCCAAAACATATGCCCAACAGCTGGTAACAACTGTTGAAGAAAGGGCAGCCAAGGTCCAGGCGAAGAAAACTTCCTCCAAGAAGTCGACGACTTAGCCAGTGACCCCTTTGTTTGACTAGGTCTAGGAATTTCGTCATTTTGCTTTTGCTATATGTAAATTATCAGACATCGTATCTGTCTTGTTATGAAATATGAACTTCAGTGATCGGGAGGCGCAGCCCCCGAGCCTTTTGTTTGAGCTCTTTATGCTTCCTTATGCATTGAATTATTCTGACTGTAGAACCGAGCTTCTAAACCATCGACTGGCCCTGTTGTGGGTGGTTCTTCGAAGTCACGAAGCGTTAATGACCAGAAAATTATGGACTACCTTCATCAAAAGCTTTCCGAAGTTACTCGCGAGCTGAAGGAAACACAAGATGCGTATGCTGAGTTGCAGTCGAGGCCATCCCCAACTACAGAGCGAGAAGCCTTTTTGCTTGAGGAGTTGGAGAGAGTAAATCTGCAACTCGAATGTAAGACATTTTTGGATCATCGAGATCTATTCTTTGCAAGGTGACTCGACTGGGCGATGATGAGCCCTTTGTTTTTGCGCAGGTGTTTGCTCTGACCCGATAAAGGAGGAGGCACGAATTCAGGATCGACTCGATGGTCATGCGAGTAGCACTGAGTACTCCGCCCACCCCTTCTGGTCAGACAGGGAAGAGCGCCATTTTGGTAAGGCTTCTGGACCGGCTTGGCGCACAGCCATTCGACTGGAGACTTGCAGGTTGGCTTTATTTCGAGTCCACGAAGCTTTGTTTCCTTTGAATGAGCAACCACAGGGCCTTGTGGCTTTGCTGAAGAAATTTCGAAAAGGCAAGGCGATCAAGAAGTTTGTGCGTGAGCAACTGATTAGCGGGGCTAACGTTGCTCTTGCCTTTGTGCGATCGCACCTTCCGCACCTTGATTTGAAAAGGATTGCGATGGGACCCGCACCCTACCAGGTGGTGGTCCTGTGCCGATGGAGGAGCACTACCAAGAGACACGAGTGGACGCATTGGTCCTAATCCATCGTGTGCTGAAGGAGGAGGAAAAATGGACCGAGCCCAAGGAAGAACCTGTTGAGTAGGTTATGTGTATGGGGGTGACCCAAAGTGTAAAACGCAACACTTGTGATTATTGTACATTATTTGTTTACATGTATGCAGCCCCCGAGCCTGTTGAGCGGGGTGTATGAAGCAACTTGCTGTAAAATTAGGACTATCCAGCCCCCGTGCATTTTGAGTGAGCTTGATAGAAATACTTTTAGAGTATCAAACATAAGCTGCACAGCCCCGAGTATTCGTGTGCGGTTGTGAATTTTTGCAGTACTTGAAGCTTCACTTGATGCTTCTAGGCTCAACTCCCGAATAATTGAGTGGGTTGAGCAACTTTTGTGTTTATGTATGATTTTTATGACCCAGCCCCCGAGTATTCGAGTGCGGCTGGGGTATTATGTTGTGAACAAGCGGAAGCACATGCTTTTTGAGATAGCGCAGCCCCCGAGTGCTCGGGTGAGGCTAATTTTGTGAAATCAAGTTATGCGAGTAGTAAGCAGGGAGAAATATGAGGAATCATGAATTATATTCCATTTTGAATGTTAAGCTGCAGGCCGCCTCATTAAAAACCTTCCAGTCCCCTTAGGTACCCTGGTAAGGAAAAGAGCGCGTCTGAAACCTGCAGCTATCCGACATATGTGCCTATTACATTGTGCGACTGAGCAATCTAAGCATAGAAACGGCGCAGCTGCGCAACGTTCCAAGGATTATGCGAGAGTTCTCCTGTCTTCGCGTGCTTCAGTCTGTATGCTCCACCACCAATGACCTCGGTGATGATGAAGGGTCCTTCCCATGGAGAAGCGAGTTTGTGCACCTTCTTTTGCTTCAGTCGAAGTACCAGGTCGCCAACCTCGAAGGACCTGGTACGCAGTCGACGGCTGTGGTAGTTGCGGAGGTCCTGCTGATAAACAGCTGTGCGTGCGAGCGCCGTGTTACGTGCTTCTTCTAGCAAGTCGACTGCGTCTTCGAGTGCCTCGTCTGCATCTTCTTCGTTGTATGCTTCGACTCTTGGTGCATTGAATCTTACATCAGATGGCAGATTGCCTCTGCACCGTACACCATGAAAATGGGTAAATTGTGTTGAGCATTGGGTTGTGCGTAGGCTCCATAGCACAGACGGAAGTTCTTCGACCCAAGCACCCGCTGCCTTTTGAGTGGCACCAGGAGGCGCTTCTTGATTCCACTCGTACAAGCCCATTGGCCTTTTCGACTTGGCCATTTGACTGCGGGTGCGCCACAGATGCATAATTGAGCGTGATATCTTGCTCTTTGCAGAAGGATTTGAATTCCTCAGCCGTGAAGTTTGTACCGTTGTCAGTGATGATGCTACTTGGCACACCAAAGCGGTATATGATGGATTTTATGAAATTGACTGCTGTAGTGGCAGTCGAACTTGTGATAGGTACTGCTTCAATCCACTTGGTGAACTTGTCGACCGCCACCAGAAGGTGAGTATGCCCTCCATGGGAGGATTTTTTGAGTGGCCCAACCATATCGAGCCCCCACTGGGCGAAGGCCAGGCCAATGGTATTGTCTTCAACGCCGATGCGGGTGCGTGCGGCTTTGTGGCGAATTTTTGACAGCCGATGCACCTTTTGACTATGTCCTCCGCGTCTTTGAGTGCTGTGGGCCAGTAGAAGCCTGCGCGAAAGGCTTTGGCTACGAGTGATCGACTGCTGGCGTGATGCCCGCAAGTACCTGCATGAATATCACGAAGGATGGCTTGGCCATCTTCAAATGCTATGCAACGTTGGAACATACCTGATATGCTGCGTTTGTAAAGTTCACCGTTGATGACAGTGTATGCTTTAGATCGTCGAGTGACGCGTCTTGACTCTGTGAAGTCTTCGGGTACCTCGCCGCGGAGTATGTATGCGAGGAAGGTTGAGTCCAAGTTGGCTCGATGAGGAGTACCTCGACTGGTGGGTCCTCTGTGCTAGGTGCTTTGCTCTTGGCTGGTGCGGCTGATGCAGGAGTTGCCGCTTCTTTTTGATTGATCTGTGCTCGATGCGCTCGAAGAAGACACCAGGTGGCACTGGTGCTTTGGTCGCACCAATGTTGGCTAACTTATCTGCTTCTTCATTGCTCTCACGCCCTATGTGCCGCAACTCGCAGCCTTCGAAGCTGCCCTCCATGATGTTGTACAGGTCACGGTAGGCGATCATGTTATCTGCGATTGCGTCGCAGGCCTTCATTGTTTGCTGCACCACCAGATTCGAGTCGCCGTAGATCATCAGTCGAGTGCACCCGAGGGCTTTGGCCATCCTCATGCCATGGATCAGAGCCTCATATTCTGCTTCGTTATTGGACGGGAACTCGAACCCATTTGTAGGATATAGCGGAGCTTGTCGCCTTTTGGTGATATGAGGATAACACCTGCGCCTGCGCCTTCGTTTTTCTTTGAGCCGTCGAAGTACATAGTCCATGAGTTGGACACATCTGGTGCTCCTGGGAGCTGAGCTTCAATCCACTCGGTGTGGAAGTCAGGTAAAACTTGTGCTTTGATGGCCTTCGGGTAATCATACTTGATGTCTCTTGGTGCTAGCTCGATGAGCTTTTGCGTTGGGGTTTGTGAGGATGTCCCCGATCCCTGAGGTGCTGATTACAGTGATCGGGTGCTCGGAGAAGTAATGCGTCAGCTTCCTTGAGGACATGAACACGGCGTAGCCAGCTTCTGATAGTGCGGGTACCGCTGCTTTGATGTGGAGAGCACTTCACTCAAGTAATAGACTGGACGTTGTATGCTTTGGGCGTGTCCCTCCTCTCTGCGTTCGACCACTAGAACAGTGCTTACCACCCTGTTAGTTGCAGAGACATATAGGTATAGTGGCTCGCGTTCCTTGGTGCTACGAGGATTGGAGGGCTTGTGAGGACTCGCTTGAGGTCCGTGAAGGCTGCTTCGGCTTCTGGCGTCCACTCGAATTTATCTGCTTTCTTCATCAGTCGATAGAACGGGAGTGCTTTTTCGCCTAGCTTGCTGATGAATCGACTGAGCGCTGCACTCGACCCGCTAATTTTTGCACGTCATGGAGCTTTGAAGGCCTTTGCATCGTCAAGATGGCCTGTATTTTCTCCGGGTCTGCCTCGATTCCTCGAGCTGAGACTAGATACCCGAGGAGTTGCCCGGCTGGCACGCCGAACGTGCACTTCTTCGGGTTGAGCTTGATGTGGAAGCGTTTGAGGTTTGCGAATGTCTCTCGCAAGTCATCGAGTAGTGTGTTTTCCTCTCTTGTGGTGATGACGATGTCATCTACATAGACCTGGACGTTTCGCCCAATTTGCTTCTTGAGGCAATCTTGCATCATGCGCTGGTATGTTGCGCCTGCGTTCTTGAGCCCGAAAGGCATTGTGGTGTAGCAGTAGACCCCGAGTGGGGTTATGAACGCCGTTTTCTCTTCATCCTCTTCCTTCATCCTTATCTGGTGGTAACCCGAGTAGGCATCCAGGAAGGACAAGCGAGCGCACCCGGCGGTGGAGTCGACGATCTGGTCGATTCGAGGTAGTGGAAAGTGATCCTTTGGACAACACTTGTTGAGTGCTGTAAAATCTACGCACATCCGAAGGATATCTGTGTGCTTCTTCTCTACGAGTACGGGGTTGGCCACCCATTGTGATTTCTTGATCTCTCTGATGAATCCTGCTGCGAGTAGCCTGTCGACTTCGGCTTCGACTGCAGTTCTTTTTGGGCCGGATATGCGGCGCATTGTTTGCTTGACTGGTTTAGCATCTGGAAGTAGCTGGAGAGAGTGCTCGGCGAATTCCCTGGGAATACCTGGCATGTCTGCTGGACACCATGCAAATATATCCCAGTTCTCACGGAGGAATTCGACGAGCGCGCTTTCCTATGCGATAGGCAGACTCGACGAGACATTGACTGTCTTGGTCGGGTCAGTCGGGTGCACCTGATGCGATCTTGTGTCATTGGTGGCATTGAATGCTCTGTCGACTGCCACCTTTTTGTTCTGGCATAAGTGTTCGATCGTTGGAGACCGCTAGATCAGCGAGTGTTGCTTCCATGCCAAACATCTCAGAGATTTTGCTGAATTCTCGGTCGCAAGAGTCAGACTTTTGGAAGTTCCCCTTGACTGTGATTACTCCTTTTGGTCCAGGCATCTTCAGCTGGAGGTATGCGTAATGTGGCACCGCCATGAATCGAGCGAACGTCGGGCGTCCAAGTATAGCATGGTATTGTGACTTCCAGTCGACCACTTCGAACTCAATCGACTCTGTCCTGAAGTGGTGCTTGTCCCCGAACGTCACGTCGAGTTGTATGGTGCCCTCTGGGCTTATTGCTTTCCCTGGAACGATACCGTGGAAGGTATTTGAGATCTTGGCAGGTTTTCGACTGACCTGTTCATTTTGCGGAGCGTATCTGCGAAGATGATGTTTATGCCGCTCCCACCATCCATGAAGACCTTGGACATGGCGTAGCCTCCAATTTGCGCGTCGAGTACCAGAGCAGAGTGCCCTGGGCGAACAACCGATGGAGGGTGGTCCTCTTTGCTGAAGCTTATTGTAGTTTCGGATCCCTTCAAGTATTCTGTTACCGCAGGAGGTGACATGACCGCCATGTTTACTTGTCGAGTGCGAAGTTTTTGCTCCCTGTTGGAAGGTCGACCTTTCTGTATCATGTACATCTGCCCTTGGGGTGGAGGGTACTGTGGCTCGTCCACCCGAGGTATGTGCTGTATGGCACCCGCGAGGTTTCCGCCTGCAGCAGGCTGTGGTGGTGGTGCCATCAGAACAGGCACGTTGTTTGGCTGAGGCACGGGTGCAGGTGCTTGTGCGGCTGCTGCCTTTCTGCGATTTACGTAATCAGTCGCCATTTGGTCGAACTCCCTGCAGTTTCTCATCGAGTGATTGGATCGCAGTTTTCCGTCGTCCCCCTTGTACAGGTGGAATCTGCAATCAGCGTCCATCTTTTCTTCGAATGATCGCTCAGATTGTGCCCGTGACTTGCGCCAGTCCTTCCTCTTGTAGCTATCACTGCGTTGGCCGCGGTCTCGGCTGTCTCGACGATCATCTCGACTGTCTCCCGATCATCTCGACTGTCTCGCCGATCTTCCGACCGTCGGTCGCTTCTGTCCTGGTCATTGCGGGGTGTGGAGAACCCAGCCGCCATGAATTCGGGTCTGTCATCGTCGTAGTGACGTTTTGAACGTTTGCGCCTTCGGTCGTCTCTGTACGAGTCTCTGCGGCTTCGACTGCCGCTTTCATGATTGTCACGGGGTGAGGACCCGCGTGTGGTGCGCGCCATGTCCTCTCCGTCTGCCCACTCAGTCGCGGTCATCAAGAGGCTAGCCACAGAGGTTGGCTTTTTGCGACCGAGTGCTTCTTTGAGATCCCCCTGGCGAGTCCCATTATGAAAGCATCCATGGCCATGTCCTCTGAAATTACTCCGACTGAGTTGCGTATCTCAGTCCATCGTCTGATGTATGACCTCAGCGTTTCGTCTGAACGTTGCACGCAGGCCCGCAGTTCCTCGAACGTTTTTGGGCGCTCACATAGAGGCTCGAAGTTTTTGATGAAGTCATCGCGGAAGTGATCCCACGAGTCGTACTTTGATGGAGGTAGGGCCTTGAGCCAGTCGCGGGCTGTGCCTTCGAGCATCAGTCGTATGTATTGCATGGCCGTGGTGTTTGTACCTCGCTGGCACGCGACAGCCAGCCTGTAGTCTTCCAGCCACCAGAAGGTTCCTGTCGACCCGTGTACTTGGGCTGTTCAGATGTGAGTTTGAACCCTTTGGGCATCCGTGTCTCGCGGACGCGTCGAGTGAAGCACAGAGCTCCATGTGGCTCGGGATCTCGATCAGAGTATGAGTCGCTACTGTAAGATCTGCGTGATCTGCTCCTGGACCTGCGCCTACGCGAGCCGCTTCTTTCCTTCGAGTGGTGGCGGCGACCACTGTGATTATGCTCTTCCCGACGCGCGTCGACTAGGGCACGGTCTCGACTCCCACCTGGAGTTTTGGAATTTGGCGTATGGCCTTCGCCGCTAAGGCGAGTGATTTGATCTGCTGGCGATGCAGTTTTGCATTGGGGTCATCAGCTGGAGGTTTGATTGCCTCTAGGTACGCTGCAGCGGTGAAGAGGGCACCCGCAGCTGTTTTGGGTACTGGCACTCCTTCTTCGTCGTATGTCATGAAAGAGTTGCCTAAGTTGCGGGTGAGCGCCGCCCTTTCGTCTGGCGAGAGGTGTGACAACCTTGATCTGGGTCCTGTGTCTGCTCGCCCAGTGGAGCTCAGGGAGAGCTGTCTTCTTCGCGCACTCG
The DNA here is from genome assembly GCA_947311845.1 of Poa pratensis. NCBI lineage: Eukaryota > Viridiplantae > Streptophyta > Magnoliopsida > Poales > Poaceae > Poa > Poa pratensis. The sequence goes on from CAMZMU010000072.1 coordinate 33,882,658, forward strand.
ATAAGCTAGCTTGCTTTTTGCGTTCTTCGAGTGTTGCTCTGACCTGCCGCAGTCGAAGTGATTCCTGCCAGTTGAAGTACTGGAAGGTCAACATCTCCTCTTGTGTTGCGTCTGCTGGCATCATTGTGCACTCCTTGATGACTTTGTCTGCTTTTGCTGCCATCTCAGCAGTGATTGTGAGAGTTGTGACTCCGTCCGGCATAGTAACTGTGCACGGGAATTCTGTAGGCCTGCGGCTGGCCGCAGCATCTGATGATTCTGCGGCGATGGCGACGTAAACCTGCTGGGGTATCACCCGAGGGTATGTATGTGTGTCTTCGAATCCCGTCATGGACTCGACCTCTTCATCGAGGCTCATGTCTGAGTCGATATGCCCGTCGAGTGGTCCGTCTGACGGATCTCGCAGTTGATGCCTTCATCGCCTATGCTCATCTCGGCGTCGAGTTGTTATGAATCTCGAGTCGAGGTTGTTGTTGTTGGTGCAGATCTCGGAGTCGACGTGGTTGTCGATATGAGTTTCGAGGTCGTCGAAGTCGCTGAAGGAGATCCCGCAGTCGAAACTATCCTCGAGTGAGAGATCGAGCTCGGGATCGTTTGTGCGGTATGCTGATTCGGCCTCCTCGCCCTGAAGTTCTTCGATGAGCTCGTGCATCTCTCGTGTGGACATGGTTGTTGCGGACGAGCAAGCTTGGAGGATCGACGATGGTATGGACGCGTTGAGGGATCCGCAGTCGAAGGAGCCGCAACCGATGGAGCCTCGGGTGCGGAAGTCGCGAGTTGGCGTGGATCCGTCAAGTCCTGCACACCAAGCTTGTTGACGAAAAAATTGAACGAACCAACGGTTAAACCCAAACCTGACTCGAGATCGGAGAAGGCCTCCTGGAATCCTGGCGAGTGTGGCTCGAAATCCATCAGAGGATCCGATGCGCTTTTTGCGGGTGAAGCTGGCGTGTTGCCGTTTGTCGAGTGAGCCGGCGAGTTGCCGTGTGCCGCCTGAGTCGGCGAGTTCTGGTTTGTCGATGCAGCCGGCGAGTTGCCGTTTGTAGATCCGATCGGCGAGTCGCCGTTTTCCGATGGAACCGAAGAAACCGTGAGTCCAGCACTATTCTTTCCCACAGACGGCGCCAATTGACGAGGTGTACCCTCATCAAATCCCATGGTTAAGGACCTAGGGTTGAGATTATGGGGAGAGAACGTGGTAGTACTGGTAGTTTCGTCGGCTGACAAGCAGAGGCAAAGATTTACCCAGGTTCAGGCCCCTCGGGTGGAGGTAAAGACCCTACTTCCTGCTTGTCTGTTATTGATCGCTGGAATTATGAGGTTACAAGGTGGCTCCGGCGAGATGACGATCTCGCAAGAGCTTTGGTGGTTCGAGTATGGCTTGGTCCTAGATCGGCACCCCTCCCAGCCTTTAAATAGGCTGGGTCTCGGGAGTTTGTAACCGACCTAGTTTACACATAAGGAAAGTATAAACCGACTATGTCTATGTCTAAACTTGGAGGGTACTCCATCTTGTTGGGCCTCTCGTCTTGGGCTTCGAGTCGTCTCTTCGCTATTGGGCTTTTAGTCATCACGTGCACCAGGTACCCTCACGGTAGGGTACCCGAGATGTATATCCTTGTCATGGACAAGAGGATGACAAGAGAACGCGAAGCTGTGGACCAGACTATAAAGCAGGAACGTGAGAACATGTACAATAGTTTGAAGCGAATCCATGTAGAGAGATGTATAAGAAGATGCGCGCGAGGAGATTGATGAGAAGGTGAAGGAAGAACGCGCAGCAATGGACAGGATGTTGCAGACTCACGAGGAGATGGTCCGGAAGTTGTAGCAAGAGCATAAAGCTATGGATCAAAAGTTACAACATGAGCGTACGAAGTTGCAGCAAGAGCATAAACTGTTTGATCTCAGTTTTGTAATACATACAAAGACCATGCGAATATTGATTAGTTCAGAAAGTGCGTATGATCAAGTCAGCCAGCACAACACATACGTTCCCAGTTCTTGTTTCCCGTGTGCGAATATTTCTAGCTGTCACCAGCATGCTGCTGACCTCTTTCCTTTTCAGTCCAATCGATCGGCTAATCTAACGTTTTTATTCTTCAAGAGCAACCAGTCTTCTGAAAAGACGATGATTGTACGCAAAGCTGTCTCCGGAAATGCTTACTGCCTATATAGATCCTTCGGTACAGAATTTTGACATGACCTATTCCATTTTTGGACATTTTCAGTTAATACAGCAAATATGATGATGGTAATAACACAACCACTAGAAATTTTATCTACAAATTTGATATACAAATCTGATATTTGATATACAGGTGTTGCCTTTTCTTATGGATACAGGTTAAATCTATACACACAATCCGAAATACATATATCCCTATCTAGCATCAGAAAGATTATTATATTTGATAAGTCTGGTACATAAATCATTTTCGTTAAGGATGAGAAATTAAAATTAGGTGCTCATCTTTTCAATAGCCAAAGAGGCTCGCTAGGACACCCAGTTAATGCATATCTACAGAATTCTTAGCGCACGTAGCATTAGATAGTATAATCAGTGGAGTAAAGGACACCAAAAAAAAGACTGCACATACCAGTAATAATCATTCTTGCAGTTAAGCAAGAGTGTATGTAAGATCAACAAAACTGGAACATGAACTGGTATCAGTCACAGGCCTTACATCATCAGATTCTTCCTTCTCTTCAACCTTACCCATCCTGCAATTGCTACAGATCAACAAATGTTCCCATTAGTATTAATCAATTATCACTAAGACAACAAGGAATCAATCAATTATAATAAGCAATAAAGCACGGTATCACAAGCAAGGACTAATACAGCCGCATAGATTGCAGCAAATAAAACTTGCAGCCAGTGATTCATAAATATTTGCTACCTCTTTCAACTTGGAGCATGTACGTTGATGACGTGAAAGCACACGTTCGTTGGGAGACCCCAAGAATAAGGTATGAAGCAGTGCAGCAGCAAGTTTTCCCTCAGTAAGATATCAAGATTATCAATTCAGTAGGAGTAAGAAATCACTTCTGAAGATTGTCAGTGGCGCGCTGACGTGGAATCTGCACACAACACAATCAAACTATTTTGCCCAACGAAACAGTGAGTTTGTCAATCTCACCGGCTTGTTAAAAACAAAAGATTAAACGTATGACGTGGAAAATAGTGTTTAATTGGAGAGAATGAAAAGCAATAATGATTGCAGTTGGTTGTATTATCAGTGTAAAAGAATGGACCGGGGTCCACAGTTCACTAGTGGTGTCTCTCCATAAAAGATAACTAACATGCTGGGTGAACAAATTACAGCTGGACAATTGATAAAATATTGAGCGCATAACAATGCATATATATGACAAGATGACTACTATGATATTCAATTGGACAATACAACATGATACATATACTGTTATCCAATATCATCTATGACTAATAAGCCACCTTTAGGTTGACATCCGTGTTCCCCGTTGGTATTAAGTTGCAAGCAATAGATTATTGCATTAAGTAAAGTGCGTAATGTAAACAATACAATTATCCTTACACAAAGCATTGCTGTTTTACCCCTAGTGGCAACAGCACATCCACAACCTTAGAAGTTGATGTCACTCTCCCAGATTACTGGAGACTGAACCCACTATCTAGCATAAATACTCCCTCTTGGAGTTAAAAGCATCTACTTGGCCAAAGCATCTACTAGTAACGGAGATCATGCAAGATCATAAATAACATATAAGATAGATTGATAATCAACTTGACATAGTATTCAATATTCATCGGATCCCAGCAAACACAACATGTAGCATTACAATAATATGATCTTGATCATGATAGACAGCTCACAAGATCTAAACATGATAGCACAAGGAGGAGAGACAACCATCTAGCTACTGCTATGGACCCGTAGTCCAAGGATGAACTACTCACGCATCACTCTGGAGGCAGGCATGGCGATGTAGAGCCCTCCGGTGATGATTCCCCTCTCCGGCAGGGTGCCGGGAAGAGCTTCTGAACCCTCCCGAGGTAGGGTTGACGACGGCGGCGTCTCTGGAACTTTTCGTGGATAATGGCTTGGGTATTTAGGGTTTTCACGTCGGGGGGGATTATATAGATGAAAGGGCGGCGGCTGGAGGCACCCGAGGAGGCCGCGTCGTGGGGTGGTGTGGGGCCCTCGTGGCTCCGCAGCCGCCGCCCTTTCGCCTATTTAATCCTCCTGACGCGAAAACCCTAAATACCCGAGTCATTATCCACGAAAAGTTCCAGAGACGCCGCCGCCATCAACCCTAGCTCGGGAGGGTTCAGAAGCTCTTCCCGGCACCCTGCCGGAGAGGGGATCATCACCGGAGGGTTCTACATCACCATGCCTGCCTCCGGAGTGATGCGTGTGTAGTTCATCCTTGGACTACGGGTTCATGGCAGTAGCTAGATGGTTGTCTCTCCACTTTATGCTATCATGTTTAGATCTTGTGAGCTGCCTATCATGATCAAGATCATCTTATTGTAATGCTACGTGTTGTGTTTGCTGGGATCCGATGAATATTGAATATTATGTCGAGTTGATTATCAATCTATCTTATATGTTATTTATGATCTTGCATGCTTTCCGTTACTAGTAGATGCTTTGGCAAATTAGATGCTTGTAACTCCAAGAGTGAGTATTTATGCTAGATAGTGGGTTCATGCCTCCGGTAATCTGGGAGAGTGACAATAACTTCTAAGATTGTGGATGTGATGTTGCCACTAGGGATAAAATAACCGATGCTTAGCTTAAGGGTGCTCCGTTATGTCTAATGCATTTGTTTACGTTACGCACATTACTTAATGCAATTATCTGTTGCTTGCAACTTAATACCAACGGGTAACTCGGTATGACAACGTGGCGGTGGATTATTAGTCATAGACGTTGTTGGATAACGGTCTATGTATTTTGTCGTAATGTCCACATGAATATCATAGTAATCATCATGTCATATATATGCATTGTCATGCGCTCAATATTTTATCAATTGCCCAACTATAATTTGTTCACCCAGCATGTTAGTTATCTTTTATGGAGAGACACCACTAGTGAACTGTGTATCCCGATCCATTCTTTTACACTGATAATACAACTAACTGCAAACATTGTTTCTTTTCATTCTCTGCAATTTACTACTGTTTTTCACACCATACGTTTAATCATTTGTTTTCAGCAAGCCGGTGAGATTGACAACTTCACTGTTTCGTTGGGACAAACTAGTTTGATTGTGTTGTGTGCAGATTCCACGTTGGCGCCGGATTCCCTGGTGTTGCGCCGTGTCATATTCCGTCACCAACAACCTTCAGAAGTGATTTCTTGCTCCTACTGGTTCGATTAAACCTTGGTTTCATACTGAGAAAAACTGATGCTACACTGCATCATACCTTCTTCTTGGGGTCTCCCAACGAACGTGTGATACACGCAATCAATCGTCTTTGCCTGCAGCCTTTTCTTCGGTGCACCTCGGCCTTGCACACGCATGTGATCCAAAAGCTTTCCCAAATCTCCAGAATCAAGTTGCGCCGTTTGCGACAGCACTGGACCAAACCTTATGCATTTCTTCCGAGCACTACCTGATTCCTTGCTGTCAGCTTCTGCATTCAGCTTATGTCCTCCGTTGTTTGAAACAACTAGTATCGAAAGGAAACACGGCTAAGCATGGCCGAAATGAACAAAATAATATAGGTTGATTCCTACTAGTAACAGATGAACATGCTTGCAGATTGTAAAATCCCACATATAGTGAGAATGCTAATATAGCAGGGGACAACAGTGGCCTGTGACGATAAAATGTACATGAAAAATCAACTATGCTTACAACATATCTCTTCCTATCTAAATCTCTCAAGCATTATGGTGGATCCATCAACAACCATATATGAAAACACTGGATTTCACAGCAGTAACATATAATTTTGTTGTCCTCCATAAGATAACAAATAGAATAACAAAGTATTGAGTTGTAAAGCACGTGAATTCAGAAGCATAGAAACCACAGAATCAAAGCATAATGTGTGCAAATATATACAGATAGATTTAGCAATCTGCTTGTTTGAACATATATTTTAGCCTCCAAACCTACATATGCAATTTGGATACACAGGTTGGACATACACACACGACACAAGCACAGGCAGAAAATGCAAATCGCATGATTGCATCCAATAAACCAGCCTGGTACATAGCTGGACAGTGGGTGCATTGTCACCATCAGATAAGAGAAGAGATGATTCCTCAGTTGTAGCAAGGTAATCAATCGGTCATGTTCGCTGTACCTGGGGATCGAAACTAGTGCTACGATGGTTCCACAATGGCTTTGTGTATCTTTACCTGGGGAGAGTACGGACAGAGGAATCCCGATCGGCGACGTCTCGGAGGCCTCCGACGAGGCGCCGCAGGTGCACGGGCTGGCGCACCACTCCTCGCCACCGCCTGCTCCTTCCCTCAACGCACGTCGCGTACCCGGTGGCAGCCGGCGGCTCGAACCCGAATCCCAGATCAATGCAGCCGTGCAGGGAGATGAGAAGGGCGACAGGCAGAAAGGATGAGGGCGCGACGCGTGGGTTCGTCAATGGCTGTCGCCTGAGCGGACATGGTCTGCCGGCTCCGCGAACTCACGTGTAGAGGCGGCGGAAGACTCGCGGTGGGAGGGGCGTCGATGGATGCAGACGGCGGCGGCGGCGCGCTGACTCGGAGAGCGGACAATGGTGACATTTGATCGGAAACTGTTCGTGAACAAATGACTATCATACCCCATGTGATTAGAGTAATTTTTTGCTTAATGATTGGACGGCTGGAATAATTTAGGGGGATAGAATGAAATCCAACGGCTGAAATAATTTAAGATAGGAGCTACTTGAAACTACCGGCGGTAGTTCTCCAAGCACCGTAAAAGAGCTCAAAAAAGTAACATACACATGTTTTTGTGTGAAAGAAACATAGAAGTATTAAAAGCGCGCTTGTTTAGGCGTGATCTCAAAACTGGAACTGAGTATGTTTTGTATATCCGACTTCAGAAAAGGTTAAAGAGTTCCCCACATCTTTGTACACTCGTGAGCAACACATTTTTTTTCCATGACGTTCCCGGTCGCAGCAGAGAACATCTCCCTCAATTATGGACGCCCATCTCTTCGCTTCTCTCCCATCGGTCAAGCCACTGAATCAATCAATAAATCACGTAGCACATGCACGGCACATACTCTCCCAGAGTTGTGCGTTCATGCGGCATGGAACTGATCACCCCTAACTGACTTTGACTGAATTTCCAAGAATTCCTGGTTTTCATGTGGGCTGCCGTATATAGAAAGTGTATCGGGTGCCCTTGTTTTCTGTGCATCCCATACCGCCAACCTAGAACATTTTCACTAAATAGTGGTAAGAAATTCAGATTCAAGTCCAAACTTAAGTTAGTAGCATGTGTGAGTACCCACCTTTGCCTTATTTCAAATCCAGTTTTTGTCCTATATCTCTATAAAAAAAAAGTATGTAGATTTAGAGTTGATAAGATATGGCCAAAACTAGATATGTCATTTGTTAAAGTCATGAATCGGATATGAGTGATTAGATTTAGTTGTGTGGATACTTGATGTTTTGAGTAGCTTTTGACATTACGTTGTTGGAGAGTTTGGGTGTAATTAGTATTAATATATTAACAAATACTTACAAAGTTTGTCTTATTATTATTATTATTATTTTCACTCCGTGAATCAAATATGGACCAAACTGGTTGTGACCTTATCACTCGCCTGATCTCTTCCTTGGGAAAAGTAGGCCGAATATGTATCGGAAGATGAGTATGTACATCACACATGCATTGCGGAGTAATTCCCACGTCAGTAACCCAGTGGCTTTGCCCCGGCACTCGTCCTATTTCTGGAACCTCCCCCTCCACTACAGTGCACAGAGGCGAATCGGAGCGAGCTCGGCTTCTCCCGGCGGCCGCCGGCGTATCTGCGGGATTCCTCACCCTACGCCGGCCGCTCCGGCGGCGGGAGGATGGGGAATCCCCAGATCTGCGCTCCGGCGTGTAGTTAAGGGGTTTCGGGGCGGCGCGGCTGTGGCGGGGTGGCCGGCGTCGTAGTTTTGGAGCTCTGCGGCTTCCCCTCCTTGGCGTCGTCCTCGACGGCGCTTCCAGGCTGCAGGTGCGTCTCCGCTCTGCCGCTGCTCCTTCCGGCGTCGGCGGCAGGCTGGTGACGGGTGTACAGGAGGCCGGAGGAGGAGGTGCGAGGCGGCTGCTGTGTGGCTGTGTGGTGTGCAGGTGGTGGATCTGGCCACCTCTGGTGAGGTGGTGTGGCGCAGGCCCCAGATCTGGGGCGGAAGATGCTTGGGGCGTGTCCCCGGCCGATGGACTACCTCCGTCTTCAGATCCAGCTCGTCGGAGCTGGTGGTTGATGCGGCTCATCAACGCCTTCAGGCAAGGAGCTCTTCCGCTCCATGGTTGAGGGCTCTGGGCGGCTGCTACCTTCGTCGTCTCCGGCGGTGGAGGTCGAGCGTGCTGGAGGTTCTCGAGGTTGAAGATGGCGTGTCGCAGCAGTGCTGTCCTCTGTATTCTCCTTGTTTTTTCTTTGCTTGTATCTGGCCTTGTATTGCTTCCTTTTAAGTATGAATACAAGTATGAAAAATCAAAAAAAAATCCCACGTCAGTGGAATGCAGTAACTAGCGGCGATATATTCTAGAGTAGTAAAGGTAATTAATGTCATTTTGGCAGCCAAAAATAGATTATGTGACAACTAATTTTCTATATTGTTACTAAGTTACCACGTTGAACTTATATTTTCTATTCTATTATGTAAAGTTAGATACGGAAAACTAGTACATTACTTGGCCTACCAAATAGTTTAATCAAGCTAGCAATGGCCTAAAGTACACTAACAATGTTTCCAACACTAGTAGGGATATAGGTAGGTTGGCATTCTGTGACGCACCCTTAATTGGTGCGCCACAGAATTATTTTTCGTGGCGCTCCAAGCCCGGTGCGCCACAGAAAGTAACATTTCTGTGGCGCACTAAACCACATGCGCCACAGAAATTAGATATTCTGTGGCGCACCAATCCTGGTGCGCCACATAAAGATACATTTCTGTGGCGCACGTGGCCAGGTGCGCCACAGAAAGTTATCTGGGGGGCGGGTTAAAATTTGAAAATAAATCCAAATCCTTGAACCAAAATCTGTGAATGCTTCTCGTGCATCCAAATCCTTGAGCAAAAATCCACGCCATTTGTGTCCACCATAACTACCTATATATGGTATTTCCTTGCCACTCCAAGTAAATTTTTCATGTGTTACCTTTAAATTATTCAAAATATTATTATTCCCTTTTTTGTGTCAATGTTTACTAGCCCATGAGAAATTAGTGTGGTTATTCTTTATTCTATTTGTTGAATGGACTTTTACACCTGGACTAGTATCATATACATCCGCTTATCCAATAATTTTGCAAAAAGAGCTGGCAACAGTGTGCCCAGTCCCAATTAATTACAACTTTAACCAATTAATTCTCTTCACACTTTTGTCCTGATTCATCAGTAAGCAATGACAAACAGTGAAATACCTGAATGTGTGTAAACCAAAGAGAAAGATGGATGATCTGCCTTGCTGGTAGAAATAACGTCCTTCATGGGAGCCACTCTTAAAAGTTCGTTTGACAGGTAGAATACTGTTCTCACCCGCTACCATTCGTTGACAATTAACAAACACCTCTCAAAAATAGATACTCCTCCATGGTATGTGATTGATGGAAGGCACCCGAGGATTCGGTTAGCCATGGCTTGTGTTAGCAAGGTTGGGAGGAGTATCAAATATTTTATGCAATCTCTATATGCTTTCAAAAACCTAAAAGCTCTAGCACATGACTTAATCCCTACTTCCCTCTGCGAAGGGCCTTTCGTTTACTTTTATGTTGAGTCAGTTTTTCTATTCTTTCTGTCTTTCACAAGCAAACACTAGTGTCAACTTTGTTACAACATGCGTTATATGCAATGTATTGAACTTGTTATAATACTTTGTGTTGACAATATCCATGAGATAAATATGTTGAAAGTTGAAACAAATGCTGAAACTAAATTCTTCCTTTGTGTTGATTGAATACCTTTTATTAGAAACTATTGCTTTATGAGTTAACACTTATGCAAAACTGTTTGATGCTTGTCTCGAAAGTACTATTCATGAAAACGTTTAGCTTGTGTGATTCATTGTTTACTCATTATCTATTTGCTAGCAAATTATAGACCATTGACTTGGATCACTTCATTCATTTACATGTGCATTGCAATATTATATGATCAAGATTATGATGGTAGCATGTCACCTCAAAAATTATTTTGTTTTTATCATTTAACTACTCGAGGACGAGTAGGAACTAAGCTTGGGGATGCTGATACGTCTAAACGTATCTATAATTTTTGATGTTCCATGCTTGTTTTATACCAATTGCTACATGTTTTGCATCTACTTTATATCACTTTTATACATTTTTTTTGGGACTAACCTATTAACAAGACGCCGAAGTGCCAGTTCCTGTTTTCTGTTGTTTTTGTATTCCAGAAAACCTAGTCTGGAAATATTCTCGGAATTGGACGAAACTACACGGGGGTCCCTATTTTTCCAGAACATGCCTGACGGAGCGAAGGAGCAATAGAGGAGGGCCACCAGGGCCCCACACGCACCTAGGGCGCGGGGCCCCCCTCTGTCGCGCCCTAGGGTGGTATGGGCCCCTCGGGGGTCTCCAGCCGCCGCCCTTTCGCCTACTTATTCCCCCCGACGCGAAAACCCTAAGTACCCATCAACCCTAGCTCGGGAGGGTTCAGAACCTCTTTCCGACACCCTGCCGGAGAGGGGAATCGTCACCGGAGGCTTCTACATCGCCATGCCTGCCTCCGGAGTGATGCGTGAGTAGTTCATCCTTGGACTACGGGTCCATAGCAGTAGCTAGATGGTTGTCTCTCCACTTTGTGCCATCATGTTTAGATCTTGTGAGCTGTCCTACATGATCAAGATCATATTATTGTAATGCTACATGTTGTGTATTCTGGGATCCGATGAATATTGAATACTATGTCAAGTTGATTATCAATCTATTTTATATGTTATTTAAGATCTTGCATGCTTTCCGTTACTCGTAGATGCTTTGGTCAAGTAGATGCTTGTAACTCCAAGAGAGAGTATTTATGCTAGATAGTGGGTTCATGCCTCTGTTTAACCTTGGACAGTGACAGAAAGCTCTAAGGTTGTGGATGTGCTGTTGCCACTAGGGATAACCTAACGATGCTATGTCCACGGGCATATGTGTTTGTTTACATTACGCGCTTTACTTAATGCAATTATCCGTTGCTTGCAACTTAATACCAACGGGGGACTCGGATGACAACCCGGCGGTGGATTATTAGTCATAGATGTTGTTGGATAACGGTCTATGTATATTGTCGTAATGCCCAATTAAATATCATAGTAGTCAACATGTCATATATATGCATTGTCATGCGCTCACTATTTGTCAATTGCCCAGCTGTAATTTGTTCACCCAACATGCTAGTTATCTTTTATGGAGAGACGCCACTAGTGAACTGTGGACCCCGGTCCATTCTTTTACACTGATTAAACAACCACAAACTGCAAACTGTTCCTTTTTCATTCTCTGCAATTTAATACTCATTTTTCACACGAGATGTTTAATCTTTTGTTTTCAGCAAGCCGGTGAGATTGACAACCTCACTGTTTCATTAGGGCAAAGTACTTTGATTGTGTTGTGTGCAGGTTCCACGTTGGTGATCGTGTTGCGCCGTGCGGCCACCAACAACCTACTGAAGAGTTGCTGCTCCTACTGGTTCGATAACCTTGGTTTCTTTCTGAGGGAAAACTTGCTGCTGAACTGCATCATACCTTTCTCTTGGGGTCTCCCAACGAGCGTGTGATTCACGCCATCAATCTCCGCCGGGGCACCACATCACATAGCTAGTTTGCAATAGATAGATCAGTTTCATAGTTTTAGCAATTTTCGTTTTTGTTTTCGGTTAGATCCTTTTCTTTAGCTACCAAATATTCGATTAGCCACCTTGCCGGTGAACTTCAGAAATCGATTCGTCAACAGGACAACTTCACGTGCATGATATGGGGCAAGGATCGATCAGCTCCATCTGCCTCCAGCTGCACCCCTGCAAGTCTATGCCACCAGATCGTCATGAACCCAACCGAGCCATCGACTTCAACGCCGCTCGTGGTTATCATCGCCAACAATTTTCTACATCAAGCATCCCCGGCATCTTCTACCTCTACATCACCGACAACAATCTACGATAACGTCCCGACATCTACTACTTCTACAAGCTCACACGTCTTCATCAACAACCACCACGCCATCTTCGTCCACCGCAACCGCGCCGCCAGAGTTGCAGTCTATTTTTATTTACACAATTTACTTTTTGCAACTTTTTCGTCTACTTCGGCAACAACGACGGAAAATCTGCTCTACGGACCGACCGATCGAAGATCTTCTCTACTTCTTCATCCGGCTCTGTCTCGCAAGGTTCATGGTGGTTCCTGTCTTTGCATGTCCGGCATTGGCAACACCGGCGCGTGCCTTCGTCCCCGACGCGCTCCCGAGTCTTGCAAGCTCGGCAAGGCGTGCCGCCTACCTCGTCTACACCAACTCCCGCAACGTCTACCTCAACTACCCCAATAACGGCAACATCGACCACGACTATAGCGCCCACAACTCGACCACATCGACATCGGCATTAAGGGCTATCACCTCGGTTCCGTGTCCAGTCTGCGACTTCGGATCGCGACGCTCCAGCTATTTGCGTCACTACCGATCCGACTGCGGGGGGTGTTAGAGTATATTAGGGTTTGGTATATTTGGTAATTTAGGATTGTAATCCAAATATATCTCTATTAGGTTTCGTTGTTTCCAAGTCTTGTACCCCTTTATATACAGCCCACCGTGGCTCATTGTAATCAATCTAGAATCAATACAATACAATTATATTCCCCAATCTTTCAGTTACAAGTTCAGTCCAAGCAATAAAATGCAACTTGCTCTTGACCGAAAAAGTGCAACTTGGTGAAGGGAGCCTGGCCAATACAACCAATGTTGGGGATATCGCTTATCGGGAACTTATCGGTCGACCCATGATAAGGGATAAATCAGCCGGTTTATCGGCATATCGGCCGATTTATCAGCATATCGGGCGATTTATCGGCTGATTTATCTTATCGGTCAGACACCGATAAGCGATAAATCGGCCGATTTATCGGAATATCAGAAGATATCATGAACAGTGAATACAACAATCACAAACTGAAGCATAGAAATCATAAACACCGTATAAAAGTATTTCTGGATCCAATTTATGTAAGTACAAACTGAAGCATCTTTCCTTAACCTTAACCATCTTAGGTCCCGCTTGGATTGGGGGTTGCAAATTACGGAGGAGAGTAGATTACGGAGCTTCTTCGTATTTTCTGCCGGAGGTCTGAAGGTCCGTAATCCTAAACGATCGTTTTGGCTAATAAACGATATGCCAAGCGGGGCCTTATTAGTGATAACCCTCCTCTCCTCTCCGGGGAGCAAAAAAATGAATTTCTTCTCGTCCTAATTCCTGGTGCAAGATTAAGATTTTTTCGTGGCGTGGGTGCCTGACCCGTGCACTAGCTCGTGATCATTCCTTATGCCCGCCACACAGCTGCCGTGGATGACAGGTGGGCCCTCAAATCTTCCCCCGTATGCCATCTTTGTGCAACTACATGGACCAGCTCCTCGGCAGCAGCGAGCGAGCGGCGGCGGCGCTGGGGCCGGCGCCGCCGAACATCTCGTCGAGGGCGATGACGATCCCCATCGCCAGAGGCGCGGCCAGGCGTCGGGGGTCCGACACCACCAGCCGGAACACCTCGTCGCCCACCGGCGACTCCTTCCGCCGCACCTCCGCCACGGCCACACCGTGCGCGTCCCGCACCGCGACGCTCCGGCGCGCGTACGACCCTTCCACGACGTACGCCCCGCGCAGCGCCGGCGAGAGGGGCGTGACGTGCGCGATCGCCCTCTCCTTGGACGGCGACGACGCGTGGGCGTGGCGGAGCAAGCCGGCGTGGCAGCGGCGCACGGAGAGGAGCGGCCTCGGGTTGTCGTCGCCATCGCCGCCGTCGCCGTCGTAGATGACCCAGTGCTCCGTCAGGCTGAGCCTCCTGCGGCGCACGGTGAGGAGCGGGACCCCCGCGGCGTCCATGAGGACGACGGACTCCCCGTGGCGGCGCCTGCGGCCGGAGGTGCCGTAGCAGTCGACGCGGAAGGCGAGGCCGCCGCTGGCGTCGAAGACGGTGAAGCCGTCGCAGTTGAAGAGCAGCGACTTGCGCCACACCGTGAGCGACATGGCCTTGGCCGGCTGCTGCTCCTCCTCGGCCACTGCACCTGCGGGCAGCGCGTGGCCAGTGGCCGGCGCTTCCTCTGGTAACGGCACGGGGGCGGCGTCGGGGTGCACCTTTGCCATCTCCTGTTCTGTGCTCTGTGGTTTTCCCTAGCTAGCTCGCTCTTGCAGGCCGGCGAGCGCCCTCTGGGAGCTTGAGCTGTGGGAGACGGAGGAGCTTGGAGGTGGAGAGGTGGAGGAGGAGGAAGAGATCGGGAGAGGCGTGGTGGATTTATACGGCGGGGCTCGGGGTGAGCGGCTGCGGCGAGAAATGACGCACACATGTGGATGTGGGCGGTGGTTTCAATTGGCCAGCGTAACTGATTGCTGACAACATACACTGTGTTCTTTTTTTGTTGGATCATTTGGTGCGTGGGTCCGCCAGCCAACCCAATCTTACGCTATGTGCACGATCCAGGGTAGTAACAGTGTTGAGTGTTCTATGGCTTTGCTAATGGCTAGCCATATGTCGACTGAATGTACTTTGTAGAGGCTGGAACCTAAAAGCTAAATAGCTTACTCTATGTGACACGGGAGAGGAGAAGAGGTGGACATGCGGAAATCCTCAAGGCCCCGTGTCAGTCTATGTTGCTGCTCACTATCAACAACATTAGGCCGACACCGCCGAAAGAAAATGATGAAATTTGCATAACTATCTATACTATTATTAAAAGAGCAAACTTGTTTTGTGCTATGTTGATACATTAAATCTGATCCGTTCATTTTGATCAACGATCAAGATCAGATCCCGAAACGTTAACCTCATCCGGCCGACCGGCCGGTGGAAAGGAGCCGCGGTGGATCCAAACCTCCGCTACCCTGATCTCCGGTTCTTCCCGTGACCACGTCCGACGGCAGCGTCCTTGCTCGCCTTGGGGCGATGAGCCGCAGATCCGGCCGCCTCCGTACCAAGCATCTCCTTGCACGGTGGCGCGAGGAGGGCACACCGGTCCAGGGAGGCGTTGAGGCGGCGCGGGTAGGGCGGCGTGGTCGGTCCGGATGGTGGGGTGGGACGCGCCGCGGAGGGCGTCGCGCTGCTGGGGCGCCCACTGGCGCTTGGGTCGGGGGCGTCTTCCAATCTTGCAGCTACGCTGCGGAATTGCAGTCGCTGCACGGGAGCGAGCTTGGACGTGCAGCGGGTCGGTGGCTCTCCTGATTCGAGCTTGGTGGCGAACGTGCATGAGCTTGCGGCCGCTTCCTCACCACCAGTATCACTGTTCTGTACTCCAAAGACCTCCGCAGTGGCTCCCTCATCCTTGTCGCTGCCTGGTAGGTGCTAGCTCAAGGTTTGATCGTGTGTTGATTTCTGTTTTCCCTTTGAACGTCTGCATGTTTAATGCGTAGCTCAGCTGAATCTTCAGGAGCAACAACGCTGCGTTCAACAGGCACAAACCACAAAGTCCTGCTCTGGTTAATTTACAGGTCTAAACACAAGGGATAATATGGTCAAGAAGTGCTTTTACGGAATGGAGGCTGTGATTTATGCGGTTATGCCCAGCGGTTGAATCAATCCAACATATTGTCTTGCATAGTACAAACTGTCAAACTCTGATTACATTTGGGAAAGCTAGGGATGAAAAGCTAGCGGCAACGTCATCTTCAATCTCAGAGTTTGTGGGCAAAGGGCAATCTACGCTCAAGTCGTCCACCTGTTTAGCGGCTTGCGTCGGTGCTTTGGACAGCTATGAACGGAGATTCTTCAATGATAAATGGACCTCCCAAATGGTGCTTTTTGCAACAATCGCTGATGAGCTGTTAACACAAAGATGAGATTCTGAAATTGGCTCACAAAGTTCAGTCGCTACCGCTGCCACAAGAACCTCATGTATTGTTCGCATTATTTCTTATTTCTTTTCCTTATTTTTCTTTCTTTCTTTCTTTTCTTTTGGCTAGCAATTGCTGGGCCGTACAATGCCTGTAAGTTCCTTGGCTTAGAGCCCGTAATTAGAGCTCCTTGAGTCTTTGAATTGGATTCCAAAATTATAAGGAAAATTTAAACAAGAATCACATCTCTGTTTTCAATCATTCTTCCCACGTTCTGTAGCAAATAATGTTCAGTATATTGTTTATTTTTCTATCACTTCCTCATTATTTTCAGGCCCAACTACTGGAGTAATTCAAGTCCATCATCACACTTAGTCATGGAGTGTGACGGAGTGGTAATCTTGACAGGAGATAGAAAGGGCAAATGTGTTAATTTGTGATTCTGCATGCCTAAAAAAGACAATCCTCATATTATTCTGCATATCTTCGATAACCACCGTGTCATTTACTTACAGGAGATAGAAATGGTGTGCATATGTATGATTCACCTAGATTTCATTTATTTATTAAGTGCAATAGGTTATTTGACAGATAAGTTAGAAGTAGCATGTACATAACTGATGTGAATTTCGATCATGTTTTGATCAATGTCTTTATAACTAAGTTAGGTGTTCCGTGGCAACGTACAACTCTTCGTTGCTCCCTTTCTCTATCATCTAGGTGAGGGGCTTCAGTTTTTGAGCCGCTGTCTCCATCGTTATGTACTGCAGGTTCATTTGATTTTTTCAAAGTTCAGAAAAGATACATAGAAAGCAGCATCTATGAGATTAATGTAGTGCAGTACACCTTTTATGTTGTGGAAATCATATTTATGCAGCCATTTGCCCTTATATTGATTCGGATCTTTTGGAACTATGCTTGTGACTTCTAAACAGCTTGGCTAACATGGTCGTTTAGTATCTTCATACTTGTTTCCGTAACAATCTGCTCACTTGTAACTACAGAGAGGAAACACGGATCGGAGGTCACGTGCTAGAAAATCAACCCTCCAGCTAAGGGGAGAAGCTCGAGAGAAATGTTATTTTGTAGTCAGAATTAGTACATCTATATGTAACGTGCTAGAAATCAGTTTTGGGCCAGAGAACAAAAAATTTTATCCTTAAATATTTGACGACTGGTGTGATTTGATGAATAAATTGACTTCTCTGAAAGAAGAAATTAACCGTCATATTTAATTTGATAAATCATTTGTTTATAAATCCTCTCTCCATCACAATACATGTTAGACTACATCTATATGTACACTATGATAAATGAAATTAGACCTTTTCAATGATTTTTTAAATATATGTCCTAATATTACACGTGCATTGCACGTGCACGGTAACTAGTAATCCTTAAAAAATCGAACCGTCATGAATGGTCACAATGAAAAAGGAAAGATATATGTGCGGGATTCCTATCTTGTTAAAAGGGCGATAGTAACTTGCCGTTTGCTCCCGAGAGGGTAAATGTCCGCCATGTGTTTTTTTCGTTTGGGAAAGTCAAGTTGGGGTCAAACTTTCCTTTTATTGATAAATTCTAACGCGACCAACCCGGGCTAGACTAGCCTGTTGGCATTTTTTAAAGAAGAAAACTGCGTGAGCACCCAGTGCTCGAGCCGAGACTCGAAAACTGGTGGGCTGGCTGCGAACACCCGCGCCTTGCCAACTGAGCTATGCTCCGTTCTCTTTATTGGTAAATTCTGGAAAATGCAGTGCTGACTTTTAGAAAAACCAGGAAACTTATAGAATTTTAATCTTTCCAAAAATTCAAATTTACATAATTTTGAACGTCGGTGAAATTTTAAAAACTTCCTGAAGATACAAACTTTTAGAAAATCAACTTTTGGAAATATTCAACTTCCATGATTCCAAACTTTTGAAATTATAAAATAGTAATCAAGATTTTGAATGTTCAAACTTTGGAAGTTTTAAAAAATGGCAAATTTAAACTTTTCGGGAAATTGAACTTTTCGTAATTTCAAAGTTCTGAGGAAAACACACATGGGAAGGGAGGGAAGGAGGGAGAGGGAAGGGAAATGCTTAAACTTAGCAGGTGAAAGGAAGATACAAACTTTTAGAAAATCAACTTTTGGAAATATTCAACCTCCTGCTGCTCACCGCCCACCTCCTCCTCGCCGCCCTGCTCGCCGCCGACCACCACCTCCTCCTGCTGCTCGCCGCCCACCTCCTCCTCGCCGCCCTGCTCGCCGCGCACCTCGGCGCCGGCGTGGCCGATGGCGACGTGGACGCGCTGTTGGACGCCAAGGCGGCGCTCCCGCCGGCGCTCTCCCGCCTCCGCCATCTCCCAGGGCGCCGTCGCGCCTCGCTTGTGGCCGTCGCACGTACGCCAGGGCGCCGGCCTGGTCGGGCGCGTATGCCAGGACGCCATCGCGCCTCGCTGGTGGCCGTCGCAGGGACGACTGGTGGGCTGCTAGGACAGCCGGCGAGCGACGGCTACCCCTTTTTTCCACTTCGAGCTGCGAGGACGGCCGGCGACCGCGAGGACGGCCGGCGGGCTACGAGTGGAGATGCTCCTGGCGGCTCCCGGCCTGTCACGTCGAGGGCGACTGGATTGCCCCGAGGAGCTGCGGGAGGCCGCCGCGGGCAAGGTCTACGCCGCCGCCAGGGGCGGGGACCTGCAGGAGGATGGCGACCGTGGAGGATGGCGGCGAGGCGCAGGGACACGAGGAGGGCGGTGCAGGGAGGAGCAGGGGACGCGAGGTGAGAGAGGGGAATAAAGGAGAGGGGCACGTGGAGGTACGTGAGTGGCGGGGCTGGACAAAATGTTTCGTCCGGGTCTCCCCAAAGACTCCCCATGGGCAGGGGGCGGCTCGGTAGCGCCGGACGAAATAATGGGTTGCCCGGATGAAATGATGGCTATAGGGAGCGCGAGTGGAAGACGTTTTTCGATTTTGACACCCTAAAGATGTTTGTGGACCTTTTGGGGCTCCGACTGGAGATGCTCTAAGCTTGCTGTGAGGTCAAGAAAAAACACGGACGCTTTCTCCTCTTGAGGCTTTGCCGACGCGTGCGCCGACCCGAAGTGGTGGGGCATGACTGAAATTGGCCGGCCGGAAGCTCGGGATTTTTTTCTTCCTTGGATTACAATGGTGACACATGCATGCATGCATATATATACACACGCGTCGCAATAAAAACCGCTCTTATATGTGGAGAAATTCATGAATAATTTTAGACTCACTCGTCATAAAACAACCGCGCGTGTGTGCAAGTCACTACCAGCACGTGGAATCAGATAGGCATAGTCAATACGTCCTACGGCCCCATGCATGCCGCCGAAGTAGTTCTCCGCTGGGCTACTTTGATTGGTACCGTAGACCTTATCTAAAGAGTAAAACATTCTTAGAGTCTATCAAGTTGCGGATTGGAGCAGATTGTAGCCATTCCGTCACTGCTACCGTTAAAATGCTGACGTGCACAATGATTTTTTTTCAAAAAAAAACCTTAACAATATATTTCTTCTTATCACTAGGTCCTTACTTTGGGTTTTCTATTTCTTATTATCTTCTGCTAGTTAGCCCCACTAATGCTTCAGACCATGGGTGTTGTTGTCCGCCTGGACGCTGGCGCTGCTGCGCTGAACTTTGGACCGCTGTTGTCCATCGCGGCGGCTGCCGCCCGTCCTAGCATGCCCACGGCTGCGCCACCGCCCATAGAACGCCCGTGGCCGCATGTCGTGCCCTCGTCTACGCTCTCCCGGAAAGCTCCGTGGCGCAACGCCGCGCCGCCGCGCGCCTCGGCCGCCGTCGTGCGTCGCCTCCCTCCACGCGTGCGCACTGCCGTCCACCTGCCGCGCTCGCCGCGCTGCTGCTCCTCGAGCACGCCCACGGCAATAAGCACAACAAGGAGCACTACCTCACAGCCTGGACAAGGACCGGCGTGCACATGCGCGAGACGGGCGGCAGCAGCGGCACCAGGACGTCAACGTGGCGGACATGACAGAATGCGACGTGCGTCCAGTTCATGCCGCCGCCGACATGCTCCATCGTTTTCACGGCCAACTTCCATGCCGTGATCGGAGACCTTGTCTAGTAGGTCCGCCGTGCTCCTCTTACCATACATGTCGAAAGAATCGTCCCAATACATCCCCAGTCCATGGAATCGTCCTCGTCCTCTTCAAGTTCGGTGTGTCGCTGCCACGAGTCGATCTGCTCCGTGGCAGAGTGGGGCCGCGCCCGGCTGCAGCAGCAGCAATGTACCCCGCGTTGCACAACATGGAGCACGGCGGTGATGTTCCCTCGGCGAGGTGGTGTGGCTCGGGTGGTGGCCCTCATCTGTTTGATGAATTGTCTCACAGAATTTCACCCACATGGACTAACAAATAAGAAGAAGCAAAAACGCAGGGTGTATACTGCAAAAAAAGAGCAAGCCCTGTCAGCATCCTAACGGCCGTCATGACGAATTTACAACATTGCCTCAACTTTCTGACCCATATAGTTAGCATTTTCCCAGTAGGTGACCAATCCGCTGCAACTCCGCAACTTGATAGACTCTAGGGGCGTTTTACTCTTATCTAAATGATAAAACTTTTACCTCCTTTAAACTTACTTCAACAGTTCAACTCCCATCATGCACCGAAGACCTTATCTGAATTTGGCTACATCAACCCATACTGCACCACAGACCACTACGGGAATCCGACGAGACGCCAACGGCCGGAAACCGTCGGCGTAGGTTTCCCTCCAACTCTTGACAAGTTTCCCTTGACAAGTTTCCCTCCAGTTTGTCCAATCGGGGACTATCACGCTATAAGTGCATGTAAACTCCCTAGAGAGAAGTGGATGCCGATGAAGCAGGTCACACCCCGGAGTGCAATCTTTGTCATCCAAAACCCATAACACACTTTTACACACATGGTATGGCACCCACTAGCTTGTGGTGGGAACCCGACGCTCCGGAGCCCCACTCCGGTGAAATCCTAGCCCCGTTGGAGAAAAACCAGACTTATACGAATACAGCCGGTACCGGCGTCAAAATGGGGTAGCAAAGTGTACCTAGTTACTTGGTTGTGTTAGGGTGGACCCTAGGAAGTCCCAAAACAATGGTATGACCCAACTCTTGACAGGATTCCCTCATGTTTGTCCGATCTGGGACTTTCAGGTTATAAGTCATGAAACTCCCTAGAGAGAAGTGGATGCCGGTGAAGCAGGTCACAACCCGGAGTGCAATCTTTGCCATCCAAAAACCCATAGCACACTTGTACACACATTGTATGGCACCCCCTAACTTGTGGTGGGATCCCGACGCTCCGGAGCCCCTCTCCGGTGAAAACCTAGCCCCACTGGAGAAAAACCAGACTTATACGACTAAAGCCGGTACCGACGTCAAAATGGGGTAGCAAAGTGTAACTAGTTTCTTGGTTGTGTTAGGTTAGTCCCTAGGAAGTCACAAGACAAAGGTATAACCCAACTCTTGACAAGATTTCCCCATGTTTGTCCGATCTAGGACTTTCAGGCTATAAGTCATGAAACTTTCAAGAGAGAAGTGGATGCCGGTGAATCAGGTCACACCCTGGAGTGCAATCTTTGCCATTCAAAACCCATAACACACTTGTACACACATGGTATGGCACCCCCTAGCTTGTGGTGGGATCCTGACGCTCCGGAACCCCTCTCCGGTGAAAACCTAGCCCCGCTGGAGAAAAACCAGGCTTATACCCACATGGTATGGATCCTGACACACATGGTATGACATCTACGACCCAAAACACACTTGTACCCACTTGGTATGGCACCACCTAACTTTTGGTTGGATTCCTCTTCCATTTGCTACCCCATTCCACTTTTGAAGTAACAATTTTGAATTCTTAAAAAAACAAAGGTCTTAAATACGAATGTAGAGTAAATTGATTTTTAACTCAATCCAATCACACATTCTTTTATATTGATTTTTGTTTGACATAAAACAAGTTTTTTCTCATAAAATGGGAAAAGATCAAAATCTCGAGAGAATGAAACCAATTCTTGAAGATGAATCTTAATTTGATGAGTAAACCAATAAAATTTGAGACATTATGAGCAACTAATCATTAGATAAAAATTTATGAATCAAACAGGTGTTAATCTATGTAGGTTTGTGGTATGTATTACAGTTACGCTTAATAGTTGGTGTTTTTATATATGCTACATCAATCCTTCCAAATTCTTGTGCTTTGAGATTCTACAAACAAAGAAGCGCTTAATTACACGTGTACTCCGTGTGTGTTGTTAATCATTGAGCGTCGATGGACGGCCGGTTTCCTTCTTCCTTATCCAGTTCTTTAATTTCCACTGGATCAGTAGAATTTTCCACCATTGTTGGGTGGACGGTCTTGTTGTGGGACATCATGCATGATGCATCCACCTTAACCATGTACCCTTCTTCTTCACTTTCCTCGGCACACACGAATAGGTAATACTCCTACATGCTCGTCCATTCTGCCGGCATGATCATGGTTATCTTCTCACGCATGGGCAGTGCTCCGGTAGATAAAAGATTATAAAGAACGAGAATTTCTTCGATAACTTGGATGAATATACATACGCAGCTGGTATACCGTACCCTTGGGAACTTGGTCCATCTTGGGGAACTACGGTCTACGGATCAACCAAATGGAATGTCTGGTAACAAGGTATTTCTTTCAGGAGATTTGGACCAAAGTGCAAATACGATTTGCAAGTTTTTAATAATTTTTTACAACCGTATGATTTGCGAGTTTTTAGTCCTTAAACCCGAGGCAAACTTGTTCACGAATCAAGTAACTTTTTTGGTTGGGCCGGCCCACTACATGTTCACGCAAAGCAGGATTACCATCACCAGGTCCAGAACGGGCTCATGGGCCTAATTACCGTCTTACGGCCATAACCAAGCCCATGCCTCCCCCTTCCTCCTCTCCGGCTCGTCTGCCCATCCTGCTGTTTTCTGCTGCTGATGCTTGCGCTCTCCTCCGTCCTGCGCTGCCGTGCCTTACTCCTCCCCTCTCTCGCCCCGCGGCCGCCTCCTCTCCGCCTGCTTCCGCTTCCAGGTCCGCGCGCAGTATCCTCCTCGTCCTCCCCGGTCCCTCCGCCTCCGACCTCGGGGATGGAGGAGCAGGCGGCGCAGTACAAGTTCGGGCCGTATAAGATCGACGCGAGGGAGGTCTTCCACGCCACGGCCCTCTCCTACGCCATGGTCAACCTCCGCCCCCTCCTCCCTGGTAATCTATCCATGCTTCGCTCTTTTCGCTTGCCTCATTTCTAGGGTTAGTTCTTCGTATCTATTCGATGCCAGTTTGACCCTTCCAGCTTAGAATCACGCTATAATAATATCCTTTACGAAAAATTCAACCTGCCCTTGCAAATGCGGTTGATGCTAGATAATAAATTCAAGCTTCAGATCACTAGAAAGATATTTTGAACACATTTGACTGTGAATTAATTATTGATAGCTCAGATCCCTAATTTCAAGTAGTTATTCTCGCACTCCTAGGATTCGAAAAAATAGATCCTCTGCAGTGCTTCTGCATCAACCTAAACCTGGGAGAAATAAACACGCAAACGGGGTTGGCATGTTTCATTTCTGGGCACACTGATCCCCTTCTTCGAAGCCGAAGCTTTTTAACAAAGTACTATGCTCTCAAGATTTTTTTCCATTGCGGAAGAGAATGAGAATGTCATGTGTTCCTCCGACCGTTCACTTGAGAAAAACAAGGAACACAGACCAATGAACCAGAGTGGCTTGTTTTTATATTTACAGGGTTCCCAAACCTTGAACTCAGGATCATGCATCTGTGCCTTCCTATGTACGCCTTACTTGTCACACACATGACACATTTAAATTATCTGCCTGGACAGTTGCAGATCTATTCCTTTCAATCACATTTGACTCTTATTTACAAATCAGCATGATGATGAATGTTTGTCACCATTTTGCGACTTACTAGCTTGCCATCTATGCAGAATTTTGACTTACTTAAAATCATGTTCATTTAGATTTATATCTCGGAGTCATACGTACTAGTATGT
This sequence comes from Poa pratensis, assembly GCA_947311845.1. Lineage (NCBI taxonomy): Eukaryota > Viridiplantae > Streptophyta > Magnoliopsida > Poales > Poaceae > Poa > Poa pratensis. The sequence goes on from CAMZMU010000072.1 coordinate 33,906,902, forward strand.
TGAGAGCCATTAACCTTGTCTAGCAGCTAAGTAGATTTGTGTCTTTTTGTATTTCTGGCTGCTATTTGTATTTACACGTGTCAATCTTACTCTGCAGGTCATATCCTTTTTATTTGGCAGAGATTTTTCTGACATGCCTGGACCGAGTTTCCTTGTTTTGGCATATTATTGGTAACTGTTCTTCACTTGCTTGTTTATGCTTTGCTAAAACTCATGATGACAGTCCAGACACTTCCAGCAGAAAAGGAGAGTGAATATTCGAACAAATTGAAAATATACTATACACGTTGTTTGTCTAGCCTTTTGCGCTGATATGTAAATCCAATCCAGATATCAAGAATGTTATAATATTATGCTAGCATCTGGTATTCACATATGAATGGCTTATCAAATTAGTTGAAGCATTCCTCATTGGATAAAATTAATAACTAAGGTCATGGCATGGCATCACCAGTTGATCTACTTATGGTGTCATCACGTTTTATGCACCAGCTTCTTCCGATGGGCAGCCTGCTCATACTTTCTATGGTATCGTCGAGTATCTATTTATTTGTTATGGTATATAACTTTCACTTGATGTAGTGATCCACTGCTTCTTTTGTCATGACGTTCAGTTGTTCACAGCTTCCATAATTTGGAGTTCAATGTCTATTACGGTTTAAGTTCCATAGTTGACAACACATGGTTTATCATATATACATCAATTTTCCTTAATAATACACACATGTCCTCGTGTGCCCCAAACGTGAAGTGAAACGATTTGTTGATCTAAGTTCTGATGAGACTAGTGATTTGTGGGTAACTGCAAAGGAAGTTGGTGCACAGCTCGAGCAGTTCCACAAAGCTTCGTCCCTCACATTCGCGATTCAGGTGAAGTTTTTATATCTATGTACTGATAGCTCAGCGTACAAATTTCATATAGTTGATTCATACAATTTAACGGGGTGCAGCTTGATGATTTTAGTAACTTGTTCACAACAATATAGTATACGTAAACTGCAAAGCTACATTTTATACTGTCATATGATGATGTGGAGTTTATTAGCTGTTCTTGGAATATTTACTCTGGTTCTACCTTTGGTCACCTTACTCACCTATACGTCTCAATACTCTATGGAGGAAGAAGGAGCAGCTCCTGATTTATAGCTATTGTATTTATCAGGATGGTCCTCAGGCTGGCCAAACAGTTGCCCATGTCCACATCCACGTCATCCCCAGGAAGAAAGGAGATTTTGAGAACAACGATGAAATATATGATGCGGTACGTGACCATGCTTTCCATCCATATAATGTCATACAATTTTTCCTTTTCTGTATAAAGCTCATCATTTTGCTTTGTAACAGATCGATGTGAAAGAGAAAGAAATGAAGGAGAAGCTTGACCTAGACGTCGAAAGAAAAGATAGAACCATGGAAGAAATGGCTCGTGAGGCTACTGAGTACCGCGCTCTTTTCTCCTAGATATATCATAGATGTATTTCGGACTACTGCTTTCTCCAAAATAAGCCTTGTGGCCGCTTGTCCTTCACTGCACAATGGAGCTATAATTTTCCACTGACCTGGTGGTGTCCAAGACTAAACTGATTTAGTGGTAGTGGGAGAGCACTTGTTAGTCGGACGAATATGTTGCACTGATCGAATTTATCTTTTCTGTTTTTCTCCAATGATCATCGAGCTTTTAAAAGAGAATACTGGATACTTGGAACCTAATTACAAATAGTCTTGATAGCCAAGCTTGTTTGAATTTGATTGATGGAGACATCTGCATGTCCTACCTCTTGGCATCAAATGGCCACGCATGCACAATTATTGATGGATGATTCATCTATGCTATGCATCTCTTGGCACCTAAGTGCAGTCAGAGTCAGTGCTTTGAAAAGTGAGGGGGATACAACGTCAAGGTTAGGTGCCGGTACATGTCTATCTTGTGATGCTTTGCAATGAGCCAACACTGTTTTTCTTTCCAACAGGAAAACTCAGTCAAACACAACAGCTGCCAACTCCTGTATGAACAAGCAAATATTTTTACAAGAGTGAAAAATAATTGCTCATATTTCTTCAATACATAGAAGGTACTGAAAAAGGAATCATGAGCTGAGCTATATACTACCAGAGTAAAGTAAAGTGGTTAGTGAGCAATGAGGAGCCTGAGGATGATCTCGAGGTCTATCAGTAGCTGAACGGGCGGGCGGTAACGACGAGGAGGATCGGTGTCACTGGTTGGTGGTGCAGCTGTCGCCGGTGGCGGCATCGTCGCCGCAGCCGCAGGTGCGGGGGGAGAAGGCGCAGAGGCCGAAGGGCTTGCCGGGGGCGTTGCAATCGATGGCGTAGCAGCACCGCGTGTCCACGCATGAGCTGCTGCTCGCGTTGCCACTCGCCGCGCAGCACCGGCACCCCATGCACAGCTGGAACGGCTCGTACCTTCCCCCTCCTCCGCCGCCCGGCGCCTCGTCCCCGGCGGCAGCCGTCGTCACGGCCGTCTCGATGGAGCGATACACCACGGCCGGCACCGGCACGTACCCGGGCGTGGACGCGCCTTGGGCAGCTTCAGCTTGGATGGAGGTAGTGAAGAGTAGAAGGAGGATGAGGGAGAGGGTGAGAGCAGTGAGAGAGTTGGACTGCGCGGGATGAGCCATGGCGGCCTTGGGCTTTTGGGAGGATGGAAGAACCGAAGAAGGAGAAGCGACTCAGGCGAGCGATGCAAAGCTGCACCTTTTTGTGCTAGCAAAGTAACGACGGGGTTTGGCAGGCTCCACGTGTATAACGAGATCGTTTCGAAGGGTGTTATACTGTGGGAAAGAGGCAGGATCAAGTAACCGCGGAAGGTTTGGCTGAACGCTATGTGTTCCCATTCCGACGTATCAATTTCTCTTCCTTTACCCACTTAGTGGATTTATACCTGAAATGATATGGTAGAGGAGAAGATTAGAATGCATGTGTCGGCTAATTTCCAATCCTACTTGCAGCAGACCATGCGATAGTTTTTTTTGTTCTTAATAAACACAAAGCACCATGGTAGAAGCCATTGTTTTAAGCAACAACAGTACAAGCTAGTACTTACAATGTCGCCTTCTGCTAGTCATTCAACGTAGGCCCTTCATATAAGATTACCGGTTATTTTAAGCAAGAATAACATAGCTACCTGTGATATATCCATGGAAAGGACACAAAGTACTGAGGACTGGTCATTCTCTTGTTTTAATGAAGGTCCAAGTTTGACTAACAAGTGGGAAGATGAGTTTGAGAATCTCTAATCAGAGGTGAGGGGCGCTGGATGGACACACATTTTTCTGAAGTAACTAAAAATATTCAGTAGCCTAGATTAGTTTCAGCGCGTGCTTGTGCACTCATTTAGTAGAGGTTAGCTGTTTTTTCTTGTTTGGGTGTCATGTTCTTACACTGCTTGTGAGTTGTGACTGGTAGTATTAGTGTTATTTCAAAGATATGACCCTGAATGTGTGAGGCACTGTAATTCATTTTAGTAAAAAAAAGACTAAATTGAGATACGCCAACATTTAGAAGGATGAAGGAGAAGGAATGGGGAGGAAGAGAGAAAGGCAGCCTGACCAGGAAGGTGAGGACTGAGGTCGATGGTGAGGTCACAAGGGGCACCTAGCAGCCAACGAGCGTCTCGGTGGAGAAAGGCCTGACCAGAGCGTGGCAGTTCCAGAACTTGTGCAGTTATGCTGCCGGAAGGAGGCCGGCGAGGCAGAAATGGGGAAGAAGATGAGCTGGCTGGCCTAAACTTGTCTTTCTCAAGTCTCATTCAGTAGCACAAAGAAGTTTTCTGGAAAGTATAGCCTAAACAATCACAATGCATGAAGAGGTGACACAACAACCCATTATGTGAAGCAACAGAAAAACCTATGAAGCAATTCCATGCTGATCATTCCCTTCACTTCAGCAAGTAAACAACACCTCCATTTCAGCATATATCAACATCAGAGTCCAGCAGTTCATCTCTAGGGTTAAACCCTGCTGGTTTTCGGCCAGGGCTCACTCTAAGTAGCATACAAGAAGACCACAGCGAGAAAATTAGAGGGCCTTACAAGCAGCAGCAGCAGCAGCAGCAGCAGCACGCGGATCAAATTTACAAGTCGAAAAACCATGTAAAAAAAAGAAGAAACAAACACGCACGACACACGGTTGTCTAGGCTTGTGAAATTTACAACTGAATCTATCCCCTTTCCAGGCAGCAACCGGCTCTCACCGCACCCTGCACGCCGGCACGGCGGGGGTGCATTTGGGGTTCGGAATCGCCCTGTAGTGGACGCTGTTCCCCGTCAGCCTACGGTGCATTCTGTAGTCAGGAAGGCCGCCGGCGTGGATAGGCCGGAAAGCTCCATTGCTTCCGCCGCTGCTCTGCAGCTGCAACGGCTCAAGGGTCTCGACGACGTCGCTCATGAGAGGCCTCGCCTTGGGGTTCTGGCTCAAGCAGTAGTATGCGAGGCTGCAAGCCTTGTGAGCGGCTCTAACTGAATACTGCCCCTCCAGTCTTGGGTCGATGATTTGGAGAAGCCTCCTCTTGTCATTCAGCTTGGGGCAGGCCCAGTCGACCAGGCTGTGCTCCCTGCTCGACCGTGACTTGTCGATGGACTTGCGCCCTGTAAGTAGCTCCAGAAGGACGACGCCAAAGCTGTAGACGTCACTTCTAGCAGTCAAGTGGCCTGATCATTAGGTATACACATGAGAACAATTCACAACGAGACATGAATATTGCACATTGTTTTGTTAGACTATGCTAGAAAATAATATTCTTATGCTAAGGAAATGATACGTGTTGTTTCAGCTCATGCAATAGAAATAGTACTTCTGTGGCTGCAAAGAATGATATCAAGAATATATGCCCAAACAGTTTACTGATATCTTCTAAGGAAATTAGTTACCAAAGAAATTTTACAGAGTGAGGACAGTACCGGTCATCACATATTCAGGGGCTGCATAACCATATGTTCCCATCACCCTTGTTGATACATGGGTCTCATCACCTTCTGGTCCAGCTTTTGCCAGGCCAAAGTCAGACAGCTTAGCACTATAATCCTGTGGCCATGCAAATAAAGGATAAATGTCATTATGGGGCCATATAATCCCAATGGGTATGCGTAGAACTGAAAAAGGACAAACAAAGCATGGGCAATTAGTCACTCAACAGAGTCTAGCAGAATATTTGAGGTCTTGAAATCTCTGTAGATAACAGGCCTTTCGGCATTGTGGAGGCAGGCCAACCCTTTTGCAGCTCCCAAAGCTATAGACATCCTAGTAGCCCAGGGTAACGGGGAAGATGTCTCTGATAGAGAAAGAAAAATAAGAAATATGATCAGTAAAACTTCTTTTCTCTCAAGTACAAGTTCACTTAAACACATAAGTACAAGCCCAATCAATATACACATAGAGTTTCATTTATAAATGCACCAAAAAAAATCGGATACCAGCTGATAAGGATAGCCCATAATTGGATGAGCATGTCCAACAGACTTCCACCATAACATGCCGAGGAATGCACAGAAATGTGTGGGCAAAACAATAATATGCTTGTCTCTCCTAAACAAAATATTTAAACGATTTGAATTTTCTCTTGGGAGTAGAAAATAAGCCAGACTGTCAAATTGGGAATCAGAAAGCCAGTGCCCTTGTGCCAATCATCTAGCTACCATCCATAACCAAGCAGACCAGGAAATTTACCAAGTGAAAACTCCTTCAAGTTACCAAGCTATGGGCAAGTGAAAAAAGTTTCGATGGTTAACATGTCATAATAATATTGTATATATCTCATAAATAAAATTTCCAACGATAGAATATTCAGATAACAGACCAAATTCCACTTCTGATTGCAGCTGTAGCAGTTACGCATGGAAACACTGTTTACTGGATAATATCTTGGTTTGAACCCTACAAATTGTATGTTGATATAAAATCGTCCTTAATTAATCCTAGTACTAATCATTTGCAAAGAAGTACGAAGTTGATACAAGATGCCAATTGCAAGCGATTCTAGATCCTGGGCGATAGAAAGAACATGTCTGGCTATATGGCGGACAAAGAGGTCAGGTCATCAACTTAATGGTTTCATATCAGTGAAAACCGCATTCAAGAAAAGGGATGCGAGAAAATGTGCAAGCAAATGGTGCCACAGAAGTTGCTAACAGTAGAAGTATTACTTCGAAATAAATGATTCTCTAGACTTCCTCGAAACATGAACTCGTAGACGAGAAGCCTGTGGTCATCTTCACAACAATATCCAATCAATTTTACTAGATTGGGATGCCTTATCTGCCCCAGGAAATTAACCTCAGTCTGCCAATGGAACAAAAGAAGGGTGAACAACTAAACATATTGACAACTTGTTAGCAAAATAAAAAACATCAACTTAGTAATGCCTAACAGGGTAATAGTGCCCAAAAATTAAGGAACCAGTTTAATAGCATCATCTTAGCAGTTCTCAGTAACATACAAATTCAAGTCTCACTGGTTGGTGACGTTGTCTCAACATAGCCGGTCCCAAGCCCGGATAAAGGAGGAGGGTTGTGATAGGTTTGGCGAGCCAACGGAAAAAACCCAGCCACTCTTATGGAGATGAAACCCAAAAGATCACCAAAGAACTAGCCATGGACAGGGGTGCGTGGAAGCTAGCTATCCATGTGCCAGAACCATGAGTTAGTTTCGAGATCTTATGGGTTTCAACTCTAGCCTACCCCAACTTGCTTGGGAATGAAAGGTTTTGTTGTTGTTGTTGTTGGTTGGTGACGTTGCTTGTTCTCAGGACACCAAGTATATAATTATGTCCATGTGAAATAGATATGAATGGCCTTTACCAGCTTAACAATGTTCCACATTCTTGTTCCTAATTCATAAACATAAAGTGTTTTTACTACAGATGCTTATCAAGAATTAGCACGGCTGCAAGGAAGCAATTTTTGGTCCTAAATGTGCGTTTAGAAAGATGTGCAAGGTTACTCGCAGAAATAAAAGACAAGATAACACGCATAAGTAATATATATCAGAGTTCTTTTATGATTATCAAATTTACGGATGTCAATGTACACAATAAACACTACTTTTTCTCTAACAGATACAATAAACACGAGAAATACTGAACAAGTTGGTGACTCACAAGCCACTCTCTGTGTCCTTGATGTCCATCTTTGTTGAGCACCTTGACGGCAACAGGCAACGATTTGAGGCCAACCCTGACATTCTCGTCTATGTAACCCTTGTAAACAGTTCCGAAGCCTCCTTCACCAAGAACATAATCCGCTCGAAAGCTCTTTGTGATTGTTTCAAGCTCAAACAGTGTGAAGGCAATCACATTATTGTATATGGAAATGTCTTTGGTATCTTCAATTTTTCCAGGCGTTGAAGGATCACTTATATCTGAAAAGGTTCGGTTGTGCTTCCTATCTGCGAGAGCATTCTTGGCAGAATTTTGTAGCAAGTGCAGCTGCTGAACTGAGGAAATGACATAGCAGAACAAGAGTGAGAAAATAAAATCAGGTTATTGCAAGTTGTTGTTATATAGTGTCTGAAAGAGAAAGTTTACAAGCAAAATTTTCCAGTAAAAAAGGTAAAAGTACACAAGCGTAGGTTTACATGAACAAGGGGTAAACAGGTCAGGACCAGGGGACCAGATCTACTGCAAGGTTTGCGTGCAATAAATTAAAAAATACTTCAAATTGATATGCAACTAGCTATTACTAGTAGAAAAGATTTATGTTTATTCAACTTGCAGGATAGTACTGATTTAATTATCTGTAAACCGAAGAGAGTCAACAGTGAAGAGGGGAGCACCGAAACTGCAGCCCCTGCTGGGGGCAAGTGACTGCTCTGAAGATATCCCAACGAAGGTAATCAAGCAGAATTTATGATGCAAAAATCAAGGGGATAAAAGAGCACAAGAGAACGACAACTCAGGCAGTAAATGCAGCGGACAAGAAATCACGGATCAGCGACCCAAAATGATTTCGTCAGAGAAGAAGAAATTTGAAGTAAGAACGCTGTGGAGATGCAGGCTTCCACCAAACAGACGGGAAGCCAGAATCTCTTGCTGAATTACAAGATGACGGATTAAACTTCATCTGAGCAGAGAACAGGCCCAGAAGGAAACATCCGCTACCAAAATCACCAATCCTGAAGAACCGAGAAGAAAAGATTGTACTACGAACTTGTGGTGATTCCGCACCGACAAGAGATCCCATTCCCCGCGTGAACTCGACAAACGCCTCCGTCCTCCCGAAGATCAGCTTCCACGCAATTGGAAGCCCCCCGCCCGAGATCCCGCCAAGGCGCCAACCACCGACCCCCAAGATCAACAGAAACCTCCAAGAAACAGAAAGGGGAGCAGAGGCGGACGGATACCTTGCGCGTGCGCGGCGACGACGGCATTCTCCTCCCTTGTGCCGCAGTTTCCCATGGCCTCCTTCTCGCCGGCGTCGTCCTGCTTGCGTTGCGGGTGGGTGCGCTGGTGGCCCAGCCTCTCATTCTTGGCGGGCGCCGACAAGTTGCCTCATGACATGCGCACAGTGGCGGAACCAGGAAATACTCATAAGGGGGGCCGAGTATTGAGCGTAAATCTAAATGAAAAAAATATGTATGAAATATATAGGTCTTTTGTGGTGACATTACCAGAATATGTACCATTATAGCTCATTCAATCTTTTTTTTTCAAAAATATGCACCATTATTTTATTTTTGCAAAACAAATTCCCGATTTAACCTTGATAACACATTTTGACATCAACATAGCATGGAGTAAAAATATACAATTAGATAACTGTGAACCAAAAAAAATCAGCCAAATTGCCGCATGGAAAAAGGAGAAGAAAAGCTACAGGAAGAGAACCACATGCAGCATGCAGTTTCGTTGAACAGCAAGTGCAAAAGTGAATATGCTTCCCATCTGTCCATAGGATCTTCTGTGAACAGCGTACTTGACTTTATGTGGTAAACTGATGTTTGAGGGATGCACACATAACAGGACACACAGCTTGTTGCATACATAATCCGAGATCATCGAAAAATTCAGAATAGTTGGGGGGAGCCGTGGCCCTGCTCGCCACCCCCTGGTTCCGCCAGTGCATGCGCAGCGGATGCGCCGCCTCCTCCTCGAAGCTGGAAGCAGTGAGCTGTGCGGCTGTGCGTGCGAGGAGAAGAAGGTGCGAGGCAGAGGAGGCAAGCAAAGGCGGCAGCGCGCAACCGTGAGCGAGATGGAGACGGCGAGGAAGTGACGAGTGAGGAACGACTTTTTGACGGGAGGGAGAGTGAGGAAAGACTTGTTGGTGTTGTTCTCTGGCTCGGGTCGTCGTCTGGCGAGGCGAGTGGAGTGTGATGTGTCGTGATCGGTGACTCGTGACAAAGGCCGCTCGACGTCTCCTCCTTAAACGCTACTCCCTTCCACTTCACAAATCACAGCTCCTTGGATAGGGCATGTTTGATTTGCAGGATAGTAAAAATGAAGGAATAGGAAAACCGCATGATTGTACTGTCATGCCCACCTTAATCCTACAGGATTTCACATGCATCAATCTTTGTTTGATTTCACCACAGAAAAAATAAATGATTTTGAAAAAGATGTGTGAGTGGATGTTAGAATTTCTATAAGAACTAGTGTAAAGGATTCCTTAGGAAAAAATCCTATGAGAATCAATCTTATGAATCAAACAAGTTGGATAGGAAAAATTCCTAAGGATTTGAATCCTATAAGATTCATATGCAAATCATTTGAATCAAACAAGCCCTAAAGGTGTAGTAAGCACGGTTTTCCGTAATATTCGGTTGTCGATTGCTCCGTACTAGCAAAATAGTCACAAAAATGAACTTTGGATCTATTGAGAAAAACTCAAAGATTTGAATCTTCACGGACGGTGGGACTAGGAGCATCTCCACGGGCGCGTCCATTACAGCGTCCGGCAAAGTTGTCGGACATGTGTTATTGGGCGTGTCGGCAGTTGTTGCCGCCTATTGGGAGCGCGGCGCCCCACCGGGCGCTCCCATTTGACGCTCCCAGAATACTATTCTCTGAAATAAAAAATCCAAAATAAAAACATATTACAATGTTGAACACATTTGTTCGTGAATATAATTAAAATAATTCATACAATTATTGAAATTAAAATTAATTTGACTCTCAATTAGGATGGTCTTCTTGATGTCCTTTCTGTGTCCACAGATGCACAACTAAATCATTTTGCAATTACTCATGTCCTCCTTCATCCTTAATTTCAGCGTTGATTGTGAGGAAAGTGATAAAGTCTGCAGTCAAACCCAGAGGCAAATCATGATCAACCCGGGCAAGAGGATCGTGATGATAGTATGGATGGTCATCATGCAGTGGAGGATCAACATGCCCACTCTCGATGATCATGTTATGCAAGATCATACAACTCATCATCACCTCCCACGTCTGCTCTTTGGACCATGTTAGAGCAGGATACCTGGCAATAGCAAATCGAGATTAGAGCATACCGAATCCCCGCTCGACATCCTTCCTGGCACCCTCCTGTTCTGCTGCAAAATGAGATTGGCGCTGACCTTGAGGGTTGGAGATGGTCTTGACAAATGTAGACCATCTCAGATAGATGACATCTGCTAGGTAGTACCCCTTGTCATACCCATGGCCATTGATCTCGTAGTTGCATGGTGGAACTTCGCCTTCGGTTAGTCGGTTAAAAACCGTTGAGCATTGTAGCACGTTGATGTCATTGTGAGTTCCAGCCATACCAAAAAAAGCATGTCAAATCCACAAATCTTTGCCGGTAACGGCTTCTAGTATGACACTGCACTCTCCAACATGACCCTTGTAAATTCCTTGTCAGGCGAATGGACAATTCTTCCATGCCCAATGCATGCAGTCGATGCTTCCAAGCATCTCAAGAAATTCTCTAGCTGCGTTTTGTGCCATGAGCCTAGCAGTGTAAGCTTCATTTGGTTGTCTCAAATATTTTGGCTCAAACACTGCAACAACCGCCCCGGCTTTTGCGATCTTTGTTCTTCCTTTGGTCCTCCATCCGTTTGCGATCTTTGTTCTTCATCCTCCCCGGCTTCGAACCTCCAATCCGAGGAGTGGCATTGATCTGCCCTAGCAAACCCAGCAGGTAAGTGAGGACCGCCAAGTGCTCGTCAAGCACGGCGGTTGCGGCGGCATGGGCGGTGAGCAATGTGCCGGCCATCTCGAGCTCGTTGTCGCTATCCATCTATATTCAATTAGGAAGGGTAAGCAAAAAAACGTAGCAACAAATTTACCAATAAAAATGAGCTATGCAATGCGACGAACACCTTGCGGGTGGGGTGGTCCTGGGAGACGGTGGCGGTGTATCGGCGGTGTAGCGCCGGACTCCAGCTGCGGCGAACGGGAAGGTACTACGGAGAGTTCGGCGAGGAAGATAGTAGGCACTGCCTAGACGCGGCGTCGACAAGGAGGAGGGAGGGTGGCGGCGCCGGCGATTCAGTAGGCTGGAGAGGAATTCAGCCCGCAAGGGACGTTGGGGAACAAAAGAAATGGTCCATGTCGCTGACGCATCTGGCCAGCTCATCGGGTAACGACGTGGCGCGCGTTGCCGCAGTTGCCGGCACGCCCCCTTGCGTCCCTAGAACCTGGGCGCGAAGCGGGGTTGCCGACACTGTATTGTGGTGTGCCGGTAACATTTGGGCTATTGGGCGCGCCGCTGGGGGCCGTTTTGCTGCCGGCGCGCCCAAAACGCCTGTTGGGAGCGCAGTTGGGAGCGCCGGTGGAGATGCTCTAATTCTTATGAGAATTAGGTTAGTTCTTAGCCAGGCGACGTCGTCATCTCAGTTGCATCCATGTTGCAACTCATGGCTAGCACGAATCACACAATAAATCTAACAGTTAAGAACATTTTTCTCGGTTCCGATTTTACTAAGACATCCGCTTGCACTTGTCTAGTAGTTTTGTCATTCGCGAATAATCCCCATGCTGCTTGCCATGGGGTTGGTTTCTGGCGCTTGGCCTGAAAAACCCTTGTAACATGTCTGTAAAACTTTCTTCTTCTAATTGAGCCGGAGCTCAAGCCATTTTCTTGAAAGAAAAAAACAGTTGTGCAAATCCGACGGTAAAAGACATGATAACTTAATTCTCAGCTAGTTAAAAGTTCGCAAAACGTAGAAAATAATCTTTTTGATGCAAAGAGGTGCACACGAAACCTATGAAAACACGAGTAGGGATTTATGACTCTCGGGCTCGCTTTATTTTCGAAAAGTTTAAATTCATGTTTCCAAGTTTAAAGAAAATCTGGATGTACACAATGATGCATAGTACAAAAGTGCAAACTGTTAATTTGAAATACTTTGTATTTTGAGGTACACAAAAATAAAAAAATATTGGTCTGAGTACGAATAGTGCATATTATCAAACTCCAAAATTTAACATATTTTTCCATTACCTGTAGAACAGAATTCAAAGAATTTAGGGATGCGATTTTGCACGAGTGCATGGTACATCATGGACTACGTCCAGAATATCTTTCAGAATTTTTTGAAACTTGTAAGAATATGATTTTTAATTGTTAAAACATAAAGGATCGCTGAAACACATGCTAGATCTGTGGCGATCTTCTGGGTAGGACCAGGGGACAGAGAGCGATAAGATGTGGTGGGCATGGGCAATCTGGCGATGCATCTATGATCCATCCATGCACACACCTCACGGGTGCAGTGTAGCTGCCTGCATGCGGAGCCTACAACCGGTGCATGCAGCTAGCTGGGACTGACTGATCATATCATGGAGCCAAGTGGCAACCCCCTCGCGTGGTGTCGTGCTGCCGAGATCTTTTGCCCACTGAAACGAAGCGAGCAAAGCAAAGCAGAAGCAGGGGAGGGACGCATGTGAGTGGAAAAAGGCACAATATCTTCCTTCTTTCTGCCTTGGAATTAGCGAAAGCGCGTCCACAGCTCGGCTTTTTTACACGTACGAGGCATGCAGCGTGCACGGGGGATCACCATCAGATCACGCTCCAACCAAACAAACGAACTAACTTTGGCCCCCCTGGACCAAAACGTCTTTTACAGTTTACAGTTTACTGATTGCTGCCACTGCCCGGGTGAAAATGTGGGGTACTGGAGTGGACACATCCAACACTACGAGGGCTGTCCACGGCGACGCCCCCGATTGTTTTTATTTACTTGAACAGTCGCAAATTGAATCAAAAACTTGAATTTCACTAAACTCAGACATGTTGCAACCAAAATTAAAATATAGAACCTAATCTAGGCGCCCGTGAGAGGGCTCACTGGGTCCAGCCTCATTGTCGTTTGCCGTCGGCCAACGACGTGAGAGGAGCCAATGTCGTCATTGGCTGTCGGCCAGATGAACTGATGTGAGGGGCTAGCCTCTCTGTTGTTCGCTTGTTGGTCGACGAACAACTGACGGGGGGGGCACCATCCTCTCATGCCTGCGCGAGCCAACGTATTTCGGTGTGAGCCTCTACTGCTGCTCCAGCTCCATTGCTTCGTGGGCCCGTTGGTGAGCCTCCACCGTGCACCGTCGGCGAGCCTCCACCATGTCCATGCGAGCAGCCTCGTGGGTGGTGAACGAAGCCCCCTTTTGGGCTTGTAGCTCCGCCATGGCCTCCCGCTCCAGACTTCCCTCTCGCGGGAGATCTCTATGGCACGCTCCTCAAAGTGATGGCGTGCGACACCCGGGCGATGTCCTCCCAGTGAGCGGTTTTAAAGAAAGCGAGTAGGACGGCCTTCTCCTGCTCTACCGGAGTCATCTGCTCATCCTCCTCCTCCTCTGTGTCTTCCTCCTCCCCCTCGTCGTCGTCCGAATGTGGCAGAGTTGGCTCCGGTGGCGGGAAACACGCACACTGCCTGGGTGAGGGGTGGAATACAAGGTGGCTAGACGGCGAGACATTGTTGCTGGTGGTGAGGCGGCGAGAAATGAGCATAGCTAGATTTGGTAGTACGGCGGTCCATTTTCTAGCCGGGGATATGGGCGTGAAAGCGGCGGGCGGGCGGGAGGCGACTCATCGGCGACGCGTGGTATATCTCCGCCATGTCGGCCTGACAGCGCTATGTGGAAAGATGAGAAGGTTGGGCGTCATTTAAACCGGCGTGACCGGTGTGTGGCGGATCTGGATGTTGTTCGATGCTCCGGAGCAGTCCCGAAAAGTTGAGGTTGTGACGGGTGCCAGACACATTTTCGAGCAGCTCCGCAGCTTGGAACCGTTGTGTGTGCCAGATATCTTAGTAAACTAATTACCGGACTCGTGTAATTATGTTCCTTGGCGAGTTTTCAACTTTTCATGTGTACGCTCAGCTAAAGGACAAACTAAAGCTGACCCTGCCGTTATTTTTCTTGCTCGCTACAGTTCTGAACTTGACAGCAAACGGCCGGTACACATGCTAGCTAGCCTAGCCTAGTCATGATCTAAATGTTCTTCTTCTCAAAGGCCGAACATTTTCCCCCAGTACATCGCATTATATCGAGCCTCAAATGACAAATGCAATATGAAAAATGAAATAGTAGGAAAACTGAAGTCAAGTGCCAATGTCAGAAAAGCGATCTGGGGACATTACGGGACTCTTTGAATCATAGGAAGTTTGGAAAATTGAATTCCTTATGAAGTTTGCCTATGTTAATTGCTTGATTTGTAGAACTAAATCCATAGGGATTTTTTTCTAAGAAATCATTTGTACTATATTTTATAAGAAATCTAACATCCACCTAAACCTATGTAAGAATCATTTTCTTTTCCTAGGGTGGAAATGGAATCAAACAAATTTGGTTACATAAGAAATTCTATAGGATTGGTGAAAGGACAAGGATGTCGCCTAGAGGGGTGAATAGGCGATTAAAACTTTTCCGGTTTAGCCTTTCTAATCGCGGAATAAAACTAGGTGTTTAAAATAACAAGCTACAAACTAAATAAACTAGGCTCACCTATGTGCACCAACAACTTATACTAAGCAAGACAAAGCAACAAGGTGATAGCAACAAGAATACTTCAAGCACGAAAGTTATCACTGTGACACCCCTCCCTGGCACATATCACCAGAGAGGCAGTCGTCCCGTGCGCCATCCCAAGATAACTGGCCGCACGTCACAACAGTGTAACATAATGGACATCATTACACAATCAGGCATATCAGTGCTACAAATGGTTTACAAGGCCATCAAGTAATGACAAAATATCAATCCCAGCATGGCACGATACAGAGTTTTAACTGGCAGCGGAAGACATATGAGAGGCTATGGCTTGGAGCGGCTCCACTCCACAGGTTCTGGCTGGGCTACGTTGATGCTCTCGAGAGTTTGCTTTACCACCTATCAGAATGCACCCCACTCAGCCGACACTTCAGGTTTATCACGCCCAAAGTCGTACTAAGCAAAATACACTCACATGACGGTCCACTTGCTAAGACACTCTCCTGTACCACCCTATGCACGTGGCACAACGGGCAAGTAAATCCGGCACATCCCCCGGCGCTACCGGGTATGCCTAGCTCCGGACTCCCTATCACAGTCGAACCCGTGCCTGTCGACCACTCCCCTCGGACAGCGCAACCGAACGACTGCGCCCAATGGATGGCACAAAAGGGGCTCAACAACCTACTAGGTCACGGTTTTCCATGAGACAACGGTGATATCGCATGCAAGGGTTCAGATTAGTGGCACTATGAACAGACCTTATCGTTGTTTGGAGGGATGTTTCATTTAATCAAGTTTTATCACAACAAGTCCCAAAACAGAGGATTAGTCCAGCAAAATAATCACGACATTAATATCACATATCAACAACAACAAGGCATTAGCAACATAATACTTGCATGCATAGATAACAACATAACGATAATAATAATACCCGGGTGACTATGGCGGGAGACCCGGCCGGTGTCACTCGAGGGTTAGTGTTCACAGAATAATAGCATAATGTTTCAAACAGATGACGGTGGCGGGAGACCCGGCCGGTGTCACCGTAAAAGAATGAACCGAAACGCACTCATAAAAATGAGAGAGCATCCATTCCACTCGAGGGTTACCCCGACGTGGTGTCAGCAATCTCGGCAAAAAAACCAAATGGAAAGTCAGCTCCCAAGCGTCGCAGTCCGGGTGGTCTAAGCCAACCATATTTGACGGAGGGACAAGGCAAATAACTCTTTTGGCAAATGCCCCCAACTCCGAGGATCATAAGACGACATTCGTCCGCTCCTCACCTCGGCGAAGAAGAAAGAAGCAAACAAAGCCCCGCAAACGCGAGACGCACAGTTGTAATAATTCCCCCATTCCTTTGACTGAGGCGGTACCACCGGCCATTGTCTCGGGAATGTGAGTGATGCACAGATAAGCAGTTATAAGGTAGTGCAATAATTTAAAAGCGATACGATACACATACAGCAATACAAGGTTCATATAAAACATAGACGGCATACCGACATGCAACGATAATAGCAGACAGATATATCAATAACAGAAGACAGACATAACACCCGGCATGGTATTAA
The DNA here is from genome assembly GCA_947311845.1 of Poa pratensis. Classification (NCBI taxonomy): domain Eukaryota; kingdom Viridiplantae; phylum Streptophyta; class Magnoliopsida; order Poales; family Poaceae; genus Poa; species Poa pratensis. The sequence continues at coordinate 33,923,354 of CAMZMU010000072.1, forward strand.
GCAATCAAACAAACAAGCATTGCAGGATGGCTCATAGCAAGGGTTTAGCTTGCCTCTGGAGATGGTCTTGAAATGGTTCGGAAAGTCTCGGACTCGCCGGGGGTCGGAAATCCCGGGGAAAGCCTAACCCACGAAATGACCAACGATGTATTAAATAAAGTCCGTGAAACTAAATTGCTCCAAATACAGCAAGACTGGTTCCACTGGTTAGGTCTCTCAAAAATATGAATTTACAAATTTGAATCGGCTAAAACGGAGCTACGGTTCAAAATCTACGGGCGTTTGAATTCACTCACCAGAAGAAAAAGAAAACTTGCGCGAGAAAAAAAAACTGGATGGGCTGCTTCTGTCGCGGTTGGGCCGTGCTGGGCCGAGGTCAGCCTGCTGTGCGTTGCGCACGCCGGCGCCAGCGCCTGGACGGGCCGCTGCTGGGCCACGAGCAGGCCGGCCGCGCTGCTGAACCCACTGGACCGAAACGGTACGTAACGGAGAAACAAAGAAATAACGAACAGATCGATCGATCCGTCGTCTTCATCCTCCAGTGCCCGTACTGGAACAGCACGGATCCGCCGGGGACGGCCGGGAAGCACGCCGGGAGGCCGGCCGGCGGCGGGGACGGGTCTAGGGCGGCGTTCCGCGGCCAGGGGAGGAGCAATGGAGGGCGGGGGTCGCCTCCAACTCGCACGCCCGAGCTCGGGGAGCTGCGGCCATGGTGGAAGAAAAATGGTGGATGATTTGTGTAGCTCTTCTCTCGGGTTCTTGCGCTGAATGAGAAGGGCAGGGGATAGGGAAGAGTTGGGGAGTGGCTAGGGTTCGCCTGGGCTGCTCTCGGAGGCTTTATATAGAGGGAGGAGAGGAGAGTTAGGTAATGGCCGGTGCTGCCATTATGGCCGCCGAGGTCATTGCTTACGTCTCCGGCACAGGGAGGGGATAAGGGCAGCTCAGGCTCGAGCCAGGGGAGCAGGAGAGGGGCGCGGACATGGCTAGGGTGCGGCGGAACCAAGGAACAGCGAGGGGGGCCCGAGGAACAGCGCGGCGTCGCCGCTGGACTTGGTCATGCCGGCGGTGACCACGCTAAACGGCATGCCGACATCGGCATCGCGACGATTCCCTCATCCTAGGGCGCTAGAAGAAAAACCAACCGTGTCACTTTGTGCCAAAACTAATTCCCAACAACTTTTCTGACTAAAGTTTTTGCAAATTCGCAAGTTGGTGCGACTACAATTATCAAAATACAGTACTGGTCCAATTTGAAAACTGATGTTTGGAGAGGCAAACCATTTTTTGTTTGATCAAGACTTGTTCCGGAGGTGTAGGATCTTCTAGAGCTTGCATCTAGGTGCTTACTCCTCACTACAAAAATCATTGGGCTTGATTTTGAAAACAAATTGGTTTTAGGGCAGAAACTTGCACAGGGGAAAGTCCAACATTTTCCCAGCAAGGTACCAAATATTTTTGCAAAAAGGGGTTACACACTGCCTAGGGATCACTCCCTAATTTTCATAGAATTTTTGGAAACATAAAATAGGGGTTCCTTTGGGAATTGCAAAAAGGCATGAAAAGGGCATTACAAAGGAAGTACCTCAAATATTGCTCAAATGAGGTTGGGCAATGGAGTGAAATGTTCAGGAGGTGAAATCATGCACCTTCCAAAATGGCATAATTTTTGGATGAGTGTAAGGTGTCTAGATAATTTCTGGATCAGAAATGGCATTTTAGAGAATAATGTCCAACTTGGAAATATTGCATTGGAGTATGCAATATTTTTGCAGGGAATGTCTTTATATGGATATGGGAGTCCTCTGGTATTTTTAGTGGAATTTACTGGCTATGGAAATAGGTTCCCTTTTGTGGTGGAGGAAAAGGGTTTAAACGGTTCGATAGTCGGGGCTAGGGTTTTCGAGAGAAAACTTAGCAACAAAATTACCACGGCATTGGAGGGGTTCATGGATCACCGGGAAATTTTGGAGAGCAATTCCAAAGTCAAATCATCCCCAAAAGATTTGAAGAAACATTTAGGAAACAGAAAAAAGTTTTTCAGGCGTCAGAAAACACCGCTAAAATCAGGTTCGAATTTTCGGGGTGTTACAGACCTTCCCCCCTTAAAAGAATCTCGTCCTCGAGATTAAGGAGGTTATACAAGATAATTCTTGAACGATCCATTTATACCCCATTTAAAAACTTTTTCTGCAAAATATTAGAGTTTAACATCAAGAGATTAACACTCCACAAGATTTTATTTAAAACAGTATGATATTTCTACCATACTCAATGCATTTAAAAGATGGCATGGCAGGGGCTCACTCAATCAATCAACATAGGATCTACCACCATGGTTAAAATTAAAGCTATGGTTTTGCTCAACTCAACACAAACATGGCAAGATCAACCAAAATCTACAACCAAACTATCAACCAAACCAAAGATTTTTCTTGGGTAAAGAATTACCCACCATTTTATAAAACCAAATTATTGAGGGATATCCTAATCATACCCCTTGCCTAGGGTTTTGTTTTAGAAAAGCTGCATAAACATTTTCACGTTTACACAGGTTTTAGAAAACCAAAAGGTTTCTTTTAAAAGAAAATATCCGTGTCACCAATAATTGGTTCACAGACACTGTGGGATAGGCCATTTCCCAAAATTATTTTGCAAAGATTTTCCCTAAAAGAAACACTGGAGAGACGAGGGGATGATTTCCTGAGAAAGGGATAGAGGCACACCGTGGCTATCGGCTTACTCGCTGACATGTGGGACCGGGGTCCACCTGGCAGTCTCCTTCTTCCTTTCTCTCTTCTTCTTCCTCGCTCTCTCTCACTCTGTACACGGCGGTTCCCAGTGCGCGGAGCACTCCACTGCGGCACTGCTGCGCGTGCGGTCCGTCGATGTCGCGGCCATCACGGCTTTGGGGAACATGTCCTCGATGGTTTCGCGCCACCGCTCGCGATTCTTTCTCTTTTCCCGCGTGCGGTGTCGAGGAGCGGCGTCCGAGCTCCTATAAACCAGATATCTCCGAAATCCTTTCTTCTTTCATCGCAACCATGGGCTTCGTTCAGAGCTTCTTCAGAGCCTACGTCGAGATGCTGGATAGGGCGGGCTTCATCGAGCATGTGTCATCATCGCGCTCTTCGGGATCTCGTCCACGGTGGTGGGCGGACTGCTGTTTGCGGCGGTGGTCTTCCTGATCTTCGGCCTGTGCAACTGGTGGTCTGGCGCTGGTGCTGATGCTGCGGTGGAGCTGGCGGCTGCGGCGGAGGGGCAGGCTGCGCCGCCGGTTGCTGAGGTGGCCGCTCTTCCAGCTGGAGGTGAGCCAGCCGCTCGAGCCGTCCGTCGCCGTCGCGCGGCTCGCGACTCGGCTTCGGGTGAGCCAGGCTCATCTTCTAGCAACGCCACTGAGGTTGAGAGGGAGTAGAATTTCTGGGGTGCCTTCGCATCTGCACTGAGTTAGTTGTAGTGTTCTATGTTGGAGTAGAACTTGTATCCTTTGATTCTGTAATTTCCCTTCTGTACTGAACTTAGTAGATGTATCAAATTTGTCTCCTCTGATGAACTGGAACAAGATTTTCATTTCTGAACTTTTCTCAGCTGCAACAAACCTGGTCTTGCAGCACAGATAGAATTGCAGAGGTACTAGCATACAGATAGAAGAACTTGCTGCACTGAGAAAATATCTTTTAGAAAATTAATCCTGCATTTTATGGCCCAAAGCATTTGCAGGAGGGTGGCATAACATCTCAACCATAATGGTTAACAAGAGAATTAGAACACCAAGTTTTATTCCGGGCTGATTCAACATCATCCAGAAAGCATACAACAAACTTACATTACAAGCTAACACAAGAAAAACAAACAACCTCGCTGATTCTCCCTACCAACACAAGCGCCACTCGGGCTAACTAAACAGGGTTCTACTCAGCTTGACAGCCTCTGGTAGTCGGGGAGCGCGGCCGAGACGAAGAGTGGTGTCCACATCTCCATCTTCCGCGGGGTGGGGAATCGCATGCGCTCCTTCGAGGATCATACCTCGCTCTTGGGGGTGCTGCTGAACTCGAGCTAGTGCTTGCGCCACAGATGCATCAAGACCGCGTTCCAGCAAATCATCTGGAACGGGAGTCCTGTGCCCTGAGCTTGCCCATGGGCGGGGGTAGGTAGGTTCCTTGCTCGACTCAGTTGCATGCGAGCAATACCAAGGTTGCGCCTTGTGGTCATGAGTTCCTCCATCAGAGAATGGCTGAGCCTTGTCATTGCTCTCCGTAGGTGGCCAGGGTGATTACGGCAGGGTCGACTTCTTCTCCAATGGGAGTTTGGATAGCATCCGCACCATGCTGGGGTCTGGCTGGGAGAAGGTGGAAAGCTCGACTTTTCGCCATTGCCGGTTCTGAGTACCGCAGGCGAACGAGACCTTCCCAGGCTGCTACCTGGATGGCTTGATGGATAGTGGCCATGCTCCTACCTTGGATCAGGTAAGTCGGACTTGTGCCCAATGGACACGAGCCGACATGCACGTCTGCTCGAAAATCACTCCCGGCAGGCGAGAGTGAGTTCTCGAGCACCACGTATCGAGGGCGAGCAGGCCTGCCAAGAAGAACACAACGGCCTTCCAAAGCATCAGTGGAAATCCGCCATGATCCTCGGCAGTGGTCTCTAGGACGATCTTGGGGTTCGCCATCGGATTATTTCTGGATCTGGGTGTAGGATGAGATGAGAACGCGGGATTCCTTTGTGGGATCCTGCTTCAAGAGGGTTGGGTTGGCTAAGGATAGCAGGCGAGGTTGGGGATAAACAGCAGCTAGGACTGGGGTCTCTTATACTGGGTTGTGTCGGCTCCTTCCCATGGAAGAAACCGGCGAGCCTCTCTCGGGAAATGGGACACGTCCTACTGCACCTTACTGTGGACCGACACCAGCCATGCCGGTTAGGCGGGGATGGGTTAAATCCATCGGGCTCGCTGTCGGGCAAAAGTAAGGCAGGGCTTTCCATGCTAGGGTAGTCTACAGCCAGCCTGGTGCTCTGATACCATCTCTGTGACACCCCTCCCTGGCACATATCACCAGAGAGGCAGTCGTCCCGTGCGCCATCCCAAGATAACTGGCCGCACGTCACAACAGTGTAACATAATGGACATCATTACACAATCAGGCATATCAGTGCTACAAATGGTTTACAAGGCCATCAAGGAATGACAAAATATCAATCCCAGCATGGCACGATACAGAGTTTTAACTGGCAGCGGAAGACATATGAGAGGCTATGGCTTGGAGCGGCTCCACTCCACAGGTTCTGGCTGGGCTACGTTGATGCTCTCGAGAGTTTGCTTTACCACCTATCAGAATGCACCCCACTCAGCCGACACTTCAGGTTTATCACGCCCAAAGTCGTACTAAGCAAAATACACTCACATGACGGTCCACTTGCTAAGACACTCTCCTGCACCACCCTATGCGCGTGGCACAACGGGCAAGTAAATCCGGCACATCCCCCGGTGCTACCGGGTATGCCTAGCTCCGGACTCCCTATCACAGTCGAACCCGTGCCTGTCGACCACTCCCCTCGGACAGCGCAACCGAACGACTGTGCCCAATGGATGGCACAAAAGGGGCTCAACAACCTACTAGGTCACGGTTTTCCATGAGACAACGGTGATATCGCATGCAAGGGTTCAGATTAGTGGCACTATGAACAGACCTTATCGTTGTTTGGAGGGATGTTTCATTTAATCAAGTTTTATCACAACAAGTCCCAAAACAGAGGATTAGTCCAGCAAAATAATCACGACATTAATATCACATATCAACAACAACAAGGCATTAGCAACATAATACTTGCATGCATAGATAACAACATAACGATAATAATAATACTCGGGTGACTGTGGCGGGAGACCCGGCCGGTGTCACTCGGGGGTTAGTGTTCACAGAATAATAGCATAATGTTTCAAACGGATGACGGTGGCGGGAGACCCGGCCGGTGTCACCGTAAAAGAATGAACCGAAAAGCACTCATAAAAATGAGAGAGCATCCATTCCACTCGAGGGTTACCCTGACGTGGTGTCAGCAATCTCGGCAAAAAGAACCAAATGGAAAGTCAGCTCCCAAGTGTCGCAGTCCGGGTGGTCTAAGCCAACCATATTTGACGGAGGGACAAGGCAAATAACTCTTTTGGCAAATGCCCCCAACTCCGAGGATCATAAGACGACATTCGTCCGCTCCTCACCTCGGCGAAGAAGAAAGAAGCAAACAAAGCCCCGCAAACGCGAGACGCACAGTTGTAATAATTCCTCCATTCCTTTGACTGAGGCGGTACCACCGGCCATTGTCTCGGGAATGTGAGTGATGCACAGATAAGCAGTTATAAGGTAGTGCAATAATTTAAAAGCGATACGATACACATACAGCAATACAAGGTTCATATAAAACATAGACGGCATACCGACATGCAACGATAATAGCGGACAGATATATCAATAACAGAAGACAGACATAACACCCGGCATGGTATTAAGCAATCAAACAAACAAGCATTGCAGGATGGCTCATAGCAAGGGTTTAGCTTGCCTCTGGAGATGGTCTTGAAATGGTTCGGAAAGTCTCGGACTCGCCGGGGGTCGGAAATCCCGGGGAAAGCCTAACCCACGAAATGACCAACGATGTATTAAATAAAGTCCGTGAAACTAAATTGCTCCAAATACAGCAAGACTGGTTCCACTGGTTAGGTCTCTCAAAAATATGAATTTACAAATTTGAATCGGCTAAAACGGAGCTACGGTTCAAAATCTACGGGCGTTTGAATTCACTCACCAGAAGAAAAAGAAAACTTGCGCGAGAAAAAAAAACTGGATGGGCTGCTTCTGTCGCGGCTGGGCCGTGCTGGGCCGAGGTCGGCCTGCTGTGCGTTGCGCACGCCGGCGCCAGCGCCTGGACGGGCCGCTGCTGGGCCACGAGCAGGCCGGCCGCACTGCTGAACCCACTGGACCGAAACGGTACGTAACGGGAGAAACAAAGAAATAACGAACGGATCGATCGATCCGTCGTCTTCATCCTCCAGTGCCGTACTGGAACAGCACGGATCCGCCGGGGACGGCCGGGAAGCACGCCGGGAGGCCGGCCGGCGGCGGGGACGGGTCTGGGGCGGCGTGCCGCGGCCAGGGGAGGAGGAATGGAGGGCGGGGGTCGCCTCCAACTCGCACACCCGAGCTCGGGGAGCTGCGGCCATGGTGGAAGAAAAATGGTGGATGATTTGTGTAGCTCTTCTCTCGGGTTCTTGCGCTGAACGAGAAGGGCAGGGGATAGGGAAGAGTTGGGGAGTGGCTAGGGTTCGCCTGGGCTGCTCTCGGAGGCTTTATATAGAGGGAGGAGAGGAGAGTTAGGTAATGGCCGGTGCTGCCATTATGGCCGCCGAGGTCATTGCTTACGTCTCCGGCACAGGGAGGGGATAAGGGCAGCTCAGGCTCGAGCCAGGGGAGCAGGATAGGGGCGCGGACATGGCTAGGGTGCGGCGGAACCAAGGAACAGCGAGGGGGGCCCGAGGAACAGCGCGGCGTCGCCGCTGGACTTGGTCATGCCGGCGGTGACCACGCTAAACGGCATGCCGACATCGGCATCGCGACGATTCCCTCATCCTAGGGCACTAGATGAAAAACCAACCGTGTCACTTTGTGCCAAAACTAATTCCCAACAACTTTTCTGACTAAAGTTTTTGCAAATTCGCAAGTTGGTGCGACTACAATTATCAAAATACAGTACTGGTCCAATTTGAAAACTGATGTTTGGAGAGGCAAACCATTTTTTGTTTGATCAAGACTTGTTCCAGAGGTGTAGGATCTTCTAGAGCTTGCATCTAGGTGCTTACTCCTCACTACAAAAATCATTGGGCTTGATTTTGAAAACAAATTGGTTTTAGGGCAGAAACTTGCACAGGGGGAAAGTCCAACATTTTCCCAGCAAGGTACCAAATATTTTTGCAAAAAGGGGTTACACACTGCCTAGGGATCACTCCCTAATTTTCATAGAATTTTTGGAAACATATAAATAGGGGTTCCTTTGGGAATTGCAAAAAGGCATGAAAAGGGCATTACAAAGGAAGTACCTCAAATATTGCTCAAATGAGGTTGGGGCAATGGAGTGAACTGTTCAGGAGGTGAAATCATGCACCTTCCCAAAATGGCATAATTTTTGGATGAGTGTAAGGTGTCTAGATAATTTCTGGATCAGAAATGGCATTTTAGAGAATAATGTCCAACTTGGAAATATTGCATTGGAGTATGCAATATTTTTGCAGGGAATGTCTTTATATGGATATGGGAGTCCTCTGGTATTTTTAGTGGAATTTACCTGGCTATGGAAATAGGTTCCCTTTTTGTGGGTGGAGGAAAAGGGTTTAAACGGTTCGATAGTCGGGGCTAGGGTTTTCGAGAGAAAACTTAGGCAACAAAATTACCACGGCATTGGAGGGGTTCATGGATCACCGGGAAATTTTGGGAGAGCAATTCCAAAGTCAAATCATCCCCAACAGATTTGAACAAAACATTTAGGAACACAGAAAAAGTTTTTCAGGCGTCAGAAAACACCGCTAAAATCAGGTTCGAATTTTCGGGTGTTACAATCACAATGTAAAGTGCATAAATAAAGAGCTCGGGTATAGAAATAACCGAGGCACACGAAGACGAAGATGTATTCCCGAGTTCCTCCTTGTTAGGGGAGTACGTCTTGTTGGAGAGGTATGAGGCACCACAAAGGTCGATCTCAACACCACAAAGGCTTCACCTTCTTCTCCGATGAACCGCACCACAAAAGTTTGGTTCACCTTCCACTATCGAAATCCTTCTAGGCGGAAACCGGAGCATTTACAACAACGATCCGGGGCACACACCCACAACCGAATTGGGGCTCTCGAACAGCTACAAGTGACCACACAAGGTCTCAACCACGACAAAGGTGTAAGGTATAAAGACCCAAGAGTAACAAGCTCACAAATTTTCAACTCCCACGAATCCTCGTGGAGAGCACAAACCGATGCACAAAGCAATAGTAAGAGCACAAGTGCTCAAATCATTCACTCTCAAATCCCACCAAAAGCAACTAATGCTTATGAGGGGAGAAGAGAGGAAGAACAAAGAAGAGAACCACACAAGAACTCCAAGATCAAGATCTATTAGGTTCCCCTCACTTAGAGGAGGAATGGATTGGTAGAAATATAGATCTAGATCTCCTTTCACTTTCCCTCAAAGATATGCAAGAATCATGGGAGGGATTGAGAGGAAGGCAAGCTTTTCCAAATGCCAACAATGGAGGAGAGAGAGGGGAAAAACGAGCTCAAGAGAGTTAGAGAACCATTGGGGAAGAAAGCCCCTTAAATAGATTCCCTAAAAAAGTGTCCGTTGGGCAGTGCAGGGAGGCCGACCTGGGAGTCAGCCTAACAGGTAGCACGGACCCAGAGAGCCCGGCTTGGGAGCCGGTTTGGCCGGCCTGGGGGCCGGCGACCCAGCCGAGCCAGCCGGCTTGGGACCCGGACTGGTCGACCAGGGAACCGGCTACCCAGCCGAGCCAGCAGGCCTGGGAACCGGTCTTGCCGGCCTGGGAACCGGCTACCCAGCCGAGCCAGACGGCCTGGGAACCGGCCTGGCCAGTCTGGGGGCTGGCCACCCAGAAACAAAACTTTTTCGACCTCTAACTTTTGCAAGAAAATTTCAAATGAGATGAAACCAACTTTGTTGAAAAGATAGCGACAAGAGCTTTCCTACAAAAAGTGAAAATATTAAGAATCCTAAATAGAGTTAAGTTGCCACACATGGGAAGGTGTGGAACTTTCCTCAAGGATAAACCGATAATATTTCCAACACGAAAACGCAACAAGTTTTTCATCCGGACTCCGTTTTCTATGATCTTGGGCTTGCTCCGAAGGTAATCACAAGCTCTACAAGATCATGCATATACACATCATAGTCCATCATGTGAGGAGGATAACACAAGAGGAGAGTTTGACCTCTCTACAAGAGACGAACTGGTAAAACCTCCAACATCAAAAACACCACAAGTTATTCAAATGAAATCCGTTTTTGATAAACTAGAGCTTGGTATGGAGATGAACACAAGCTATAAATTCTCACATGGATGAAAGTCAAATAAGAACCAAGAAAGATGATATGACAAATATGCAAAGGTTTGAGCTCTCCACAAAGATGCGATGAAGTTACTCACTTGAGAGCCCCTCTTGATAGTACGCCGTCTATCCTATAACCCGGTCTCCCACTAACACAAAACCGGTAAAATAGAAACCCTATCAAGATCATACCTTTGCCTTGTGCATTCCACTTGAGCTAGATGATGACGATCTTGAATCCCTCAAGTTGGAACACCTTTCTTGATTGAGCTTGCTAGCACATGCTTGATGAAAACTTCTCCAAATACTTCCCCATACACCATGATGAGAGAACCTTGCTAAGCTCCGTCTTCATGAATCAACTTGCACTTCATCTTATTATCTTGATATATATGATGGCTTGGAGATAACATGAAAGTTCACTCAATTTTCTTTTTTCCAATCCATGCTTGCAATAAGCTCAACTCTTCACATGGCCATTCTTCATATAAACCCTTGGATAGAACCTTGGTCATCATGTAATCTTCTAGAGTCCAACACCCGAACTCCAATCTACAAGAATATCTCAATGCAAACATTAGTCCATAAGGATTATCATTAATTACCAAAACCACGCATGGGGCAACACATGCACTTTCAATTGGAATGTACATTACATCACAATCTTGCACTTTTCTTGTTCCTACGGTTTTCCTATCATGTGAATCGAAGAGGCGCGAACTCGCCGGCCGGCCGGTAGGACATGCTCCCTCTATTTTTAATGACAAATGTAGTGACTGGAAAAACTCATCTTTCTTCGGACCTTCCTAATAAGCCGAGATGTTTTTCAAGATCTGTTATATGTTTTTCGTAAAAAATAGTCGTTTATGCTGCTCCGGCTCAAACTCTCCCCATCCTCCGACAACCTCGTCGGCCTGAGTGTTAAAGGGAGGGAGGTCGGCCTCCTCTTGTACATATTAGGCTAGGTAGGTTAGCTTCTGTTTGCTTTCCCCTGGTGGTGTGTTGTGTGATGCCGAAGGGGAGAAGGTTGCCAGTGTACGCGAGCTACATCTGGTGGTCGGGGGTGATTGTTCGGTCGAAGCTGAAGATGGGGGAGAAGAGATTGTTGCCTACCCGGCGAATAATCTCAAGGCCATGCTTTCCGATCTAAAGGGTTGTTGCCGGTGGAGATGATGTTGGATCTGCTTGAGCCATCGAGGAGATGGAGGAGGGATTTGAGGCGCGGTGCTCAGCTTCGTTCTTCACAACGAGGTTATCAATCCGCGCCACTCCTTCGTCGTCGAGCCGCCGACGGCTTGGCTTTAGGAGGACACGTCATGCTCCCATACTCCGACGACTTCGATGTCGCGAAGAACGACGACGAGCTCTACGTGCGTCTTCAGGGCGAGGTGGGCGGTCTCGCATTAGAGGAGTGGTCGGGCTTGGAGGATGCAGTCAGCGTGTCAGCGATGGAGGTGGCATCGCTGCAGCTAGTGCCGACATCCACTCCACGGTTATCGTTGTCGATTCTGATTCCGACGACCACAAGAGTTTGCGTTGAGTTTAGTTTACCATTTTAGTTATGCTTTATTTATGTTGTTTAATATGTGGACTATGTACGAACTAAGTTTAAGTTTTTTTTTTTTTGCGAAAAGGAGTCTAGCATTAAAAGAAACACCGAACCGTACAAAACATATCAACAAAAACGAAAATTATAACGAGATTCTTGAGATGCCCTTCGTCTTCAACCTCCAGACCATGTCGACGGCTTTAACTTTATATGTCCCAGTTTAATTTTGTTGAAATTAAATTTATGTTTATTTAAGAACATGGTTTAAACTGGACATATCCACGCAACAGGTTATGCTGCCGGTCTAATATTAACGAAGGAACGAAACTAAAATCATCGTGAAAGTGCATGCGATGCATGCTTGCACGTGGCTGCGAGTTTCCATCATCAAGAGCAGACTAGTTGGGATCACCTTGGGATATGCTAATCAAGTCTAGTATAATCACCCGACTGACTGGCGATATCTTAGTAAACTAATTACCGGACTCGTGTAATTATGTTACTTGGCAGGTTTTCACGTGCACGCTCGGCCAAAGGACAAGCTAAAGCTGACCATGTCGTTATTTTTCTTCTTGCTCGCTACAGTTCTGATGAACCTGACAGCACAAACGGTTACACATGCTAGCCATGATGGGGAAGGACATACTACGTGGCCATCATGCTTGAGACTACCTATAGTGGGAGTAACTTCACTAGTAACATTGATGCCACCTAAGCAAAAAATTCTATGTGGCATGTAATTAATGTGGAGAGATGTAAATAGAGTAACTTAGCTAGTTACTTGTAACACTAGTAACATCACGCTTTTCAAGAAAAAAATGAGTCTATAGAATAATAAATGAGACCATATATGACACCACCTCTATGTTACTTTACACTATGAGGGTAGTAACATAGTCTAGTAATATGTGTATGTTACTAGTTGAAGTTACTCCCCACTATGACTAGTCTGACACGAAAACACCCGATGGTGATCCAAGTTCCAACGCGGCGAACTAGGCAGCGCTCCTTATCTGCGGGCATGCAAAAAACGATAGTTTATCTACGTTGTGCTGTCTGTTTGGTTGCCAATAAAAATCTAGACAAACTCGTTCAGCTGAGAATAAGGTAAAAAACACCGTGTGTTTGGTTACATGTGTGTTTCATAGATACAAACTCCGGTGTTTGGTTGCTCAACGATGATAGTTGCGGCCAACTCTTCGCTGACCTTACCAGATACTACACTAAACAGGCATGTAAATAGAGTAGCAAATAATAAGGTTCCAGCCCTAGCTAACAAAATGGTACTTCATAACGACATCACATTTGTCCTAACTACTAGCAAATGAAGGTTTTAGCACGCATATGATTTTAGGGGAGAGTTATAGAGTAGCGGTAAGGAGAACAGATCGACCAGGAGGGTTCAGTAGGAAACATACATGGTTCAACGGAGAAGTGAGGTGTGTTGCTATGACAACGCATGGTGGTGGTCATGTCTTCAACGGTGTTACTCCTTGAAGGCGTCATCTTGGTGCCGTTGATATCTCTTCTGGGTGTTTGACGTCTCGGCTAGAGCTCGAGACCGTATGAGATCCATGGCAGTGGTTTGCGATGACAACGCATGGTGGTAGTTGCTCTTTGTTTCTTCTTGACCAAATTGCAGGATGTACCGATGATTTCATCTGAAGTTAGGTTAGCGAGTCCGGGGTTTATTCTGGATTACCTCATTCCCATAGTCCCATAAGACACACCTCCCTCTCTTTTGAGGGGTATTGTTGGGTGACAACCAGATAAGGTGTCTCAACCTTGCCTGATTACATGAAGAACGAAGCCGAATACCACCTCCATGTTGGTTGAAGAACTGAAATCTCCCAAGCACTCTACTCTTTTTACTGACCTTGTCAAAAGGACGTAAAAACATGATAATGGTTTTAATCTACGATCCCGTGCTTATCAGGCCCCCCATGGAAAGATGAGCTGACATGCATGGGTAAGTGACCATCTGACATGGGGGAGTGTGTCGGAGGTGGTCGCTGGGATGTGCAGCAGGTGGATCTTCAGCTTGTCCCACACCATCCATAGTGAGAGCGACACCATCTTTTATTTCTCCCCTTTTAGATGCTGTTAGTTCCTTCTTTATGCAGCCCCCACTCCATTATTCACAAGCCAAATCCCAATTCATCATGTTTTTTTGGGCGCAGAGAAAAGGCACCGAAAGGCGAAAGGGTAGTTGCGAGAAGAAAGTTGTTCAGTGCATCCAAACCATAGGTTGACTCGTGAATTTTTCAAGAGCTCCATGTAAATCAAACCCAATTGGAATTTGAATGGTCTTTGAATGTGAAATTACAAGGCGATGGGTAGCTTTATATTAGCCTCTTTCCTTTCAAAAGTAAAAATATATTTCCCACTCAATAAATTCCAATTTGAAAATGACAGATGTATAATGCTTCAGTGTTTGACATTTCTTTCAGGAATTTCCCCTGATGATTTGGTTGTGTTTCCAAAGATCAAGACAAGGTTACAGTGTAACATGTCTTAACCACGAAGGAAGGATGCAGACCACATCTAGGCTTATACCTCCTCCCAGAAAGAAGCAAAAATGATTTCCCAAACAGAGCAAACACTCGAGTTCATGAGCTCACGCGCGTGCCCAAAATGACTAAGGTTTTACCACAGCCGCAGGTCCCTTATCATGTCAGATAAACCACCCAAGAATTTAGGGGACAGATGTCACAGTCCAAATCAAGGCCAGGCCAGTGCTGGGAAGTAGCAAAATGCAAACGATGGCCAGCACATTGTGGAAGGTTGCTCACAAGAGAGCAAACACAGGCAGCCCCAGCCTCTGCTAAAATGCACTATTTGGAGATCTCACAGGTAGCACATCATTTTCCATGGCGATAAGTGTACCGGACCCATGGACCAAACCAGCCAGGCGCAACCATCTGGCTCCTTTCTAGTGTTATGAGCTAGCACCACTTCTGACAAGATCACTGGTAGATCTTGACGTGTGTCGGCAGACCATGACGAAACCGACCGTCCAGGTGTACCATCGGATACAGTTGCTTTCATCGACCCCATATCAGTTTTCAGTTTAAGATCAGAACACAGCTTCACCAAATATATGAGAAAATGACTCGCATTGGATGCACTCCAAACAAGAGCATCAGGGAAACAAACAATTAATTGACCTAGCATTCATGTTGTACCAACAATTCCGGAACTATAGATCTCAAAAAGAACTCAGCCGCTAACGGCAGCTGTGGAAGCCGGTATACAGGAGGGGATAGGGTAGGGGCACTGCAAGTGGGAGGGGGAAATGCCTCTAGGCTCTTAAGCTACAGACCCTTTCACGCACCATTGCCGCAGCAAGTTTGCATCTGAAGCTACTAAGCTATATAGCAAAAATGGCAATGGAGCTGTAAAATTGAGGATCGCCTAACGGTTTCATCTGTGACCTGTGTTAGAGCCTCAAAGATCCGGAAACAATCTTCTGTGAAGAATAAGTTACTCTCCATTGACAAAGCTTTTACTGTCGTAGTACTTCTTCTCGCTGGCTTCCTTCTTCTCATTCCGCTTCTGCACAAAGCAACACCACATGCCAAATATGAATAAACACACCAAATAAGTGGACCAGAATAAATGCAGACCATATCAATCCCCACACCAAAGAACATGTTGTTGAGCATAGTTATTGCAGGAAATATTGGTCCCAGGGAGACAGACAAATATTAAATGCTACATATCCAAAAGTATTTACTCAGGCAGAAATGCAGCACCATAAATATCAGTAGAAAATGACTCATGTATGCACAACATTGATATGAAGAGGCCAAAAGGAAAACCATGTTTGCACAGACAAGAACATATAGCGTAGAACTGCATACAGCACATGGAGGACCAAAACTCCACCAGACAATCTAATCCAATATCAGGGTAGTTACCTGATAGGCTTCATGGTTAGACACTATTCTCCTTATAATAGTACTAGTGGTGATGTCCAAAGGGCTCTCCAGCTTATGATAAATGCCCAGAGCAATTGGAACAGCATATGGATTTGAATCATCCTGATAAGTGCACGAGTGACTATTAAATTATCAAGGTTTAACACATGCACATTCCAAGAAAAGAACAGCTTAATTACCTCTGTATAGTCCATGTTCTCAGCTATAGTTCCATGAACAACCAATGAAATATTAAAAGTGGTAATCTGCCAAAAAGGAAAAGTCAGAGAACTGCTGACACACGCCACATACACATGATCTTATTGACAACAAAAATTTGCAGCTGGTGGTTTCTAAATGATCCTGGATATCAATACATAAGGTTAGACAATATGTTATACAGGTGAAATCATATGAATTAGATTTTATTTGGTGAAAGAAGGCTTGATTGTTTTACGTACAATGCTTACAGGTTAAGTGCCTTCGACGTCATGATTCAATGCAACCAGTGTGGACAAACTGAGAACACTGATCAAGTGATCACTGAGCACACTGACCAAATTATGTCAGTGTACTACTGTTCTACTCCCTCCGTTCTAAATTAGATGACTTCCATTTGTCCACATACGGATATATCTAGACATGTTACAAGTATAGATACATCCGCATGTGGACAAATGGAAGTCATCTAGTCATCTAATTTAAAACAGAGGGAGTATTACTGAGGAATGCCTTAGACTGGAATAGGATTCCAAAGTTAACAGCTTCGCAGAACCTAGTGGCTAATCATGGTTGGAATTGCAGCTTAGCATGGGCAATACGAGCAACCAGAAAACACAATTTCTTTTCAAAGCAATATGTTAGCTCAGCATTACTTAATGAAGATCAAGCTAGAGATGAGACAAAGGATACTGGAAAAGCTAGAGGTTATCGAAGGCTATCGATCTGTCTCAATAAAAATGGTAGGCTATGGAAACCTGCTTTCTGTTGACTTGCCGATTATTTTTTGTACTATGTAGGGTACTGCTGTTTTACACAGATGTTTTCTGGCTTATCATTTTGAAGTTCGGACGGTTGCGCCTATACAGGCCCTGCCCCCTTGAGTGATTGTGTGACTTGTAAGTAACTTATTTCAAACTTCCACGAAAGATAGGCCAAGGCCTTTATATCCAACATTAATAGCAAGTGAATCATCACTTAAATAGTTAAATGCATAGTGGACCTAGGAGAGCTGATGGGCCTAGATACCTAATCTCAGACCTAGCTTACTCTAAACTATAACCTGGAACTAAGTCAGGGCATACATTCAGTGAATTTAATGGTGGTATAAACTATAAAAACAAGATTTATGCACTCCTCCACGGTCTTGGAGATATAAGATTTCCTATGTGCATAGATCCGTGAGAGTGCAAGTCAGCCCATATTTTTACCTAATTTAATACTGGATTTGAAATTATGCTTTTACTAATAAACCAGAAATGCCTTATCAGCAAGCATTTTTTACTAAATTATACAATGTCATGGTTAAAGAGTCGAATAGAAAGCACACCATGTCTTTTGAAATGTCCCATGGAGCACCAATGATCACTTCATCAACATAACGGCATGCCAAAACGCTCAAACTTCTTTCATGGAGATTCATGATTGGGCGATGTGGTCCTCGAGTTGAACTGAAGCATGAAGATCAAAATAAACATTGTTCTGTTAAGACAATTGAGTAGACAAGTTATGCTTTACAACAGTGTCATTCTGAGTCTCACCCAAATGAACTTTATAAGCATTGTAATGACAGGACAAAAGGAGATGAAACCATCGTATTTACCTTATGGTCTGATCTGTGTGGATACCCACAAGTAAAAAATCACCAAGCCCTCGAGCAAGTCGCAAGATCTACAAAGAAGACACTATGAAGACACGAAAGTATGAATTTGTTATGTACATATAGTACATGGCCCAGCCCATCCATCACCAAGTTAGGGAGAGAACCCCCGTGAAGTTTATCACCTAAATTAGGAAGATGTCTTTTAGCTTAAGCACCATGCCAACTAGTGGTAACATCTATGATTTGTTACTTAAATTGGATTGTTAGGCTTCTATAGAAAGAGGACCCTATGAGGAATAAAGCAAGAAAGAATAAGAACATTTACCTCGACGTGTCCAGCATGGAACAGATCAAATGCACCGTCTATGTAAACTATCCGAGAATCTGGTCCTGGACCCTGCATTGGTAAAGCTTAGTCAACAGAAAAGGAAATAAGTTGAGGAAAGAAGAACCTTTAATTTATCTAGTAGAATAACAAAAACTATCACTGGCTTACAAGAAATATGAACTATATTCAACTGGAATTTACAATTACAAAGTAAATATAAAAGCTTATAAGCATAGTAAGTAAAGTATATGTGAACTTTTATTATTTGTGACCATCATCTTTCAACTCAAAGACACTCAACCCCTCTACCGGCAACCAAATGGCATTGACAAATTAATGAAGCACACTGCACGAATAAATCCCTCTCTCAGGTCCTGATTCATGCCTAGTAAGTTCACCAACACCAAAAGCTTCATATTTTGCGAAGCGGAGACATTTGTCAGCGGAAGTTTCTATCAAAGATTCACAGACAAACCTCTACCTAGGTAAAACCTGCAGACAAAGGAACTGTCTTTTTGCATAGAGATTATCATCGTATAGACACCTCAAACTAGTTTCTGATATCAGGATTAGGTGCTAACCACGCTACAGAGGCTGGTGGGATATTCACTTCTCAAAATAAATGATGTATTATGCATGAGAAACTCTGAACCTGCAGAAGTTATACCCGGCTATTTGAGAACTGCACTATTCGCCGAGATGTAGGAAGAAAATGAGCTATTTTTGTTCCATTTCCAGATCCACTATGATCAATATTCTGACCATGCCCATGACTGAACTGTCTTTGCAGTGAAGAGTGGTTTTGATTATCAGAAGCTGGTCTCTCTCTAACACAAAGCAGCATTCTTCCTGCAATGAAGAAAAAACATGCTCAAGACGACAGTAAAATCTTTTTACCACCATAAATAGTTTCTCATGGAAATGACCGACTTGTTGGTTCCCAATGTAAATTGTAATCCATACTGTCCTGGCTAAAAGATGGATATAGCAACAATTTTACAGTGCACATGGTGGAAACATAAATATATAGTCTGGACGACAGATATGACACTACTGTCAAGTTCTTTCTTAAAGTGCCACATCAGGAGAAACCCGGTAAGAAAATCTGGTGAGCAGAGAGCTTGTCAACAAACAGGTTTCTGGTTGACCTAGACCCAACTGCAACAGTGGAGATCACTAAGAACTGAAATTAAGATATTCCATTGTGGTATAAGTTTCAAACTTCAATTTCAGTACGGCAATTACAACTTTAGTATATAAAACATAAAAAGGGAGAATCAATACCAACAATGTCTGTTGTTGACACTCCTTCGGTTCTTTTAATCTGCTTATAGCGGCCAGCCTTTTTGGCGAGGGCATATGCGTCAGTACCATCAGGGAGCAGGCAAGGATCATCACCATGGATAATGTAATCAATATTATACTCATTGAAGAGCTTGTGCATGAAATCTTCAGTTATGGCATATGGTGCATCTGGAATGACATCCCACCCATTTGACAGCACGGACCATTTCCATTCTGTATTACCCAGAAGAATGACACATTAGGAAAAAGAAACTTATGCTAAACACAACAGAAATTTAGGGATTGATACCATAACGCATCCAAATAACCACAAGTACGACGCCGAAAATCCCATATGGCGACCTAAACTACGTTAATTGCATAGTCTGGCCTTGCAAACTAACTACAATCAGAGCACACAGAAGCACATGAAAAGTTCCCAATGCTACAGATTGCAGAAGCAGAGAAGCATTCTAGAAACAGGAGTAGACACAGTGACTCCTGAGAGGCTGGCAGTAAATCCTGCTTTACTACACCAATTTTCTAAAATACATTCATGCTGTTTGTGCAAAGTCGGTTCGGCACCGATTTTCTACAATTACATTCATGCAATCTGAGGAAATTCGGCTATATTACTACCAATCAGCAGAGCAATGCACGCATACCACGTATACCTTATTAAATTAAACACACAAGATCACCAGCTGCTTAGTAGCTCCAGCATAAGTGAACATTTCTAGAGCTATCTAATACTTGACCCGATTAACCAATCCTAGATCAGGCCAGCCTATCAACTGGCCAAGACACAATTAACTCCAGAACTGTAATACAGATTGTACAACTCAAGAAAATATCATTCATGCAACAAGACAGTACCGATAGTAGTTCCAGTAACTATAATTTAGAGCCATATTCCTTTCAAGATACTAATCACCAAATGAAACCATGCTAACATTCCCAACTGCTGCTCTGTTTTAAATCCACACAAGTCCCAGAACACCAAAGAGTCCATCCAGAATTCAAGCTAAAGAAACTTTGATGCAAATATGCAACTACACTACAGTAGCACCTCAACAAAGACATTTATTACATAATAATGACGCCAATATTTGGTTCTGACTTCTGAGTCCTGACAATGAGCAACAACCACAAGGGTTTTCAGCATTTTACATTGTAAGGATTTAATTAGAGTGAGTACTACAACAAGCATCAACCTAAGCGGGGAAATATTACCACTTTGATTATGTTCTCATTGGAAGAAAATGTTGGAGCACAAAAGGTGGCAGCAATCTTAATACATCAAACGCTAGAATTAGGAAGAGATAGGGGATAACCTCTCGTGGAGCGGCGTGACGGGAGGACCCTTGTTGGCGGTGATCTCGTCGTCGCTGACGACGCCGACGACGAGCTCGTCCCCGAGCGCCCGCGCCTGGCGCAGCGCGTTGCAGTGGCCGTAGTGCATCATGTCGAAGCAGCCGTCCATGTAGACCCGCACGGGGCGGCGGCGGCGGCGGAACGGCCGGGTGAGGGCCTCGACAGGAGGCGGGTCGGGCCACGGGGCCACCGCCGAGGTGGAGCGCGACCACCGAGGCGCCCAGCACGATCCCGCCGATCACGCACGCCGCCACCGTCCGCGCGCTGCTGCTCCCCGCGTCCATGGGTAAGGTAGTACAGACACGCGGGAGTCAGCGCCTCGCGGGGCTGAGGGGAGAGTGGTCACCTCCGTTTCTGTGCGCGCGAATTTGCGGTTGGATCTAGTCTAGGGTTAGGGATCGGGGTGTGCGGCTGGAGGGCCCGTCGCCATGAGAGGGGAGGTCTCGGAGGGACTGAGATCCAGTGAGTGAAGTAATGTTGCAACTTTACCTCTCTCATCCTCCATCCAATCCACATCCAACGGTCCATATGACACAGAGGCAAAAAGCTCCAACACTTGCAGTTTTGCAGCCCAGCAACCAGCAACGACACAGATTTGAACATACTATCTAACAAAAAATACCACTAAAATAATACTCACTCGGTATCAAAATATAAGACTTTCTACCGACTTTCTACACACATGTATGTAGACATTGCACTAAAACATGTTACATATTGAGGGAGTATTATTTTAACATGTCTACATACCGAGGAGTATTATTTTAGTGATACATGTTTTTGTTATGCTGCTTGCTGGGCTGCAAAACTGCAAGTGTTGGAGCTTTTTGTCTATGTGTCCATATGCACTAAAACATGTCTACATACATGTGTAGAAAATAGGTAGAAAGTCTTATATTTTGATACCGAGGGAGTATAATAGAAAAAATCAAGAACTAATAGTACTCATGTGCAGACTATAACAATAAAACATGAAAATATATTATACAATAACATATCATGTAATCAAAAGTTGAACACTTGTTGCTCTATATAAAAAAAGGTTGAACAATTCTGTTTCAAAAAAAAAGTTGAACAATTAAGTAGCATTTGACACTGAACTGTTGTAGCATGTAACATCTGAAATATACGGCAAAAATATATGTATTGAACAACCATTGAAATACACAAATCAGGCCATTTCACTACTTAGGCCACAAAATACAAGAGTTTTTTTTTTGCGAAAGAACGCTAGCATTAAAAAAACACCGAACGGTACAAAGCATCTCAACAAAAAACGAAATTACAACGAGATCCTTGAGATGCCCTTCGTCTTCAACCTCCAGACCGTGTCGACGGCGCGCCGCCGCTGTCGCTCCTTCCAGAGCCGGCTTGACGTTGTTGGTTGCGGACGGGAAGTCGTCAAACGGGTCAAAAAGACCACATCCGTCCCAGAGCCGAAGAAGAAAGATGAACCGCCGATGAAGCTCCATGACGATCCGGAGAACACCACCGCCAGAAGAAGTCCTTGAAAACCACACCACTCCCACGAGCTTCTCGACGTCACCGCCGAGATGGGGCTGAAGCTGGGGAGACCTTATTGCAAGAAGCGCCGCTGCCACCAACAAAACGCCGCCCCAGCAAACTTGAACACTAAACCAGGAAAATGGAGCCCTCCCGCCGACGTGGACTGAGATCCACCGCGTCTCCATGGCTTGAAGGCCACAAGAGTTAACCTCCAAAATATTGTAATTAGACCTATCCAAAATACTACCTAGCAACCTTGAACATAATAGGGCATATCATCATAAGGGATATCATCATCAACTCGTGAAGTTGTCAGGAGTTTGCTCGTGTGGGTCTCCCTCATTTGTTGGTGCCATCATTCTCCACTTACACTTGAGGCCGCACACTGTCTTTCTTTCTTTTTTGCTGCCAATGTCAATGAAAATTCAACTTGTTAGGAATGAATAACAACGACAAATTATGTGCATAATGTAGCTTACCTTTGCTTCCTCTACGCGAAACCATCAAGTCGCGGGTTCGTGGCAATTGAAGGAAACGGTTGTGTTCAAGCACAACATCGATGACGACTATAATTCCAGGCTATATTTGCATATCGCCTTCTCAAATCAAATTCCATGTTAAATTGCACGACAACAAAGCTCTCAGTTACAAAGCGGAGCACTCTTTCTTGTCCAAATGAAAGTCTAATTAGCGGACTAAATTGTATCAGGCGAAGGCCATTGTCTTCATGATTTGCTCTGGAGCAATGGTGGTCTCGGGGGCGGTTTTGCTAAGTTTACATCTTGCGAGACCGGGTCGTTAGATACGATCGACTGTCATCTCCACAACAACAGTTGGGTTAGTTTGATTGTTGAACGTCTCGATGTTGGTTGTCATCCGGTTCACTTCAGTGGTGACTTGAACCGTCTCTCTAGGCAGCGCCATAATCATGGCTCTGTTGGACCGACTGTCACGACTATTGCATGTTGATCAAGAAGAATCGACGTGACCCTACAGAATGATGATAGTAAGAATACAAGTTTATAGGAACCCAACAATGATAAAGATAAAATAAAAGAGGAAACTTGAGTCTACTTACCCAGTGGTCGTAGGGACTGTTGACTCGGAATTATCACAAGAAGTGAAGGGGATAAATCTCCATGTTTACCCTTTGCATTATATATAAAGCTCGTGCTTCCATAGGCCCCCTTCTCACAATCGCATAACCGTACCGGCTCAAGCCGATTATTTTTGTAAGCCCATTTAATTTTAATTCGGCTCGAGCCGAGCCTGAGAAATATGTAGGCTAGCCGAAAAATAAATTGCAAGGGGCAGGAATCAACCCTGCGACCTCTCGGCAGTGCGAGGGTGCAGCTGGGTTAACCATCTGGTGCGAGACAAGTTCCTGTAATACTAGTACATGCAGAGGTTAAATATGTTGAATTTCTCGAGGAATTTTATTTTTTTGCCCTGCTTTACCTGGTGCGAACTGTAGGCGTGGCCCCCTGTCCACTCGAAGGGCGACGGGGCAGTGGCATAGAGATGTTCCGCCTTCCCTTTGCCTGCATCCCGATGGCATCTTCTTTTCTTTTTCTGTGATATAGAGACTCTTGCCGATATGACATGTTGATGAGTTTACGTGATCCTATTGCTTGTAGAAACTGATTTTACTTGCGTGGTGTACATCATGTTTATTTCCAAACCAATTTTCTCAAAGACTATTAATATTTCTGCACTATTCTTTTTTTTAAAAACCGGCAAGTGAACCGCGGTTTAACCAGTGAACCGCGAACCGAGATCCTCGTTGGTTCGGTTGCCGGTCCTATTTTTTAAACTATGTTCAGACTACGAACGGTACGTGACGGCGATAAAGATTTCAACCTTTTTTTACTCTGAAATTTAGGACCGGATTTAAAAAAAAATATCAACATGAAATTGAAATATAGATGAACCCATTTTCATGAAAAACTTGATAATTATAGCAACTGGTTTTTTTAACCTACTAGAAATGACCCATTATGTTTCTCTACTATATGGACCAAATTAGGCATACTTGACAAGTACGTTTATTTTGTGACAAGTCTAAATGGATCGAAGTCTAGAGCTGATACATGTGGGTCTAAATGTCTAGTAGTTTTTATATGTATGTATCTACCACCATTGGTACATATGGACCCACATGAAACCCTCTAGCCATATTAACCTAGCACATTGTGACATGTGGGTCCACATGTCCCTGATGCCTTAGGTCAAAATGGATAAGGGTGTTGCATATGGGTCCCTATGTCCCAAATGCGCCTATATTAACTACTAGACATTAGGACGCACATGCACCAGCCCTAGACAGGTTTAACGTAGAACTATCATGTGGGTCCCACAACAGAAGTGTTGCATCTGGGTCTACATGTCCCAAAGTGATAGATATTTATTTAAATCGCTTTGAGTGTTGCATGTGGGTCCAAATGTCCCACATGTGTAAGGTCAAATGGCTAGGGGTGTTGCATGTGGGTACACATATTTCAAAGGTGGTAGATACATATCTATATGACCTACTAGACATCTGGATCCACATGCACCAGCCTTATTATAAGCTTGAACTAGAATTATCATGCGAGTCCTGCAATATTAAACATAGATTGGAGTGTTGCATGTGGGTCCACATGTCCCAAAGTTGGTGTCTATGGGTTTAGATCTATGTGACGTGCATTGTTTACCCTTGGATCGACATATGAACCCATATGCAACACACCTATCTATGTTGTATGTTGTGGGACCATCAAAATCATTCATGCAACACTCCTAACCCGCTAGGTTTACATCTATCAACTTCAGGATATGTAGACCCATATGGATTCAGATATCTAAACCCCGACATGGGTGGGTCGAAATGGCTAGAGGTGGTGTATATGGGTCCACATCTCTAAACCTGACATAGGTGGGTCAAGATGGCTAGTGTGGTGTATATGGGTCCAGAACTATCTAACGTGCGTCGATTACCCCTTGGATCAATATGTGGACCCGTATGCAATATGTCTATCTATGTTGTATGTTGTGGGATCATCAAAATCATTAGGGTTGCATGTCGTCACATCTAAGGGGTAGGGTTGCATGTTGTGAGTGTAGATGGTTATTCTACCACCTCTGGGCCATGTAGACCCACATACAACACTCCAACTTATCTAGGTACACATCTACCACCTCTGGGCCATGTGGACCCACATGCAACACTTCTATGTGGCCATATCGGTCTACCCCTACCACCCTTGTGACATCTAGACCACATGCAACACTCCAAACCCACTAGGTTTACATCTATCAGCTTTAGAACATGTAGACCGGGTGGGTCAAAATGGATATGGGTGATGTATATGGGTCCACATCTCTAAACCTGACATAGGTGGGTCAAGATGACTAGGCCAAAAAGTCTGGTGTCTATGGGTTTAGATGTATCTGACGTGTGTTGCTTACCCTTGGATCGACATGTGGACCCATATGCAACACGCCTATCTATGTTGTATGTTGTGGGACCATCAAAATCATTAGGGTTGCATGTTGTCGCATCTAAGGGGTAGGGTTGCATGTTGTGAGTGTAGATGGTTATTCTACCACCTTTTGGCCATGTGGACCCACATGCAACACTCATACTTATCTAGGTACACATCTACCACCTTGGGTCATGTGGACACACATGCAACACTTCTATGTGGCCATATCGGTCTACGCTTATCACCGTTGGGACATGTGGACCCACATGCAACACTCCTAACCCGCTAGGTTTACATCTATCAACTTCAGGATATGTAGACCCACATGGATTCAGATCTCTAAACCCCAGCACACTAGTACAGAACGACACATCGGATACCCCTCTATGGAAACGGCAGGAGTTAGGCGACGGAGAATCGAGCCTTCCGCGCGGAAAAAGCCGCCCGCGAGGGCTATCCTCCCGCGACCCGCGACACATCGGCAACGGTTGTGCTTTCCGCAACCGTTTGCTTTATATGAGCAACGGACATATTTTCGTGTCCGTATGCATTATTTTCATTATTGTAAACGGTTAATATGGATGACCGTATCCGATGATTCCATCCAGACCTAACGCTATGAGTGGTGTCGAGTTAGCCAGCTGCGGAGATTCCCATAAGACTGAAAGATAGGAGCGGCGGCGGCGAGGGCGGAGGGAGGGCGGAGGCGGAGTCCAGATCTTACATCTGTGCTGCGGGCGTCGATAGGCGCGGTGGTTGCCGGCGTCGAGAGGCAGCGCGTTGGTTGCCGGCGTCGAGAGGCAGCGCAGGGAAGCTTGGGCCCGATTCCACAGCTACTGGGGCGGTGGTATAACCCGAAAACCTACTACTTATTTTTTTAATTATTTTGATTTAGGAGCGCGGAGTATAAATCTTACATATGTAGTTTGCCATTTTACTAGATGGTTCTTGATCGAGCTTGGATGTACGGTGGTCGCACGAGTCCTGAATTCTCACAAGGTGTGGTTGAATTCTTGGACAGGGCTTCGCAACACATGGTAGAAAGTAATGAACCAAGATGTTTTGTCCTTGTGTTACCTGTAAGAATGAAGTCTTGTGGCCTAGAAGACAAACGATAGAAGAACACATTATTTTGAGGGGATTTATGGAATCGTACACATGTTGGTCAAAACACGGTGAACAACAACCAGCAATCTTTGCCGACAACCGTGATGATTTGAGCAACGATAATCATGAAGTCAATGCCAGAGATGGTTTGGGCAACGCTGATGATGATGTGCATCCAGATGAAACCAGAGCCGATGGTCCACAAAAAAACCTAGAACAGATGATCAATGATTTGGAGAATAATATGGAAGGTAATGATGAGATAAAGAATTTCCTCTGTCAGTCGGCGGACTCGAAGAAACCTCTGTATCCGGAATGCAAGCTCAGCAAGTTGGATGCGACACTAGAATTGTTGAAATACAAGGCAGAGAGTAGTACATCCGATGTGAGCTTCACAAAGCTGTTAAAACTTGTCGCATTATTACTTCCACCTGGAAATGACTTGCCAGCGAACACTTACCATGCCAAGAGGGTGATCTGCCCCATTCCAGCCGAGTACGTGAAGATACACGCTTGTAAGAATGATTGTATTCTCTACCGAGGGGAAAATGAAAATATGCGGCGTTGTCCCATATGTAACTTTCCTCGTTACAAACGCAACCTAGCAAAAGACAGAGACAAGGGCGAGGATGAGGTCACAACGGGAGTCCCTTACAAGGTTGTGTGGTATTTGCCAATAATACCAGATTGAAGCGTATGTATGCAGACCCAAAGCAGTCAGAGCTGATGCGTTGGCATGCCGATAAAAGGAAAAAAGATGGACTGCTCAGACACCCGGCTGATGGACCACAGTGGAGGCTTATCGATTATGAGTTCCCAGACTTTGGCAGGGACCCCAGAAATGTAAGGTTTGCACTAAGTACAGATGGAATGAATCCTTTTGGCAGCATGAGCAGCAGACATAGCACTTGGCCAGTTCTTTTAGCAATGTATAACCTTCCTCCTTGGTTGTGCATGAAGAAGAGGTATATCATGATGTCGATGCTTATTCAAGGACCAAAACAACCTGGGAATGACATTGATGTTTACTTGAGTTTACTTGTCGAAGAACTACAAGTACTGTGGGATGGGGTAAGAATGTATGATGCGTTCAAGAGAGAACAGTTTGATCTCAGAGCAATGTTGTTTCTGACCATTCAAGATTATCCTGCACTTGCGAACTTGTCAGGGCAGAGTTTGAAGGGATCCTTTGCATGTGTCACTTGCAAAGAGAGAACAAAAAGTCTTTGGCTGCCGAATTCAAGGAAGACAGTGTACATGCGGCACCGAAGGTTTTTGGCAAAGAATCACCCGTATCGTAGATTGAAGGCCCCGTTCGATAATACGATTGAGACCGATGACACGCCAGAACCATTTTCAGGAGCGGATGTCGATGACCAGACGAAGGATGTACACACTATTTTTGGTAAGGGGAAGAAACCCCAGTCTCGTGAGAAGGCAGTGTGGAAGAAAAGATCGGTTTTCTGGGCATTGAAGTATTGGGCATATCTGGACGTTCAACATTGCATCGATGTCATGCATGTCGAGAAAAACGTAACTGAAAGCGTTCTTGGATGTGTAATGAATAACAAGGATAAAACGAAGGATGGTATGAATTCACGGCTGGATATTCTTGCATTGAAATATAAAAGGAAAAAGTTGAAGCCACAAGAGAAGCCTAATGGGCAGTGGTACCTCCCACCTGCTTGCTACCAGTTATCGAAGGAAGAGTTGAAGGAGTTCTTGCAATTCTTGTATGATATGAAAGTTCCGTCAGCATACTGCGCAAACATCAGGACTCTGGTGTCGTTTGAAGAAAAGAAACTGATGGGGATGAAGTCACATGACTGCCATGTGATGATGACACAGATGCTCCCTGTGGCAATTAGAAATATGTTGCCTAAACCCGTTCGAGAGGCTCTCATGAGGTTATGTGATTTTTTCAACGCTATATACCAGAAGGTAATAGATCCATTCAAATTAGACAGATTGCAAGAAGATGTTGTGAAGACTATCTGCCAGCTGGAGATGTTCTTCCCCCCTTCGTTTTTCGACGTAATGGTCCATCTAATTGTACACATTGTTTATGAGATAAAGCAATGTGGTCCAGTGTATCTGCGCACTATGTATCCGTTCGAGCGCTTCATGGGTATACTCAAGCACTACGTCCGTAACAGGTATCGGCCAGAGGCAAGTATCGTTGAAGGATATCTTTCGGAGGAGGTGGTTGAGTATTTCATCAGCTACATGGATGGCCACCGACCTATCGGGGTGCCTCTGTCCAGGCATGAGGGGAGCTAGATGGAAAAGGGTTAATGAAAGATAAATCATGTTGGCCAGAGTGTGAATTATTTGAGAAAGCACATTTGTACGTATTGCAGCACCTTGCAGTCGTTACACCATATGTGGATGCTCACAAGGATCTACTTAGAATTGAGCTAGGAGGCCGAGGCTTGACAGAGAATCAGAAGGAAGCACAAGTCTTGAAACTGCACAGCCAGAGATTCGCTGATTGGCTGATGACGAATTGTGTCGGAGATGATGACGAGACTTTAAAAAGTTTGGCAAGAAAGCCAAACTTTACGGTTCATAAATGGGAAGCATATGACCTGAATGGCTACACCTTTTATACAAAGAATAGAGACAACAAGACCATGTATCAGAATAGCTCTATTAAAGTGGAAGCGGTAGATCCGAATGGGAGGAAGGATTGGTACTATGGAGTAATTGAGGAGATTTGGGAGCTGGAGTACGATACATTACTCACGGTTCCATTGTTTAAATGCAAATGGGTCAAACTGGGTCATGCGAAAGTTGACCAGTACGGCACTACATATGTCAATCTCAACGAATTGGGATACAAAGATGAACCTTTCATTTTAGCTACCCAAGCCACCCAGATCTTCTATGTCAAAGACCTACTACATAAAAATTGCCATGTTGTGATGAATGGGAAAAGGAAGATCGTATGAAGACTTGCCAGCAACTGGAGAACGCATACAGATCAATGACCGACAGGCTCCTGGAGATGGCTTTTACGCAAGAGATGATCACTCCGATGGGGCAATTTACAAAGGAAATATTCAGGTTGATCCAGTTTTACTAGAGGAGGACGAAGAATGAGCAAATTAATTTGTACCCTAAAGTGATAATTGTATTTCTTAATTGGCAAAGTAATGTGCTGTTGTTATTTCTTAATTTTCAACCGTAAACGCTACGTTTATTCAAATTCCGAAATATAATTTATTTATACCACATCGGCAACGGTTTTTTTGAATGCACCGTTGCCGATGTGACATAAACCCTACTTCCAGACTTAAACTTTGGGGACCAACCTACCACCCCTCGCATTTCCCCCCGCTCACCGTCTTCAACACCACCCCCGGCGGCGTACTCACGCTCAGCTGAGTTCATTATGCGGACTACTCGGGCCGCCCTTGCGGCGCAGGCGGCTTCCCTGGCCGTCCCCCCACCCACGGTCTCAGCTGAGTTAGTTATGCGGACTACTCGGGCCGCCCTTGCGGCGCAGACGGCTTCCCTGGCCGTCCCCCAACCCACGCCGCGGGGCAGCTCCAGGCTACGACGGCGTCGCGCCGACGCCGTGGTCAGCGAAGACGCCCAGAGGGTGGGCTCTATGCCCCCCCAGGCGACAACCGCGGCCGCCGTCTCCACTGATTTGGCTCCCGGAGATGCTGCCGCCACAGATCTGGCCGCCGTCTCCACTGATTTGGCTCCCGGAGCTGCTGCCGCCACAGATTTGCCCGCAATAGAGGAAGGGGCAGACAGCGGCGACCTCATACATGCCGGAGACACACTTGGGACAGGTTAGTTGTGCTGATTAACTGTATTACACACTGTAAAGTCGGACCTTTTAGTTTTAATTAGATCCACCTTCTATTATTCACCTGTTATTCAGAGCTGTCGTCTGGTGATGAAGGGTCCTCGAGCTCATCCTCGCAGCAGGATCAGTTTATCATGAAACAAAGGGGTCGAGGAATTAGAAAACCAACCCTAAAGCCAAGAGGAACATTTACAGTGGAGATGATTGACAAGAAAACTGGTGCCCCGTTGAAACCAGTCAAGGCACATAGGAAATTTAAGACATTGTGTGGGTGTGTAGTCAGGGAAAAGGTCCCCATTACGGTTGACGACTGGAGTCAAGTCACTCCAGAAGAAAAGACTTTCATCGTCAACGCCATAATGAGCCAGTTCCAGCTCGCAAATGAGGAATGGAAGCCTGCAGTTCAAGCTGCTGCTCTTTCTAAAGCAAAGGATTCGTTCCGTAACTTCAGGCACCGTCTGTACTCCAAATTCCAGAAGAAAAATCGGGATGCTACACTTGTATACCCCTTCATTAAACCTGACGACTGGAAGGAGTTCAAGAAGTATAGGAGGACGGAGGAGTTCCTAACAAAGAGTAAAGCCGGCAGCGCCCTCATCAGTAAAAACAAGCATCCCCACAATATGGGGGTTCTTGGATATGCTGGTTCGAAGCCCATATGGAGAAAACAGGATGAAGAAGCAGTTGCTTCGGGGGGCACGGTTCCTTACTCTGATCTTGAAGGTGAACGGGCACGAGACTTCTTGAGGGCGAGGTCTAAAACAAACGAAGTTGGTGAACTTGTTATAACTCACCCCGAGACCCAAAAGTTACATAAAACAATGGTAATAACCATATATAACCTAAGTTGTTTCCTCCTTAACTGACACAATATTTCCTTGTGTACTGAATTCAGTGT
Organism: Poa pratensis; assembly: GCA_947311845.1. Lineage (NCBI taxonomy): Eukaryota > Viridiplantae > Streptophyta > Magnoliopsida > Poales > Poaceae > Poa > Poa pratensis. Next base: position 33,954,525 of record CAMZMU010000072.1, read on the forward strand.
ACTACTTGTCTTATCTCCAGCTGGAGCTGAAAAATAAAAAGGACAGCGGAGAGATTCTGGCACGAGGGAAAGATGACATTCTCTCAAAAGCTTTGGCTACGCCTGAGCCCTCTGGTCGGTCTCGGACGTACGGCACCCATGTTGGCCACAAGAAGGCTTTCGCGATAGACCAGGCTGAAAGGCAGGCAATGAAAAAGGCCAGACATGACGCTCAAATGAAAGCACTAGAGACAAATATTACGGCCAATATCGTTAAGCATCTTCGAGACGGTCACCTTGATCCCGGTAGGGGGGAGTGCCCTGCAGCCAGGAGTAGTTGTGGATCATTGTCGGTTGATGGTCTTGTAGACACCGGCAAATATGCTGTGGACGACATCACGAGCCCGGTGAGATGCAAACTACATGTGCCTGTAACCGTGATGACGCATCATCCCCTGGTGGCAGCACTAGGTATGGTTCAGCCACCTACCGATGTGGTACCTCAAGTGGATGGTGTGCCCTTAAAGCCAGGTTTTGCAATGTGCTTTGTGGACAAGGTCATGCCTGGCTTCGAAGGCATCTTGCTATTTAACACCTGCGTCGATGCAGACGTACAAAGCTTGGGCCAGGCTAAGCTGAGATACGTACAGTGGCCCAAGAAGGAGATTTCTCTTCTCAGTGCCCTGCCATCCACCTCAACAGCTTCTCGACAGATGGCGTCGTCTGAAGGCCTCCGTTCAGCACAGCTCCTCCTTGATATTGCGGCCAAACAGCCTTCCAGAGAACAAGCAGTTGAAGATACAACGGTTGCACAGAGTTGTGAAGCCACACCAACACCGCCTGTCGATGGTAACTCACCTACTGCCCTTGTGGTGAACAACACCACCAACTTGGTTGAAGCTACACCAACACCGCCTACGCCTCCGCCTCCGCCTCAGCCACAGCAGGCTTATCTGCCGCCTCCGCCTCAGTCACAGGAGGCTCAACTGCCGTCCCTGCCTCCTCAGCCACAGCAGGCTCATCTGCCGCCTCCGCCTCCGCCCCAACTTGTTCGGACACGTAGAGGCACCACACCCGTCCGGGCGAAGGACCATGCCAAGATGGCCCCGATAAATAGAACCCCGATGAAGCCCAAGCCCAAGCCCAAGCCCAAGACCATTAAAAATAAAAAAAATACTGCACCGATTGACAGCGACCAATACCTAGATGACGAAGAATTTAATAAGAAATACAATGCAGAGGTGCAAAGTGGCCCCAAATACGTGCGTGGACAGCCATTGTTGACTAGAGATGGATTACAAAGATCAGGCTTGGCTTGCCAGCAGCTTCATGAAAAGTACCTCCTATGTTGTGAACAGAATAAGGAGATGACCTTCAGTGTCAGGAAAGAGGATTTTTACGGCGTCGAAGGTGACGTTCGTTATAACTGGGAGTTTTCAGAGATGTTCCAAGTTTTCAACCTGAATATTGTTGATGGCACGTTCATGCGTTTGTTCACATTGTATGTGCCTTACAAATACTTTTCACATTTTAATAGCTTTCTTCTGTTCAGTACATGCTAACTATTCTCTTTCTTGTACTTAGGAGCCAGGTATTCGAGTGCAACCGCAGGAAAGAACCGGTAGGTTTCCTTGATCCGGCTCTTATCAATTACACGAACATCTGCAGCAATGGATACGACGATTATTTCAACTATGCTGTGAAAGCGTTGACTCATTATCAAGACAAAGAGTTGATCCTGCTTCCTTACAATCAGGCGTAAGTTTGTTATCAAAAATTATCTGTACATCCTGCTTCCTTACCATCAGGCGTAAGTTTGTTATTTTCCTTTGCAGTTCTCACTGGTTCTTAGCTGTCATCATTCCTAAACAGAACAAGGTATTGTATATAGATTCCCTACTTGGAAGTATAAATTATACACCCTTGGAGGAATTCTTGAACAGGTATTACATCGTTCCCTAGTTTACTTTATGATTTAACTTTCACGTGTTGTTTTCTCAATCCGCCAACTCATTACTTTTGTAGTGTGTTCGAAAAGTACTTGACGATAATCAAGAGACCGTTGGCCAAGAGAGGAGAACAGGAGGCCATATTGAGTCACGTACAAGTTAACCCGGTAACAGTTGCTACTTTATTCCTAGTTTTCACAAATACCTGCTAGCAAACCAAACTAAGTGAGCGATTTTGTCACCAACATTACAGTGCCCTCAGCAACCACCTGGTACAAATCTTTGTGGGTATTATGTGTGCAATGCAATATTGAAAGTCGTTCCCACCTCGAGAAGTCTGCCAAGCCTCGATTCGGTTAGTAATCCACGACATCATCAACAATTCATGTTTCCTAACAATATTTGCAGACATACATGACGAAAGATACCTAACTAAGAATCTGCCTGCAGCTTATAGGTGGAATGGGACGTGCACCTTTGAAGAAGGATGTTCTTACGATGGTGAGAGGCAAGTTTGCTGCGTTCGTCCTTGAACACATCGTAAGCAAGGAGGGAAAACTACACGACCCTAATCCATGATCATGAGATCCTATTCGGCATTTGTTCACCTGTCCATACCGGCATTCTCGCTGGTGAGACTATAGATTTTTCCAAAACAATTGTTGTCACCATTGTGGTGTAACTTCTTTAAATTGTGTCCACTTTTTTCCGAACAATGGCTGAAAACTTTGTATTTGTAGCAATAGCAATAGCTGTGAACTTGTATTCCAACATTTGCTGTAAACTTTGTGTTCATATGATTGTTGTAAACTTGTATTGCTGAATGTCTGCTAAATAATTGCTGTAGCACGGGCGTGCAAGCGCAGCTAATTACTATTAGCTTGCAATTAGACATAGGAAACGGGCAAACAGAAATAGCCGTTGCCGACATGATACACACTGGTAACGGAGGACAAAACCCTCCGTTGCCGAAATGGTCACACATTGGTAACGGAGAGCCGGAGGCTCCGATGCCGAAATTTTCTCACATCGGAAACGGTGTTCTGCCACCGTTACCGATGAGGGCCCCCACATCAGTATCGGAAGCGGGGACACGGACCCTTTCTCCGTTGCCGAAGGGGTTTTTGGCCCGTTTCCGATGTGTCGTTCTGTACTAGTGGCATGGGCGGGTCAAAATGGCTAGGGGTGGTGTATATGGGTCCACATCTCTAAACCTGACATAGGTGGGTCAAGATGGATAGGTGTGGTGTATATGGGTGCAGAACTGTCTAGCGTGCGTCGATTACCCCTTGGATCAACATGTGGACCCGCATGCAATACGTCTATCTATGTTGTATGTTGTGGGACCATCAAAATCATTAGAGTTGCATGTCGTCACATCTAAGGGATATGGTTGCATGTTGTGAGTGTAGATGGTTATTCTATCACCTCTGGACCATGTAGACCCACATACAACACTCCCACTTATCTAGGTACACATCTACCACCTCTGGGCCATGTGGACCCATATGCAACACTTCTATGTGGCCATATCGGTCTACCCCTACCACCCTTGTGACATCTAGACCCACATGCAACACTCCAAACCCGCTAGGTTTACATCTATAAGCTTTAGAACATGTAGACCCACATGGATCTCGATCTCTAAACCCCTACATGGGTGGGTCAAAATAGATAGGGGTGATGTATATGGGTCCACATCTCTAAACCTGACATAGGTGGGTCAAGATGGCTAAGCCAAAAAGTGTGGTGTCTATGGGTTCAGATCTGTCTGACGTGTGTTGTTTACCCTTGGATCGACATGTGGAACCATATGCAACAAACCTATCTATGTTGTATGTTGTGGGACCATCAAAATCATTAGGGTTGCATGTTGTCGCATCTAAGAGGTAGGGTTGCATGTTGTGAGTGTAGATGGTTATTCTACCACCTTTTGGCCATGTGGACCCACATGCAACACTCGTACTTATCTAGGTACACATCTACCACCTCTGGGTCATGTGGACCCACATGCAACACTTCTATGTGGCCATATCGATCTACGCTTACCCCGTTGGGACATGTGGACCAACATGCATCACTCCTAATATAACCCGCTAGGTTAACATCTATCAACTTCAGGATATGTAGACCCACATGGATTCACATCTCTAAACCCCGACATGGGCGGGTCAAAATGGTTAGGGGTGGTGTATATGGGTCCACATCTCTAAACCTGACATAGGTGGGTCAAGATGGCTAGGTGTGGTGTATATGGGTCCAGGCCTATCTAACGTGCGTCGATTAACCCTTGGATCAACATGTGGACCCATCTGCAATACGTTTATCTATGTTGTATGTTGTGGGACCAGCAAAATCATTAGGGTTGCATGTTGTCACATCTAAGGGGTAGGGTTGCATGTTGTGAGTGTAGATGGTTATTCTACCACCTCTGGGCCATGTAGACCCACATGCAACACTCCTACTCATCTAGGTACACATCTACCACCTCTGCGCCATGTGGACCCACATGCAACACTTCTATGTGGCCATATCGATCTATCCTTACCACCCTTGTGACATCTGGACCCACATGCAACATTTCAAACCCGCTAGGTTTACGTATATCGGATTCAGAATATGTAGACCCACATGGATCCAGATCTCTAAACCCCTACATGGGTGGGTTAAAATGGATAGGGATGATGTATATGGGTCCATATCTCTAAACCTGACATAGGTGGGTCAAGATGGCTAGGCCATCTTAGATGGAAGAGAGGTTTTCTGCATGATATCACCATGTATATGGGTCCACATCTCTAAACCTTTCTTCACTGAGGTAGCCATCTTAGTTGCATGGAACATTTGGAAGCAGTGTAATGAAGCGATTTTTCAGAACATTATGCCATCTTTTCGAGGACGGAAGAGACGTCACCTAGGAGAACGTATCATGTGCACCAAGTTAATTGGTACACCCGGTACACCCGCCCTCGGTTGACCACCTAAAGTTTTTATAAAAAATCTGAAAAAAAGTTCAGACACTAACGTAGCACACATATATATCGTCACAAAATTTCAAGTTTAAATTTGAAACGCAATATCTAACATAGAAAATGACAAATTTGTTACCATAGTGACAATGGGCCAATTTCAAAGCCCAACTTTAAATTTGCACTATTCATTATCGTATTTGTCTATTTTTTTAATCTGTGCTATGAATATTGATATGAAAACTTGTGACATGTTAGATATGAGTTTTATTATGACTAAACATTTATTTAGATTTTTTTAAATTTTGGCGGTTTACCGGAGGTGGGTGCACCACGTGCACCAATGTTCTGGGTGCACTGGATACGTCCTCTCGCACCCAGTTCCCCGGCTCACACACCAGCAGCACTGCACACACACGCGCGTCACGCGTTTCTGGTCGTCACCAATCTTCGTCGTCGGCGCGTCCAATCTGAAGCATGGAACTTTTCCGTCTAAAAGTCTGTTAACGTCGCCTGCCCTGTTTATGTACGTTCTGATTCTGCATGTAACACAAACTGGGCTGTAGCTCAGTGGATGTTCTCCCTTGGTTTTGGCTGGTTGAGCCTGGTTCAAGTCCTGGCGGTAGCACATTGTTTATTTTTTTCCTGGGTGGCTCCACTTTATATTTCTCATTTCTCAGCCCAACTCGAGCCATGGGTGGCTCAGCTCAGCTCAAGCCAGATTAATAGAGCCTAATCTGGGACAGCAAAGATTTAATCTCAGCCGTCCTTGTGTTTCTTGCACATGATACCTTTTCGCCTTGGGGGCCTATGGAATCACGAGCCTATATATAAAGGGTGGGTAGCGCAACACAGTGTGGTAAATGAGCCACGATGCTTCCTTCGGTGCACATGACCTCGGTAAACGTGTGTAGAGCCTCATGTCGTCATACAGACGTTGTGGTGGGAACGCACCAGATCCCGCCATGTTTGCATTAGTATTCACACGCTAGCTACCCGTATTTTATGTGGGAAAGATTGATCATTATGACGGGGTATGGTCCTGAGGCGTTGTTAGATGACTAGACACACTTTACTGTGTCAGATAAGCCAGTCAACAGTGGATTAGACAACATCAACGAGACAAAGACGAAAGATAATTGTGAACAATGCTCGAGCCGGCGTCGATTAAAACCGACTATGATCGGACGTTCGCCATGTTGATTTGGAACTTTATTGTTAATCATCCGTTCATTGTTTTTTGGGAGTCACCAAGGACGTCCAGGTGACTGTATTGTGAAGCATTGGCGACTTAAGTCGAAGTGGAAACCGGCAACCAGCCCTAGCTAAACTCGGGAGAGGGGGACTAATGACGAGCGAATACCCAACCGGGTAGGCAAACAAAGTAGAGATGATCCACAAGACCGGGGGGCTCATGGCTGCCACACTCCAATGGGCTAACACGGAGCAAGGTGGGCCCTCTCGAGACCAGAGAGGGCCAGACGCTGGCTTAACTTGGGATACAAGGCTGAAAACTTAGTCGTCTCCAAGTAGGACACCGACACCGAAACAACTCGGGATAGATATGTAACCCTAAGACGACCGTGTATATAAGGTCGGCAGGACGTGGTCTAGAGGGGCAGAAGCAATCTCGACACACTGTCGTCATATAGTAACACTGTAATTGATATCGCAATCACCACAAAGCAGCAGTACCTCTTTACCTCCAGAGCGAGGGACCAAATCTAAGTACATTGTGGATACCAATCCTGTTCCCGGAATTTGCGCCTAGCTCCGCACCTCTCGATTTGCCACCATATGATGGCTACTGCCATGTTGGATGGTCTTGCTCTTGATGGCATATATGCCCGGATTCTAAAATAGTCTGGCTCCTAATGAATCAGATAATATATATGCCTGAGTTTCTTAAATGAAGTTCATATTGACCAGCCAAAGAAGTGCCTCTATTTGAAAAGCCAACTCTATTTGCAGTCAAGCTTACAGTGTACTGAGAATTTTCAAAGCTACGCAAAAAGAGTGAATATGAACTAATCTTGTTGCTGGGCAATAGCCAATAAGGGGACCAGCAGAAAGAAGAACAGAGAGCATTTTGTTACAGCTCAGGTGCCAGTAGATCATACCCATCAGATCTTAGTCGTAGAAAAATGAACGATTCTTCTGACAGACAAGTATTATGCAAGAAATAATAACATGATGACATAATAACAAATATTCAGACATTCTGAAGAATAATACAGCTGTTGAAGAAATACTTTACACACAACAACTTACAGGAAATAGTAGGAACGAAAACAGAAATATTATGCACATCGCTTACAGATTATTGTCAATACACAAATAGCTAGAAATCTTACATAAGAGATCGTTAGAGAAATGGTTGGACGACTTACATAGCTAACGGACTCACAAACAGCTAAGAAATCTTACTAGCTGATCGATACACAAATAGTTGAACAAACAAACCATGGCAAAACATAAATAGACAGAACTGGGTCAAGGGTATGATAGTCCATAACACTCAGCACGTGAGACTGAGAAATCTCTTGCTCGTAGCAATGGCTGACCAAGCAACCGTAACCTCCACCTTAGAGTCGCCAAGGTCACACATACCTTGGCTTATGCTGCAAAATTTGGGCCTGAACTTCACATGACCTTTTGCAGCAATATCCTTAGGTTCCAGGCAACGTTTTTCCCCTTTGTTTTCTGCAAGCGACTCTGAGTAAGTTTGTATGACAACTTTCAGGCTTCGTCCCATTCTGCAAAATAGTTCCTCGCTTTTTGTAGTTGTACAGAAACAACACGCCTTGACAGATCAAGATAGCCATCTAAGCACAATGGCATCTCGCCATCATCAAAATCACGAGAATCAAGTAGCGCGATTTCCTTGGACAGATCCATAACATCATCAACGGTGCCTTCGCTGCCCATGAGAAAACGCTCCTCAGGTGGTGAGTAGCACACAACTCGGCCTCCATATTTGAAAGGAAATAGACGAACTTCAACAATGCGGACACACAAGATAGTGGCCTGGACAGTTTCTGGATTACTGTCCAATATTAACTCTACTGCGCATTTGCAGTTCTGAAATTTAATAGAAGTGGGACCAGTAGTGTAACCACCCCAGTAACAGTAGCGTTGGTTCATCAACGGTCTGTCCCGAGACTTTGTTCTGCCCTTAAGTTTTAGTTGGACTTCGAAGAAAACAGGGTCCAAAGCAACAATTGCCCGAGATGGACCAGTCAGGCACAAAAACTGATCCTGCAAGGATCATCATCATCATCGTTATACTTGACTGCAGTGATGGAATCAACAATTACACATGCAACAAGGAAAAACAAACAAAGACATAATCGAATAGGGCACATACATCCTGTGTGAGTATTTGGCAGTCAAACCTTGTCCGATGGAAGAGAAGGTTGCGGTTGTGGTCCGCATTGTCTCGGGCAGCGACCACGCCATACACATGGAGTGGCCAGTTCAATTTTTTGTCTTTCATTTGAATTTCGAAGGTGTATATCTGCAAGCTGCTAACAGGGGTAGAAACACCGAACGGCATGCGTCCGCGTGCCCAATGTGTATAGTACATGGGACTCAATGTGGCTACAACAGCAAATGATCAAGTCAAGCGTTAGAAATTAACATTCTATCATTACAAGCAAGGAATCTGCTTGAAACATGAGTACAATAAGAGAAGCATGAAGTAAACTAAATTACACAAATTATAGCCAAGCATGAAACATCCTAATTGAACGTTTGTGTTTACTTACTCCCGTCTTCGAAAGAACAATAGCAAGAAGATCCACGGCTGGAACGGTAAATAGCGAATTGCCTCTCCTCCAGAGCCATCTGTTCCTTTGTGCATTCTGACTCTTCCTCCTCCTCCTCCTCCTCCTCCTCTTGGTAGTGATACTTGTAAGTATACTTCTCCTGGAAAGGGATCAATGGCATCCATAAATCAACCCACAGTCCACAACTTTACGCTATGAGGGACGCAAATGAAAATTGGGAAAAACTGAAGGGTTTTCCTAAAAAAATGCCGCCAAACCTCCCCTCCCCTCGCGCGCGCGACGCCAGAGGTCGGCGGCGCCGCCGCGACGCGCCCTCGCCGCTCCGCCGCTCCCCGTCCAGATCGACGCACGCTCCGACCTCCGCCATCGCCGATTTGGCCAAGATCTCCCTCTTCCTATCATCAGCACGCAGCTTCTCAATCCGGCGTGACTGGGCAGCCAAGATAGCATCCCAGTCATCATAGTCCACATCATCACTAAAGGAATGGCGTCATACGCCGACGGCCAGAGGCTACGCCGGCGTAGAGCCCATGGTGGTCAGCCCGTCGCCGTGGCCGTCGGCGTAGAAACAGCCGTCGGCGTGACGACGGCCAGAGGCTACGCCGGCGTAGAGCCCATGGTGGTCAGCCCGCCGCCGTGGCCGTCGGCGTAGAAACAGCCGTCGGCGTACAGAGGCTACGCCGACGGCCACCCTCGGCATAGAAAAAGCCGTCGGCGTATCCTCTCTACGCCGACGGCCACCATCGGCATAGCCTCTCTACTGTTTTGATCTAGCTCACCATTTTTCGCATAACTTTTGCATTTGAAATCAGATTTTGATGTTCTTTAGCTCGTTTCGAAGAGGAGAATGAGATCTTCATCATCATACACATTGTTCAAACTATATTATTCAAAAAAAGTGATGAGTAAGGATGGAACCAACAACAAAGGGTGCAGACCGGCGATGAAAGGTATAAACATTCCGCGTCTTCTCCCCACTTACATTGCTTTGTGAGCAACACTATATTTATGACCTAAAACACCTATTGAGACTAGTTCATCCTATGATTGATTTGGAGTTGCATATTTGATGTCTTGTAGAATTGCGAACAAAAGTCTAGGGTTTCGCCGGAAGAAGACCACTGGAGCGCCGGAATGCCTAAAAAAATTACATGTGGCCATTTATTATGTGCAAAAGTGTGTTGGATGTTGTACATGTCCAATATCCTACTCCGGTGTGTGACCGGCTTCATCGACTTCACTTTCTCTCTAGTAAGTTGGTGGACTTATAGCTGAAAACTCCCACTCCGGACGAAACGGAGGGAATCTTTGCAAGAGTTGGGTGGATATTGGTTTTGAATGTTCCTATATCCTAACCTAACACAACCAAGCTAGGATGAATAGGCACGGCGGCCATTTTACCGTTTTCGCAAGAGTTGGGTGGATATTTCGATGAATAGGCATGGCGGCCATTTTAACCGTTTTTTCAACAAAATAAAAAAAAGTGACAAAATAGTCAAAAAATTAAATCCTTTGGCATGGAGTCATTTTATGTGTACTAGTTGCTAGGATAAATGATAAACTTAAGTTTTGACAAAGTTTACAAAAAACTTCTTCACAAAAAGGTCAATCATCTATAAACATGAAAAAGTTTCGAGTCAAATGACTAAGTTATGGTCGTCCCCGTGCCATAGTTTGTGATAATGTGCCCATATTTGACATATAGGTGTATCTTGGTATGACAAAATGTTGCAGAACTGAGGTTTTTCAAATTAGTTTTATAAATATCATTTTTCATTTTTTTTAATTGTCAAAAATGATATTTTTTGTGAAGCAAGTATAAAAAATATGGTGGAAAATGGCACCCATCTAATTATCACACATAGTAGACCATCTTTTATGGATAATCCAGCAATATTATGAATTTTCTCGGTTTCTACCTAATTTCGCCTATTTAAATGACTTTATGCCTATTTTCCGAAAGTAATTGAATTTTGATCTACAAGTGTGTGATAGTTTGCTCTGAATTTTTTTCAAAATTCATTTTAAGATACACTATTAGTGGTTATATAACAGAACCATCGATAGTTTTTAAAAATGCGACCCCTTTCTATGAATAGGCACGGCGGTCATTTTAACCTTTTTTCAACAAAGTAAAAAAAGTGACGAAATAGTCAAAAAATTAAATCCATTGGCATGGAGTCCTTTTATGTGTACTAGTTGCTAGGATAAATGATAAACTTGAGTTTTGACAAAGTTTACAAAAAACTTCTTCATAAAAAGGTCAATCATCTATGAACGTGAATAAGTTTCGAGTCAAATGACCAAGTTATGACCATTCCTGTGTCATAGTTTGTGATAATGTGCCCATATTTGACACATAGGTGTATCTTGTTATGGTAAACAATATTGCAGAACTGAGTTTTTTCAAAATATTTTTATAAATATCATTTTTTTCCATTTTAAGTGCTAAAATGACTTTTTTATTTAGCAAGTACCAAAAATATGCTGCAAAAAGTCATATACATGATTCAAAAGATTATATGAATGGCATATTTGAATTCCTCTCATTTTTCTAATCGACTTAGATATTTTATTTGTCAATTTTTGATTTACGGATTTAAAGATATGAATTATTCCATATTAAATGTAAAAAGAAGAAAATAAAGTAAAATAAATTTTATTGTTATTTATTCAAAATATTATTACATAATCATTGTTACTTATTCAAACAAATTTTCAAATTTAAACAATAAAAAAGTGTAACATCGTAACCGAGGGGTTAATATGATTCATAGGATACTAATGTCAGTAAGTTCTAACATTTCATTTGGCAACTAATTTGAAGGACCTCAAAAGTTAAGCGTGCTTGGGCTGGAGTAATCTGACGATTGGTGACCGAATGGGAAGTTTGACCATCGTAATTATTTTGACCAATGATTAAGTGTGTAATTAGAGATTAAATATGTGGCTAAGTGGGGAATTTCGAAATAGAAATAAAATATAATTAAAAATGTTCAAAAAGTTCCAAAAAAAAGTTTTAAAAAATTGAAAAAAAATCCAATTTTTTTCGAAAAGTTAAAAAAAACTAAAAAACATATGCCGACGGCAAAGCCGTCGGCGTAGGGCCGTCGGCATAGCCTACGCCGACGGTAATCTATACGCCGACGGCCAAACGACCTGAGCCGACGACGTATAACGCCGAGGGCCATAGCCGTCGGCGTAGCCTACGCCGACAGTTTTTTGGGCTGATACGCCCTACGCCGAGGGCCAAACGACCTGAGCCGACGACGTATAACGTCGAGGGCCATACGCCGACGGCAGCCGTCGGCGTAGCCTACGCCGACAGTTTTTTGGGCTTTGCCGACAGCTTCAGGCCGTCGGCGTATCAGCCCATTCCTGTAGTGCATCCCATTGCAGTTCAGCCAAACTCGTATCCACCTGCTCGAGAAGCGTGTGATCCCTGGCAGCCATCGACTCATTAGGCTCCATGTCATCCTCACCTTCAGAATTGTAATGACCCGTAGTTCAGAGAGTAGAAATGGGGTTAAATTAAATATGTGCATTTGCATAACATGCATATAAAAATACGGGAAAATTTAAAACTTTTTCAACGAAATCATAGAGTGTTCAACCACCACTCGAAAGGCTAGTTGAGAATGCCGTTAGTTTGACGAGTAACTAAAAATTTGGAATCCAACTTGTGAAACTTACATCGAGGTTTCGCTGATGTTGGTGGATTAGACCTAGTCATCAACATGAGTGCTATAAACTTCAAAATCTTGTCTTATCTAAATTCTCAAACATTTGGTTACAAACGAATAATACAAGAAATCAAATGATGAGTATGACTTACATCATTAATCGAATAAGTACATATCTTAAAGAAAAGAAGGAGTATATGGAAGGAGGATAATAAAATCCTAAACTAAATCTTAATCTAGATCATCTTACCTTATCTAGACTATCTTAGCTTCTTATCTCCCAATCTTCTCAAATCATTCTACAAGAGAAGGCAACACAAGAAAGGAGAAAGTTCAACAAGAAGATTATACAGAAGAATTTCTTAGATATGCATAGAAGTACTATGCCAGTCCATCACTAGTATTTGGAAACTCCTAAATATCAAAATCAATTCTTATTTAATTTCTCTACATATAGTGTGATGTTCTAAGGTTTGTGTTATATAGAAATAGTTGGGTGACAAGCTTTACAACCTTGTTAACGAATCACTTTTGTATGCTCAAACCATTGAGTGTCATATACAAATAAAAAAAGGACAGATAATACGTGGTATTTCTCCAAGGATATTACTACCAAGGTGAAAGTAAAGCCAAATTTGGAAGCCAATTATTTACTAACTATATTCAGCAATCACAAGAGTTAACTCTCAAAGTCATGTGAATGGACCCAACCACAAAAGAGAGTTCACAAGTTCATCCAGTGACAAGAGCCACTTGGCTTGTTCAAGAATTTATTCTCATGATGAGATGAATTTGGACATGTGGTAAATGGAACCCATGGACTAACTGATAATCTCTTGTATAAGCAACTTGTTTCCACATACATAAGAATTTGATCTTAATAAGGGATAATATCATTTTTGTTATTATCAGTATGAGTGAGAGAATCAAGTATGATTCTGTTCTCATCACTCTATTCAACTATTTTACCATAAGTCCTGATCACAGGCAGGATATCATTACCTTGTGTATCTATACACATATGATCATGTTTTCACATGATTAAGATGTCAGGTATCACAAGTTAAAACCACCTGGGTCATATTTTTTGCTTGGCATGTATTTGAAATGAATCACTATGTATACTCTTTGTAGTCACCACAGTGAGCAAATCATGCATATAATTGATGGTCAACAACTTGGAGCAGCTTAGGAATTTATTTAAGCACTCAGAACAAGTTTGAATATTTATCTATAATTGAAAGTAATCAAGACACTATCTTTAGGATTTGAAAATGACAAGTACTCGCTAATAAACAATAAAGCAATATATATTTCCTGTTGTTAAGAAAAGAATAACGCATAATAAAAAAGAGGTGTCAATCTGCACATTCTATAGTTAGAAATCAATCCAATTATACACAGATTCATTCCATATTTGGAATGAATTCAAAATACATCAAATATTAAAAGTTATAAGTTGAAATCATAAATATAATGCAACTCTACACAACCAGGGGCCTTTCTGAAACTAAAAGCATCACAAACAAATCCGCAATTCATTTAAAACAGGAGCCAGGGGCCTGTTTCAACTGATCGTGTAATTTCTCCGAAATCCAGGGGGTTTTCTACAAATTACCTTTTCTTTTCTTTTCCTTTCTTCTTCCTCCGGCCAGAAGGACGCCGCCGTCGTGTCCGTGCCACCTCCTCTCTGCCTGCTAGCTCGCACAGATAAGGACCCCGAAGACGTCTGCATCTCGCTCTCTACTCTCCTCTCTGCACTCGCCCTCTCTCTCTTCCTATCTCTAGAGCAAAACAAGCTCCAACCCTGACCCTAGCTTCGCTCGGCTGTCGCCGTTGCCCTCAAATCACCGACGACCTATGCCTTCCCGAGCTCAGCCACTGGGACTAGTAGCTTCGCCTCGTCGTCCTCTTTGTTCCGGTGTCTCGCGCTCGTGCTGGGATGGCCTGAAGAGGGAGAACGCCGTTGACATTTCGAACGCCGGCCGCCGCTGTTGGGCACCATTGTGTCGCCGTCCGTCCACGCCAAGCCTCGCCGAGCCGTCCGGCGTGCTCGTGGTGAGCAAACGCATCTTCCCATGCCCTTAATTTATGCCAGTTCGTCCGGGATCGTTGCCATGTCGTGTGTCGTCTCCGGCCGCCGCGGGAGCTCGCCGTTGTGCAAGCTCCGGTGACCATTTGGGAGCGGCGCCCCACCAATTGGTTCCCCTGATCTTACTCTAGTTAGCGCATGCTTCCAATCGTCTCAATTTTGCTCGAAGCCTCGGATTCGAGCTCGGGCAGGAGCAAGCTCCATTGCTGACGTCATGCTGACGTCAGCGGACCAATCAGGATTTTCCTGAATTTCTTTTTTTAAAAATAAATAGAAATATGACAGGTGGACCCCACTGTCAGGAATTTAATTATTTAGGAAATCATTTCTGGTAATTATTAAAAATATGACAGGTGGGACCAATTTAATTTAATAAATCCAGAAATTGTTTAAATTGAATTTAAACTTTGGAACTAAATCATTTTAAATCAGAAAAATACGAATAATATACCAAAATGATCAGAAAAATAAATTTATCTTTTTTAATAAATAAAATGTTTGTTTGACTAATTTGAATCATTCTAAAATTGAGATAACAATTTGCTTATTATTTGAAACATGAAGTTAAACTTGAAATGCTAATTTAGATATATTTCAAATTCAAGTAAAATGTTTCACGTGCTTCACTTCAAATTCTAAAATGTGTTCTCACCATAACATATAATATTTTTATTTCAATAATTGATTAATTAAAATGATACTTTAATTAAGAAAATAATTAATAAGGATTTTTTTTCATAATTTTGAAAATGAAGTTATAAGCTTATGAAATTTGTTCTACTATTATTTTATAATCATTTCAAATGAATAAAAATCTAAAAACACTTTGAATTACTAAGCTCCTCTTGAATAAAGGTTTCACATATTTTATTTATTACTTAATTTTGTTTCACTTATATTTTTGGTTAAATAAAGAAAATAGGAAACAACCTAAAAGTTCATATAAACACTAATGTAGCAATGCAAAATGTTCTACTCCAAAAACAAATCCTTCATCCAAAAATAAACAAGGCTAAGTATAACTTAGTAAGTACTTGATTAAGTAAAATAAATACCCTTATGATATGTGTTGATACCAACAAATGTATATATTATTTATTTCTTCAAAAGATATTTTTTTGTATTCATGAATAATAATACTACACCATTTCTTCAATTAATTGAAGTCAAAACATGTTCTTTACAAACATAAAGATTATAATCAACCCTAAAATAACCACTTAGTACTATGATGTTGTTTTACTTTATTCTTATGCTTAACATGGTACTTTAAAGATAGAGTATTAACATTCATCTTTCTTGTGAAGTAAACTTGAAGACAAAACAAATCTAAAAGTAATCACCAAACTCAAACAACCTCAACCATCGAGAGTTAGCTACGTGGTTTAAAGCGATGCATCTCATACTTATGCATAATAGCATATTGCTTCTTCAAACATTAGTCCTTACCGGACCAATGACGCTTTTTCCAGATTTTGGAGTCTTTATTGTATCGAAGACCTTGGCTGCATAATCTTGCAGTCAAAAAGGCAAGTTCACTCTTACTCATGTCCTACTTGATTATGTTTATCAAAGTAAATGAAAAATACTACGGTTTATCATTGCATGAAAAAGAAAAACCTATCTTCGAATGATGTGAATTGCTATATATATATATATTGGCTGGCAGATGGAACCATGGTATGATGTGGTTGGTGGAGGTTCCATTTGCACGGGAAAGTATGACCTAGGACTTAATAACCAATGCCGTCAGTGTTCTTGCGCCGTAAATGAAGCGTTAACCATGAGACTTGGAATGGGACGGGAAAGTCATCTGTGACCTTCTCCCTTTCGCATGTCAACGGGCAGCTAGAGCCGTACGCTGTAGGTCTTGCGAGACTACATGCACATGGGTGGGACCCCTTAATGCCCACGGACTCTGGTGCCTATGATGGTCTGCAAGAGGATGCCTAGGTATCTACCGTGAGGGGTAGAGCCAGGGGTGATTCTGCTATGCATGAATTGGGTGGGTATGCGGGGTTGTTGGAGAAGCACGGTGAATGGCTTGGATCACCGACTGGCCCCATACCAAAGAGAGTGTAGACGGGAAAGATCGCCCGGTTGTGCAACAAGGCATTGATCTCTTATGGGTAAAGTAACACACCTCTGTAGAGTGTAAAAAAGTGTGACATGTTACTCCCTGTTCCAGGAAGGACCTGCGAACGCTGCAGGAAAGGTGGCTCCATGAAGCCCTAGCACCTGTGAATGGATGACGGGCATAGTTTTCTGAAGATAAAATAAATCTTTTCCTAAAAATATTTTACAAAGATATGCATGTTCATCCATGACCTTTTGGTATGGATGGTAGCTAGTGCATAAAACACCTTATTCCTATTATATGAACTTGCTGAGTAACGCTCGTGTTGCTCACTCTTTCCTCCGTTGACCCCTGGTTAGATTATTGGAGACAGCAGAAAAAGGACAGGAATCCATAGCAATGTTGGTGAGATCTTCGACAAGGAGTCAAATCAACCTGGTGGGCCTGAAGGAGTCAACCTCTACTTTGCCAACAGATGCGTGGCGACAACAATGCAATGGTGGACACGTCGACAACAATACCTATGGACAAGACGACTATAATTGGTTGGAGGAGCACAACTCTAGACAAAGATATTCCAGATGGATAGATTAGGGCTGTGACAACAGCAGTAGTGGATCAGGAGTTAGAGGTAGAGCTGATATCCAGCTTAGTACTACGACTTGGATCTTTTGGGAGTTTCATTTGCACGAGACCTACTTCTGTTTGTTAAGGAGATTCTCGAGATTTTGTACTGAATAGTGTTGTAATCCTATAGTGTTATCTTGGACCGACTATATTTCTATTGTACTACTCTGAAGGATGTAATATTTACGGATTGGTCCTTCCGTGAGTATTATGTCAACAACTTGTACACTACAACATGCAGTGGTGTGTTGGGTCACTACAAGAATCGAGCTCGAGGATCTCGCGCTCATTGTCAGCCACCCCATCAATGGCTTCCAGACTATTCGTGCTGCTCCTCTTCACCAGATTCTTCCCAGCCACGACTTCTTCCCCGGCGCCACCCGCCATAGCTCCCGATCGATTGCTAACCTTAGGGTTTCTGCGAAACGGAATGGGCTGGGTTTGGAAAGCGAATGGGGTAAGTACGTTGGCAGCGACGCGACGCGTCCTCGAATCGGAGCCGTCAACGAATTGGGTAGCCCAGCGGATATAGTAAAAAACGTTCGATGCAAAGGCCCAGCCCTGCTCGGCCCACAAAGAAGGCACGCACTGGCAGCAGCTCCACGCTGAAATGTACAAATGATAATCATCCAAGGTTGATTCTTCCGAGTCGGTCACACAATTCCATATTATCAGTGTACAAACTATTAACAGAATCATCTTCAAAATGCTTGTGAGAAGATTAAAAACACTCATAACTAAAAAACATTTAGAAGTTCTACATAATGTGTTAATAGCAAGTAAGGCGTTTTGAATCCCAAAATCATATGCTCCTGGTATAATAAAACAAATTCAGAAAATAGTAAAATATTTCAAAAACTTCTGAAATTTTTGTGACGAACATATATATGTTTTCAGAATAAGTGCCGAGTTTCGTGATGAAACGACATGTTTGGTTCTCTGTGCAAAAATAACAAAGTCAGTATTCTAAAAACATAATTTTGTAATCCCCATTTTGGCCACTAGTTTGTCTTTTCTGTACAGAACAGCCCATATGTTATTCACCACAAATTTGTTACATACGATGAACATTTGTATACGTTCGCCTCTAATTTTGTCAGAATTTTTTTAATTGTTTTACTATTTTATATTATACCATTAGCATATGAGCTCGGGAGCCAATTTGAATTTCTGGCTAGTAGCCTACGAATGAATCCAGCAAATTAAGAATAAGAGGACATCGGTATAGGAATTGTGCTGGTGGAGTAGCTTTTCCTAAAAAAATGATGTTAAAGTTGTCATTTGACACAAAGTGTGATGAATTAGGTATAAGAAGGCATGCTTGTGTTGGATGTACGTCCAAAAGGCAATAGAAATAATATTTGTTTCATAAATTATGCTTCATGATTATATTCTATAATTGTTGTGGCTCCTGAATATGTGATTCAGACGAAAACTCACACGCACGTGTAGAGACATGAACAGATTAAAGTATACCCTAGTCTTGCATTTAGACTAACTAGCAAAGTGGCATGCGCAAGCAACAACTAAATACAATTTTATATCAATTTGGAAGAAAAAAACTTCACTTATTTGTTTCTATCCATATATTTTCATATTTAGTTTTCTTAAAAACAAACCTCTGGTCCATTTGTAGTGCCACGTAGAAATGAGATGAAAACTGATTGGGGTGTCTGTGTGATAATTCTACACAGAAGATTTTGACCAGTACTTTGTGGGTGAAAAAGATATGTGTTATTAATATGAAATATACTTCAATAATAATCAATAGCATCAAGAAATTCTCTACCTGGAATATATTAGTTATTATGGTAATACATATATGGGCTAGGATTCTGCAAGCAATTATATTATGATGCCTCTGTTTTAGCATTTAAAGAACTGCAAAATGAGATCATATTACTTCCATGCCCTTTTTAGCATTCGAAGGAGTGCAAAAACACAACAATGATGTTTTCTCTAGATTACACCGCTATACGCATAATTTGTTAATATATATAATGTAACAATGATTTTAGGTGCAAAACACAATATGAAGTCAAAGTTGACATTTTTTGCCTATTTGAAAGTATATGGTGAGCAGATATATTGCGTGTAATTTTAAGAAGACAATATACTGTGCCATTTTCTAGTTATTGAAGTATCTACTAATGTATGAGTTCCATGCATCGGGACTGCAATGTGGAGGGATGCATATTTTTCCGTGCGTTGGAAATAAAATGAATTTTGCCTGATGTATTACAAACTCCAAGATACAACATTTAGTCTCCTAAATGATATATGTGCTAACGATATTAAAATTAGGTCGCATGCAATATTCTGTAGTGAATGTTTGGTCCAATGGAACATGCACGGTAGATCTGTGGGTAGAAACAACAGGAGGGTGTTAAAAACAGACCTAATATATTAAAAAATCGAAGCAACTGAATAACTTCTCAGATTTTTTTTAAAAAAACAGACCTAATATATTACCATCTGAACTTGAACTTATCTGAACTCATGAATAATGAACCATCGGTGACCAACTTGAACTGAACTTATCTGAACTCACGAATAATAAACCATCGGTGACCAAGCTTGAATGTCTGTTCAATATTTTATAGGAAGAATCATGCTTTTATCAAATGATTCGGTCGTTAGCATATTCTCTATGCACAAAAAATGGAGGATGCCAGTTGGCTAAGACACATAAAAATGCAGTTTTTTGTAGTGATGAAAGGCCAACTTTAGCATTACTGCAACCAAAACTGAAGATGTTGAATTATGCAGAAAATATGACATAACCATGAATTTGCATATATATATATATATACTAGCAAACGTGCCCGTGCGTTGCAACGGGCTAATCTTTAAATTTAACACCAAGAGGCCCGATAAAGTTCAAGAACACACAGATTATCTATTTTTTTATCTCTAACTCATACCTCGAGAGATGTTGGTGTATCAAACATCTTAGTTATTTGTAATTATGCGCGTAGTGTAATGAATATGTTTGTCTTATTTTATGACGACAGCAAACAATGCTTTTGTGACTTTAATAATCATAAAGAAAAATAATATGGTGTATAGATGAGAAACCAAACTTAAACTAAAGATTCCTCCCTTTATTAAACTTCTCCCACATGTCACATATATTTGCTAAGGACATGTCGATCAATATCCAGTAGCTTAACAATTTTCACATAAACATCGTTAGTTGGCTTGCCGAACCTGATCAGCTCCTCAATATTTGCACCAACTCACCGATAGGACTAACACAAGTCTCACCGACATACCCTACTTAGATTCTTCGCAAGACAACTTACAAGTCCTATCTCAGTAGAAATCTTACAGAAAAAAGTTACCACAAGATAATCCTAACCTAAACCTTTTCCAACTTCACCATCACAAAGAGTTTGGAAGCACGGAAAATACATTTTAAGACTATTCTCTTGAGAGATCCGTCATTTCCTGTCAGTCTTGTCCGGAAAAAGAACTTGATCAGTCCAAGAGACGATGTTGAACAATGGCATGCCCAACATCCTGCACACAAAAGATGACCCATCTCTCTCTATGAGAAAACAATATTTCGTCTTACATGATGATCAAGTTCAGATAAAAATAATCATGTCAAATTTAGATAGTGCAATGCAATGATGTTCCTGGTTCGTTTAAAACAGTTACGTTGCTGGTGTCAAGGTAGTCTGGGCACGCATATGACTGTCAGCTTACACTTGTAGCTAAAATATAAAGCAAGGCCAACGAGAAACACTTATGAGTTCATTTTGTCACAGCAGCAGTGTGAATTTTCTAAAATCAGTATGTCAAGCATGCATAGGTACAGAATCAATTCCATTGTTATGTGCTTTTTTTTTTCGAGAATGCCGGGGGGGATTACTCCCCACCGGTTGTTATATTTCATCGAAAGTAGCCTGACGGACCATATTCTTACAACAGAATAGCAGTTTTACAGGGGATACAGGGGAAAGAGAACAAAGAAAATACAAGAAAAAAAGACTACAAGAAAAGGAAAAAGCAAGAACCACCATGAGAGGCACAAGTAGATGAGGGGTGCAGTCAAGGATCACAAATACCAAGAACCGGCAATGAACCTAGCACCGTCCGATGAGCGTATCGAACCCCACGGCACAACTCAGGAGCATCCACCATCATCATCGGCAAGTGCCAAGCCTAGCACCCAGCACTAACCTAGGCAGGGAACTCCGCCACAGGAGGTCGAGACGACAAGCAAGATGGAGAGGTATCAATTTGCGTCGTCATTGAGCAAAGGTGAGCCGGACGACACCAAGAGCTCGAGGCTCGCCACACCAGAACAGCAACCAAGGGGAGTTCTTGGGCAAACACATCAACGGGGCCGAGACACCGTGAAGGCCGGCCAAGGGGAGAGACAAACCACCGTCGGCCCCAAGCTGGCCGCATCAACACCATCGAACGCAGCACCATCGCAAGCCTTCCTCAGCTACCATGACGCTCGCGAACCCCCTTGCCATCCCCGAGCAGCGCCTCCAAGGAGGGGAGCGACGTCGGAACGCCACCGTTGCCCAAGCAGGGGACCGGGTTTTCACCCGGCAAGGGGAGCTACCATGACGCTCGCGAACCCCCTTGCCATCCCCGAGCAGCGCCTCCAAGGAGGGGAGCGACGTCGGAACGCCACCGTTGCCCAAGCAGGGGACCGGGTTTTCACCCGGCAAGGGGAGCTACCATGACGCTCGCGAACCCCCTTGCCATCCCCGAGCAGCGCCTCCAAGGAGGGGAGCGACGTCGGAACGCCACCGTTGCCCAAGCAGGGGACCGGGTTTTCACCCGGCAAGGGGGGTGGGTGACAGGGATGGAACTTCAACGAAGCCTCCGAGGAGGGAACCGGCGCCGGGGCGTCGTCGACGTCGTGGCCGAAACCGGCCAAGGGTTTCCCCAATTCCGAGCCCACACCACCATCCACCCGTCCAAGGAACGAATCGAGGACGAGGCCTCAAGCATCGAGGACAGGGGAGAAGGCCAAGGAAGTAGGAGAAGCGAACCCGAGGAGGCGACGGCAGGTATTCAGCCAGGAGCCGCCGCACCGAGCGGCCGCACCATCGGAGGAGAGGGGCATCACCACGATGCCCCTCGCCATGGACCTCCGCGCCGCCGAAGTGGTCCGCTGCAGGACTGGCCGCGCCGCCAGGTGGTGTCGCGTCGCCACGGGGGCCGCCGTCGAGAGGGGCCGCAGCGCGCTGGAGAGAGCCTGCGCCGGCACCGTCCACCACGGAGCAAGCCCGACGGCATCCTCTGGTGACGGCGCAGGGGGGTGGATGCCGGCGAGGGTGCGCAGCCGGGTCGCCGCATCCGCGCTGGAGCGAGGCGCGCGCCGATGGGCCGCCGCCGCCGGCAAGGGGCCCCCACCCGAGCAGGTTACCTCCAACTGCTCGCTGGGGAGCCTAGGGCGCAGATCCCCGCCGCCCCCTTCACTGGCGCTGCACGGCCGAGTCCGGCAGCCGCCTCCGGGGGCGACGAGGGGAGGGAGATGGGCGGAGGAGGTGGCGGCGCGGGGCGGCTAGGGTTTCGTCCCCCGGTCGCCCTGAGGAGACGACGCGAGGGACGCGAGGTTTCTTGGTCCCATCGATGTGCCACTCGTTATGTGCATTTAAAATATAACAAAATTAGTTTTCTCTACTTCTCTTAGAATCTTATTTGAACGATCAGATGAAGCTCACGGCAGGTGACACGACCCTCAAAGTTTCCCGCAAGGGTCTAAAAATCCTAGGAGAGCAAGCAATATGTTGAGAAAAACTCATGTCTATCATTTGAATTGGAATGAAAAATTAGTGTCACATGCATGAAATACTCATAAGTGATTGAATAACAGATTGTCAAATTGTAAGGGAAAGTCGACTTAATCTATATACATAGCACAATGTACTTCCTGGAATAGGGAGGTCTTTACCTTTCACATTCATGTGTACTGCTTGCAGAATGCATTTGTCCAAGAGAGAATCAATTTCTTCAGTAGACATATGTTGATGTTCCGTCTCCTTGGTGTCTAGTTCCGCCTTTAATGGTTCGCCATCACTGTGTAGAGCATATAACAGAATCGGAAGTTGGAATTGTACATAATTGACAGTAGGCACTTAACAAAAACTTCAAGCAGACCTCACACAAGTCGAAGATGAGAAAGGCCTCTTCCTACCTCACACCACCACACATGGTGGCGTACAGTATACTGGAATTGCTCCACGGTGGAGTGATGTTCTCCATGGTTTCCCCTATCTCGTTCTGTCCAGCATGTCCACAACAGTGCAATCTATAAAAACTTCTCTTCTTCTGGTAAATCCAGCACTTCTTGAAGTACTACAATGGATGAATGACACGGCAGTAGCACTTCTTGATCAGCTCCTCAATCTTGTAGCCAAGGCGGTGTCGCTACATTGACATAACTGAAATCTTAGGCACATATTTACACTTTTTTTAAGATATGACTTGAATTATGTTAATATATTTTCAGTGCAATTTCCGGTCAGTTTATGTTGAGTCACTTAGTCCAGATACAATACAATCAAAGTAATCTCGAAAATAAAAACTGATGTATTTAAAAAAAATTGTTGGGAAAGTAGCTTTTCTATATATTGCTCAAAGACTGAATATAACTATTTCCATAACAACAACGTGGTCAAATGGCTGGTACTCCCTCCGCACTTATCTTCGGAATTGAAGATTGTCATCGCAGCAAAACATTTTCTACTTTCTACTCTACCTTTGCTGCTTGTCTTCCCTGTTAGCACAACTCAAGCACAACGGTGGTTGAAATCAACAGCTGAAAGAGTGTATAGTAGAGCCAGATCCTAGGTCGGCTAGTGGACAGTTCAGGTCCATTGTTGAATGCCACGCCGTTTGTGTTTGGCTGCATTATTTCCCCAACCACGTTGGTACTGCTACTGCACACGGACAAACAGAACCGAACTGTCTATACAACATAGGTTAGGGTGATAGATATTCTCTGCTCTTACAGTGCGAGAAAGCTGATAGCGACGATGCCAGTTTCTCTTCAGTTTTCACCAACGTTGAGCTGAGCTCCAATTCACTCCAACATGGCAAAAAATGCAGCCGCGCCGGCGCTGCTTAGCCCGAAGCTTCAGAAGCATCTTCCTCGATGGGAAATCTGCAAGTAGGGAGTAGGAGGAGGATGGGAGAGAGGGCGGCGACTCTTACCTCATCCAATCGGTAGTGGGGGTGGATGGCAGTTCAGAGGGCAAGGCCTCGACCCACTCATATCCTTCCCCGGCGTTGGCATCTCCTCCCCGGCGGCTGTGTGGCACACCAGCACCCGCGCCGCCGCCGGATGATTTGGGGCTGGATCGCGCGTGGGGCCGCATCCATCTCCGTGGCGTCGGCGGGGCGGGGCGCCGCTGTAGGATTCGTGGCCGGCGCGCACTCGGCGAGTCCTCGCCGCGAGCACATCCATGGCACGGTCGCCCTCAAGGAGAGGCACAGCCCCTGCGCGCGGTAGCGGTCGCCGGAGACGGCGCTCCTACCCAATCCGGCGCGACGCAGCGCTCCTATCCTCGCCGGATGGACTCGGTTTGGCTGGGGCAGCAGTGTCTCCCGTCGATCGCCGCCGCCGCTCTTAGGAGCGAGGGGATCTGGGTGCGGTGCGGTACTGCGGGATGGACTAAAGTGCAAAAGTGGTGGACTTTACATGTTGTACTGCGGGTTGATTTCCAATTTTATGAGGGGCTAAACTGCAAAACGACCACGACGTACCACCACCACGGTCGCTTATCAATATTATATAGTAGAGATAACCTTTGTAACCTTGTCAGCTAGTTTACCGTGACAGCTAAAATCTACTCTATTATCTTTTTGGAGAACCTAAAGTCAGTTAAGATATGCCAAATCCCGCCAAATACACAAACGAAACCCAACCATACATATCCACCAAACAAATCATCCACACTAACAATCCACCCTTCTCCTCCAAATAATAGGTTCAGGAATCATTAAACATATTTATTTCATTAAATATGTTCTTATTTGTGGAATTCCTAATGTCCTGTCAGCAACCGTGGTAGAAATGGTGTACTTCTATATTTGTTTGGACAATCTACATTTTCAGAACATGCATTGGTCTATGCATAAGATAATATTTTTTGTTAATTATGTAGTGTGATATTTGGGATGCTTAATGACACAACTTTTTGTAAATCAAGAAAAGTACACTCCTACTTTTTTCATGGAATTGTGATACACTATTAGAGCTATAAAAGAGAGCGGGACATACCAGAGGTAACTAAGTGCATGCAACCAAAATGACATACTATATCGCCCATCAGATCGTTGAAAGTAATAGTAAGACAAAGGAAAGATAAATGTCGCGAACAAACTAATATTTTACGACATGAAATGTCCCATATAGTTGTTCTATCATCTATCACTATACTTTGAAGACACATACTTTGATTTGCAACTCCGGATATCCTGTAGTTTTGTTCTTCGAAGTAGTATTAACAACATCAGAGTAGTTTTCACCAACGTGCAACCCCCTATGAGCACCAATATTTACCCAAGAAGTTAAAATGAAAACGATGAGTTATTCATGAAAGCAATCCCTTATACTACTGTTTGACGAAACAATTCATGGAAATGAAATCACGGAACAAAATAGATAGAAATGTTGTTTTGGATATTTTCCATTTTCAAACATTCTTATGTTTTCTTGTTTTCTGTATCTCATTATTTGGTAAAAAAATAAATTCGAGATACCTCTTCTTACTTCCTTTTATTTCTGCTCTGTTTGCCATTCTTGCTTGTTTGGCACCTTTCTGGGTTTTCTTCTTTATTCTAATAAACTACTCCCTCCCATCCGGATTAAGTGTTGTGCGAAAACAGCCCCGTAGATACAACTCGTAAGTGGCGATGTTTTTTATGGATCGGAGGGAGTTATTAATTGAATTTCCAGAAGGGTCTTGGTGATGTTGTAGACACAACGTTATGATTTAGCATGTCAAAACAAATTGGCGACCAAAAATAAAGTACACCATACTAAATATACAAGTGCAAAAAGTATCTGAATTAAGAATTGACAAACCAAATCTACACTTTGCTAATAGTTAAGGGATCAAATACACATCATATTTTCTTATGCACCGTGCAACAAATAAAACACGGTCCCTGTAGCGACCAAGTATTGAATGTGTCAATGGAAACATGCTGGTACTCTGCATACCTGGTTAGGAAATAATCTGACTGTCGCGGAGTCACACCTCCAAATTCCGTATTTCTGACCTCGTCAAAACGGCATGTTGCTAATTTCTCATACTTGTACCATGACTGTACTGCTGTACTGTAGAATATATTTAACCTAAGTAAGAAATAAATAATATAATACTTTCGAGGGAAAATGCCTAACTGTGAATCTTAAATCGCAACTCACAGAAGGCAATAAAATTCCTATGAGACGATGATATCCTATTTACTTATTGATTTTATGATAGCTCAATCGCAAAAGATGCTAGGAAAATCAGACTTTTGGAAATAATTACGATGGACGAAACTAATGATATATGCATATCGTAGAGATAAAGTCAAATTTTTGATCAGCAAGGAGGTAGCGCTAGCGCCAGCAGTACTTGCATGATGGATCTTACCACTGTTAACAGACCCTTTATCACTTTTTTTTTTTGCGAAAAGACCAACCGATCTATTGATTATCAGCAACGGTATAAAGAATCCCAAAAGTAATAAAAATTACAAATAGGTCTTCAGACCACCTAGCGATGACTATAAGCAGTGAAGCGAGTCGAAGGCGCGCCGCCATCCTTACCCCTCCACATGCCCTCCATCGGTACTAGTCGCACCACCGGAGTGAGGATAGGACAGGGAGGACCTTATTCTGCTTTCAGGATGTCGCCGTTGCCACACCATCCCGAAGAAGACACTTGAAAACCTAAAAAGGGAACGGGAACCTTCCCGCCGGCGAGAGGCCGTGGTCCGCCGCACCTCCGGGCCGCAAGAGCCGTCGGAGGCGGGAGGACCAGCCGCTTCGCCTGCGAGAGGGACGAAAACCAGATCGATCGCCTGGGAGGAGCCGTACCTGTTCGGTACGTGACCCTTTATCACTTTATCAGAGGTGCAAGATATTAGCATACTTGCATGTATTTGTTCCTACCTATCTTGGATCATAATTTTAATGCCTAATTAGAAAGCCCTAGACGGGAATTGACTCTTAGTGTATTGGATTCATCTGAGCTTTGGGAGAACTAATGCTACCTGCATAATGAGCTCATGTCCACATATTGGAAAGTGACTATCCGACAAATTTAAAACTGAATGACGGGGAAGGAGGTAAACCATGGCTACTTGCCTACTTAAGCTGAAGGTGCAATCCTCAAAGCTAACATGCACCAAATACCCATCCCAATCCGTCCTTCACCTACCAGCACGCAGATCAGTTTGAATCATTAGATTAGAAATCAAGAAATCCTGGGAGGAAGAAACTATCCCCTCTCTCCGGTGCCTCCCCTCCCCTCCATGGAGCTTCACGACGCAGAGTTAGGCGGCCTGCTCGAGCTCCGACCAGTAGAGACAATTCGCCTTGTGTCGGGGGGCTACCCTCGGGTAGGGTCATGATGATATGGTATAAGCTGTGTCCAAGTCTGGACCGAGGTATAAAAAACCGACATACCCGGGCTCAGAGGAGGCCGGGTTATGATGTTGGCGGGAACCGAGATACTGACCGGGATATGGATCCTAGATATGGGATCCGAGACATGCTGACCGACATATATATGTCGGTATCCTGTGTGTTTTCTTATGTGCAGGGGAGGCTATTAAGGAAAGGTAATCCGGCATATCCATGCCGGTTATAGAGATGAGGCACCTTATGTCGGACGGAGGTCAGCGCTGCTGTCACATCCCGTCTGACACGGGAGTGTGGCGTGCAGTATGGAGCGGGTACGAGATGACTGGTCATGCACGTCGCTGACCACGAGTGTACGTGGGAGCAGGAGTACCAGGCATGGTGGGTCACATCCGCCGCTGACCTCGGCTGTACCTGGGAGCAGAGACATGGGACAGGGTATGGGCAAGCCCCGTCCTGTCCACTGCACAGTGTACAATCATGACGCGCAGGCGTGCGCGTCTGCAGTGCCGGTATGGCGAGGTGACCGTTGCTAGGGCTGGGGTTTAAGTAGACCCTCACCTCCTCCTGCGTGAGGGACGGTGAGAGACGGTCAGAGGCAACGCCCAGAGAGAGACATTTTCCCCCCGTAGCTTCATCTTCCTCCTTAGAGCTCACTGCCATAGCTGCAAAGATACAGCTCGAGGAGCACCTCTATATTCTTGACATCCAGATATGCTGAGACAGACAGGCAGGAGTAGGGGTTTTACTTCCTCACGAGGGCCCTGAACCTGGGTAGATCGTGCGTGTGCTTTGAGTCTTCCGTGTGCGCTCCTTAGCGCGCTAGCCCTCCCCGGTTCCACCAGCGTCCATCGGCCCCAACATAAGCCATCTTATGGCATCTGCCGTGACACCACCACGACAGTTGGCGCCCACCGTGGGGCCAGCAGCGGCGCTGGCTGGTGTGTTCATCCGGACGGGTTCCATCATCGCCTCTGGCGAGCGCGTGGTCAGTGGACTTGTCCACAGATTCGGCTCGCTGAACTTCATCAGCGATAACACGGGCTGCTTCGGTAGCAGGCCGATATCAAGGAATGACTGCCTCGTCACCTTTGGGGCGTACGAGGTCTACGTCACCACCGAGTTCATCTGCAAGTACCCCGCGCAGGTGCTTGTAGCTGAGGATCCTCCTGCTATCTGTGCGGCTCGCGGCCGGCATATCGCTCGCCCCGGGAGCTGCGCAGAGGTCATGATGACTGGCTCTGCGGATGGTGCTGGCAAAGGAGATGCCGGCACACCTGCCGCCAAGTCCACCAGAACGGCGAAACTGCCGCTGGAGAGGAGGGAGAACCTCGGCGACCAGGCCGGTACGTCCCATGCACCGGTCAGGCAAGTTTCTCGCGAGGATATGATCGAAAAGCTGGCTGTGCCGGTAGCTACCGGCACAGATCCTGCCCTGGCAGAAGCCGAGTTGGAGTCGCAACGCCAGAGCCTGCATCAGGAAGCTCTCGCGATGGCCGAGATACGGAGGGAGTTCGGAATAACCCTCCGTGAGTATAATAAAGCTCATGGTCTTACTCCGGTAGCTACTCATCCTAGTCGCATAGAAGATGTGCATAACAGGAGCAGAGGCCTCAATGCTGAGATTGCTAGAGATGGTAAATCAAGTTCTAGTAAAACTCCTACTCACATGTCAGTTGAGAAACCGAAGTATAGTTCCCCTGCTAAGACTCTTAGAGCTGCCGAGGCAGCGAGAGCCGAGTTATTTGGTTTATCCGGAGAAGCTCGGCGTAAGCAACAAGACCGAGTTAACGAGCTAGTGGGTGTTGCTGTGCGGCAGAATGAGGCCTGTCTTAAGGCTAACGCAGTTGCAGGTGGGTCCCAAATTGTTTACTCGGCTAAGGTAGCCGGTGAAAGATCCAGGGGGCAAGCTTCATCACCGCATGACGGTGGAGATCGTGACCGGAGTGTAAACTCCGGTAAAAATAAGCAGATACAGACATATGATCCGGCATATGCCGGAAAGCAGTTAGCCAGGCAAGGCAGTGTCGGCCGAGGTAAAAGCAATCCCGGTCCGGGCAATCCAGATGTCGGAAACATTAACCAGGCTGACCAAGGTTATCCACCTCGGTATCCGCCACGAAATCCTGCCCGGCAGCAGCAAAGTGTCGCGCATGTTCAGCAGCCACAAGGTGGTGGCCAGATGGCCAATCGTTATGATGATGGTTACTCGGCTATGGAGAAAGCCGGATATCAGAGATATGAAGGTGCACTAGGATCCCGGTTGGGACCTCGCCAGTTGTCACCAAATGATGCACGCTACAAGTTGGACATGATCTATATGTCCGAGATGCTGGAAGAGCAAGGCCCACCTGGCCCTACATGCTTTGGACCTCGGATTATGAGGGAGCCACCGGTGCCGCACTTTCAGTTGAACCGGGGCTCAAAGACATATGACGGCAGTACTAAGCCGGAAGATTGGCTGACAGATTATGTGTCGGCAGTGCATATCGCGGGAGGAAACCGCCGATGGGCGGT
The DNA here is from genome assembly GCA_947311845.1 of Poa pratensis. Lineage (NCBI taxonomy): Eukaryota > Viridiplantae > Streptophyta > Magnoliopsida > Poales > Poaceae > Poa > Poa pratensis. The sequence continues at coordinate 33,984,818 of CAMZMU010000072.1, forward strand.
GAGGTATATCCCGCAAATGTTGGAAGGGCCAGCCCGGATCTGGCTGAATAACTTGCGAGAGGGCAGTGTTGACTGCTGGCTGGACTTTGAAGAAGCTTTTGTTAGCAATTTCTCTAGCACATACAAGAGGCCGAATCGTCCTCAGCAGCTTGCCCTGTGCAAGCAGAGGAATGATGAAACTGACCGGGACTACTGGACCCGGTGGAGTACTGTTCGCAATTCCTGTGAAGGAGTTGTTGAAGCGCAGGCCATTTCATGGTTTGCTCAAGGGTGCCGACACGGCTCCATGCTCTGGCAGAAGTTGCAGAGGGAGATGCCGGCCACTTTGGCCGAGACAATCCGGATTGCAGATAGCTATGCACTGGGTGATCCGATGCAGCCTTTGCTGAACTCGGTGGAACCGAGTAAAAGATACTCTGTCAACAGTGGACCTGGGCCATCCAGGCGAGGTGATCGCCAGGATTTCGGGAACAAGAGGAGAGAGGACCGGCCGGATTACGGTACGGTTCGAATCAAGTTGCTGCGGTTGATCAAGATCAACCAGATGCCGGCAATAGCCAGCGTCAGAAGAACAGTGGTCCTGCATGGGGCCAAAACCAGGATGTGAAGAAACCATGGAGTGACCAGAGTAAGCCGTTAACCTATGAGGCAATGCTGGATGGACCCTGCAGCTATCACACGCATGATCCTCGCAGGCCGGCCAATCATTCAACCCGGTAGTGCAGCTGGTATCAGCGCACGTTGAAGGAAGGGGCAGGATCTGGAGTAAATCAGATGGGTGTACCTCAGAGGCCTATAGCTCCGAGGCAAACACTACCGCTCACCGGGGCAAACACTGTTCCCATGAATGCGCCTCCTCCGAGGCCTGCAGCTCCGAGGCATGTGGATAACAGGGGAAGGTCAGAGGATTTTAACCAAGTGAATGCTGGTCCCCGCCGCCAGGGTGAGTATAGAAAGGCTCATCAGAGCTATGTGGTCTTTGTGACCGAGAAAACTGACAAGAAGAGCCTGCAGCGGCGTTCAATGGAAGTAAACGCGGTTAGGCCGGCTGTGCCGAAGTTTATGCACTGGTCTAATTAGGAGATCAGCTGGAGCATGAAGGACCATCTCCGGATCATGCCAAGCCCGGGAGGTTACGCTCTAGTGGTGGATCCGACATTCATCAGGCCCACCATCAATGTTAGGTTCACCCGAGTTCTCATTGACAATGGGAGCAGCATCAACATCATGTACCGAGACACCATGGTGAAGATGGGCATCTCGGCAAACATGTTGTAGTCGAGTGATACGACCTTCCACGGTATAGTGCCTGGTGTGTCATGTGCACCTATGGGCAAAATTTGGGTTGATGTGTTATTCGGCACCAAGGACAACTGCAGAACTGAGAGCATCCAGTTCGAGGTGGTGGACCTCGAAAGTCCGTACCATGCTTTGCTCGGGTAGGCCGGCACTGGCCAAGTTCATGATATCTACCCATGTGGCTTACCTCAAGATGAAACTGTCGGGTCCTAATGGCATCATCACCATCTCGGGTAACTATAAGCGCTCCATGGAGTGTGCCTCGGCTGGTTCTTGTCTGGCCGAGTCATTGATCATTGCTGCGGAGAAGAAGAAGATCCTTGAAGTGGTGGCGCTGGCCCAGTCCGTGCAACTCGGTATGCCGGGTTTGAGTAACCCGGAGCAAAATGCGGCATTCCAGGTGCCGAAAGAGACAAAGAAGATCAATGTCGACCCGGCGTTCCCAGACCATAACGTCATCATTGGGACCGGGTTGACTGAGAAATAGGAAGGCGAGCTCAGCCACTTCCTCCGTGAGAATCGGGATATCTTTGCATGGTCGAATCAGGACCTGCCAGGTGTTCCGAGGGAGTTGGCTGAGCACTCATTGTTCGTCAGACCGGATATGAAACCGGTGAAGCAACCCATGCGACGTCTCTCGGATGAGAGGAGAAAGGTGATAGGCGATGAACTGGCCAAGTTACTTGCGGCTGGTTTCATCATGGAAGTGCTGCACCCGGACTGGTTGTCTAACCCGGTCCTGGTGGAAAAGAAAAAAGATGAACCACTTGTGGCCAAGGTGTGGCGTATGTGTATTGATTTCACAAACTTGAACAAGGCATGTCCTAAGGATCCATTCCCGCTGCCTCGGATTGATCAAGTGATCGATTCCACAGCCGGGTGTGAGCTGTCATCCTTTGTAGATGCATATTATGGTTTTCACTAGATACCGCTGAACCCTGCTGATCAAATGAAAACTTCTTTTATTACACCGTACGGGGCTTATTGCTACCGTGCCATGACATTTGGTTTGAGAAATGCTGGTGCCACTTACCAAAGATGTATGCAAAAATGCTTGCATTATCAAATAGGCAAAAATGTGCAGGTATATGTCGATGATATCGTCATCAAAACTAAGGAGAAATCCACTCTGATTGATGATCTCAGAGAAACGTTCGCGAATCTAAGGAGATTCCGGATGAAACTTAACCCGGATAAATGCACATTTGGTGTATCGGCAGGCAAGTTACTCGGTTTCCTCGTGTCGAGCCGAGGTATCGAGGCAAATCCAACAAAGATCCGTGCTATTGAGAGCATGAGGTTGCCGATATGTCTCAAGGATGTGCAGAAGTTCACTGGTTGCTTGGCATCCTTAAGTCGGTTTGTAAGTAGGTTGGGCGAAAAGGCATTGCCTTTGTATCAGCTAATGAGGAAGAGTGACAGTTTCGTGTGGACCCCGCAAGCAGATGCGGCGTTCACTGAGCTAAAAAAGATGTTGGCAACTACACCGATATTGGCCTCACCATTACCCAAAGAGCCGATGTTGCTCTACATTGCAGCCACAAACCGAGTTGTGAGTGCCGTAGTGGTGGTGGAGCGAGAAGAAGATGGCAAAACCATGCAGAGGCCGGTATACTATCTGAGCGAGGTAATCTCGTTATCCAAGCAAAATTATCCTCACTACCAGAAGATGACATATGGTGTCTATATGGCGGCCAAGAAGTTGAAACATTACTTCCAAGAGCATCCAATCACAGTGGTATGCGCGGCTCCTATCTCGGAGATCATGGGCAACAAAGATGCAAGCGGCCGAGTAGCCAAATGGGCCATTGAGCTGGCTCCTTATGCGCCACATTATGAAAGGAGAGATGCCATCAAATCTCAGGCACTACCTGATTTCTTCGTGGATTGGGCCGAGATGCAATATGAGCCACCATTGCCTGACTCCAATTACTGGAGAATGCACTTTGACGGCTCCAAGACAAATATTGGTTTAGGTGCCGGGTTAGTCCTTACCTCGCCAAAGCGGGATCAACTGAGATATGTGTTGCAGATTCATTTTGCAGCATCTAACAATGTGGCCGAGTATGAGGCACTTGTTCATGGACTCAACGTGGCCAAGTCTGGGGAAATTGGGATGCTTTAGATGCCAACATGGCGTTATATCGGTTTCATGTCCAGAAGATCTCGGGGTTCTTTGAAGGTTGCGAGTTCAAGCATGTACCTCGGACAGAAAATGAAGCCGCCGATGTACTATCCAAGCTAGGTTCATCTCGGGATCCTATACCACCCGACATATCCTTGGAGCATCTGAGGAAACCATCAATCAAACCGTCGCCCGAGTCTGAGTCAATCTTTATCCCGGCAAAACCAAAATCTGATGTTGTTCCCATGGACGTCGATGTCGGGTGCATTTGGGAGAACCCGGGAACTGCTTGGCAGCACTCGGGGACTGCTTGGCAGAACTCGAGGACTGACCAGTGGATGTCGAAGGAGGCAATGTCGGTTGAACCAATGGAGGTGGATGAACCAGTCTTTCCTATACGTCCTGTGCCAGAATGGGCACAACCCATAATGTCCTATATGATAGATGGGAGTAAGCCAGATAATGAAGCCGAGGCCAGGCGAGTGCAAAGAAGATCCAAAGCGTACGCCATCATCAACAAAGAGTTGTACAAGAGAAGCGCAGCCACAGTGCTACAACGTTGTGTTGAACCGGAGGAAGGGCAAGAGATGCTCCTGGAGATTCATCAAGGAGAATGTGGTCATCATGCTTGCTCAAGAGCCTTGGTTGCTAAGGTATTTCGGCATGGGTTTTACTGGCCCACTGCTTTGCAACATGCAGAAGATATCGTCAGAAAGTGTGAGGGGTGTCAGAGGTTTGCTCACAAGATCCACATGCCGGCTTCAGCACTCAAGACCATTCCCATCACTTGGCCTTTTGCTGTTTGGTGTCTGGATATGGTGGGAGAATTCAAACCAGCCCGAGGCAACATGACTCATATGCTGGTGATGGTGGACAAATTCACCAAGTGGATCGAGGTGAAACCAATCAGGAAGTGTGATGGCAACAGTGCTGTGTCTTTCTTGAAAGACATCATTTTGAGTTATGGTTACCCACACAGCATTATCTCGGATAATGGCATGAACTTTGATGTTGGAGCCTTTGCTCGGTTCTGTGCTGAAAAGAGAATCCGACTTGACCTAGCCTCGGTCGCGCATCCGGAGGCCAATGGGCAAGTGGAAAGATCAAATGCATTGGTGTTATCCGGTATCAAAGCCCGGTTGATTGAACCACTGCTGCGATCTCCGGGGTGTTGGATAGATGAGATACCGGCAGTACTGTGGGGTCTACGGACCACACCGAATCGATCAACGGGCTATACGCCATTTTTCCTGGTCTATGAAGCTGAAGCGGTCTTGCCGACCGACATACGGTATGACTCGCCAAGAGTTACACTGTACACAAAAACCGAGGCAAAAGAAGCTCGGGAAGATGGTGTTGATCTGCTCGAGGAAGCACGAGAACTGGCCTTATCTTGGTCAGTAATTTATCAGCAAAATCTCCGACGCTATCATAGCCGGAAGATAAAACCTCGGGTTTTTTCGAGAAGGAGATTTGGTGCTCAGGCTGGTGCAGCGCAAAGCCGGCATGCACAAGCTATCACCTCCATGGGATTGACCGTTCATTGTGAGCAAGGCTCTGCACAATGATGCATACTATCTTATAGATGCACATGTTGTCGTGGTGGGATCATGGCAGATGCCATGGGTATGGCTTAGTTGGGGCCGAATGGTCGTTGGGGGAATCCGGGGAGGGTTTATGCACTCAAGATGTGCACAAGCAAGAACATGCAAAAAATCACAAGAACATGAACAAGAGACCAAGAAAGCCAAGAACACAAAAGATACCACGATGTACCCAGGTTCGGGGCCTTCGTGAGTAAGTAAAACCCCTACTCCTGCCTTTCCTCTCTCAATATATCAGTGTCACTCTCAGGTACAAGGTGCTCCTCGAGCTGTATGATGCTACCAAAGTGAGAGCTCTAGGTAGAAGATGAAACTATGAAGGGGGAAATGAGCTAGGGTTTTCGCCTTTTTTCTCCCTGGAGGTAGAGATGCCGCATATATACACAGGCCGAAGTACATTTTTACCCCTGCCTACAACTGACAATGGCATGGCCAAAAGGTAGAAGACAAGCCTCTGCCTCCTGCCAGCTCAACGGCCGGACTGTCAGGCCAGCCAGGCCTAGCTTTCCTCTTCCGGTCATACTTCAGTAGCCTGCCGAGGTCTAGCCTGTAGACCTTTCCCGAAATAGCCAAGTCAGCTCCTAGGCCCCCGAGCTTCCGGGAAACCCGTGGACGGACCTCGCCGTCCTCTGAAGCCTCGGGCTACGAGCTCTGCGGCGCCCGTGACCTCTTTGACATGCCTCGATCCTTGCTGCCAACCTCGGATAACACTCCTGATCCTATACCTCGGTAGAGAATTCCTTATTGCTGTGGTGGCTAGCTGACTGCCCCGAGGTTGATACCTCGGAGGATATACCTCGGAGAATATACCTCGGACGTACACCTTACGTCGGATGACACCTCCCGCGTCCTTGCTCAATCGTTACCTCGGACAGCTTACTGCCTTAACCTTACATGTCTTTACCTCATCTTTAGCCTACCCGGGGTAACCCCCCGACAGTAGTCCTCGAAGCTGATGTGATCTTGCAGCCTCGGATGAAAGGCCGCATCAGGTTCTACCCGGAACCACATGCGCTATAATGTTTTGCAGGTTACCGAACCAATACCCCGAGAAATCCATCGGTCTGTTCCTCGGGCCATACTACTTTTCCGAAGTATGCGCCGAGATCTCGGACGTCAACCCCTCGATTCCTGCATCCTTACTGACTTCGGTCAGAGAACACTGCTCACGTGTCCCATCCGTCACTTCCTGGTCCACGATAGTCAAAGCACTCGAGTGCTTTCCACCATGCGGCCCACGTTAGCGGGGATTTCCCGCTTGCGCCGCTTCGCGCTCCAGTAACCGCGCCGCACAACGGTTTGCCTCCTGCAACCGATCCTGTGGCCTGCTCGCCCACCGCTATCTTCGTGCCACGTGGGCCATTGTGCACAAACGATCCCACTCGCCGCTCCGATAACCGCGTGGTAGTGCGCAGTTACCGCCCGCGGTTATAAATATAGGCCCAGGGCAGTGCTTCCCTCTTCTTCCTCATCCACTCGCCGTCTCCCCTCCATCGCAACCAGTGCCGCCGCTTCCAGTTGAGAGGAAACGCGTTCCCGCCGCCGCCGACGAGCAGCTCCTTCGTCGCCGCTGCGACCGCGTCACCGGCGCCGCCCTTCAGCACCTCATTTTCACGGTATGTACTCCCTTTCTTGATACCCTGGGCATTGCTCTAGGTTTCTTCCTCTTCGCGCTTTGGTTCTTCATATGTTCTTGGATAAAATTCTATTTACCTCCTCCGGTAGATCTTACTCGCATACTTTTTTGGGTAGAACTTAGTTTCATGCCTCGGATAGATGTTCGCCTAGCATAGATATACCTCTATGTACATAAGATAACCGCCCAACTCCTCCTGAGTTAGCCAGATATAGCCTTTGATTCCAGATTTACCTTTTTCTTTGCTAAACTTCTGTGCATTCTCTGCAGATTGATTCTGCCGAGATCTCTCCTCCTGAGACTTCGGAACAAACCGAGGTTCCAGACCTCGAACTGGAGGTCGGAGAACGAGCCGGCTGGGAAGGTTCGGATGTAACTCCGGACGAAATCCAGTGGCTCAGGGCGACTCGGCGAATTCCCGCCGGGGTAGAGTGTCGCCTGCCAGAGGGCGAACTCGAGCCTCAAGTCAAGCAAGGGGAACGGGTGGTCTTCGTCGCGCACTTCCAGCGTGGCTTCGGACTGCCCGTTAGTGATTTCTTCCAGAGCTTCCTCGACAAGTTCGGACTCCAGGTTCATCACCTCCCCGCCAATGCCATCACCACTCTCTCCTGCATCGTTTCCTTCTCTGAGGGATACCTCGGCCTCAAAGCCACGGTAGACCTCTTTTCTCGCTACTTCCAACTCAAGCGGCAAGTGATCCCGGATCCAAAGAACAAGGATCTGCCCAAGCAACTAACCGCCTGCGGAGCTGCCACCATAGCTCCTCGCCGAAACTCCATCTTCCCACGTATCACTACTCCGGACACCGTTCGCAAGTGGCTCCGGACGTGGCTTTACGTGAAGAACTCCGGCGAAGAGGACCTCCTCAACCTGCCGGCGTTTAATCTCAGCCCTCCTACAGAACAGCTCAACTGGAACTACACTCCCCCTCACACCGGCGAACTCAAGTCCATCCATGGGTATATTGCGAAATGGCAGGACCCGGAGGACCCCGGGAACGACGGGAAAGTCCTGACGGCCGACGACTTGGCCTGCACATTCGTGAAGCGCAGGGTCTCCCCTCTCCAGGTGAGGTCTCACAAGATCTGCCACATGAGCGGTCTTTATGACCCCACCCGACATACGCACGTTGCACTGGACAATGCCGCGGTAGCTTGGCGAGTCCGAGCTATCACCAAGTCCAAGATCTCTGACGCTTAGACATGGGGAAGGGAACCCCACTACGGACCAATCCAGCGAAACAGGTACGCTATTCTGACATTTTCTTCGATACTCCTTTACCACCGAGGTCTTGCTACCGACATTTATCTTGATAATTTTTCTTCCTAACTCCTTTTCGTATGTCTGCCATACAGCTGTTCGCCCGCCAAACCGCCGAGGATGGAGTCCATCCTGCGGACCACTTCGGCGCGGATCTCCCTGTCGAGGACCCACCATCCAACGTGGACCCTGACGACGAGGATTTTATGCCCATTGCCTCGGCCCGCACACCACCACGGGTAAGCCTCAAGCACAAGCTTCAGTTCAAGAGATTTCGGATGACGAGGAGGGGTTCCTCGTCATGGAACCAATAAACGCGGTACCTCTCTCGCGCCTTCCTCACCTTTCGAACTTTACTCCCCGCCACTGGAGCCTCCGGACCCACTGAGGCTCCGGTCAAGAACGCGGCTGAAGAAGTCCGGACTTCCTCCTCATGCCCGGGGGGCAGGAGGCTTCCTACCTCGGATGGGTAATGCTTTGCTTCTATAGCCAACAATGTTTGTTGCTTAAACATATTATCTCGGTATTAACACTTGACCATCTTCTTTTCGTTGCAGTGCCCCATAGACGTGGATCAGGAGGTATCCTCCATGACTGCACCCGTTGGTGCCTCTGAAGCCACGACCACCCCGACGAACTCTCGCCCGGATCTCCTCCACCGAGGTCTGGCCCGGCCTTGGGGAAATCTGCCCCCACCCGAGGTCAGACTTCTCCGCGTCCTCAAACGGATGCGGAGACCAATCGCGCCAGGACTCCGGCTACCACCTTGCCGGAGCCTCGACTCTCCCCCCGCAGCCAGACTGCCCGCAACCAACAGCAGCAACAGCAGAAGCATCAGCAGAAGCAACAGCCCAAGCAACAGCCCCAAAAACCAGTTCGCCAGACACCTTGCCGTTGGAGAAGGGCAAGGAGAAAGAGAAAGAGACGGTGAAGTCTAAGGTCACCCCCAAACCAACATCTGGGTCTGGCACCCTGACTATCTCTTCTCCTTCAAGGATCCAACCGAGGTCTCCTCCCCCGGTGACACGCCGAATTCCTCCATTCGCCGCACCCATTGATGAGACTGCCCCTCCGGCCGAAGAATATGCTCGGAGGGCATCTCTTATATTGGATAACCGGCCTGCTTCAAGCTCCGAGGCTGCTTTGGCCGTGGAGGCCTCGATTAGGGGCATCGAGCAGGGCGGACCGTGGGGATTTCCTCCTCTGCGCACTGATAGTGACCAGAGCCTCGGCTCCTTGGAACACTACAATGCAGACTGGAATTCTGCAGACGAGGTCTCCTCGGCCTCCTAGCTGCTCCGGTGGCTGAGCATCCCGGGGAAACAGCGCCTGCGGCCGAAGCGTATATGATCTACACTGCTGCCCTTCGTGCTGCTCAAAACATCGACGTAAGTCCTATTCTCTTTACTTTCATGCAGTATCTCATCTAATATCCACCATCCCCAGTCCCCGAGATTCGAGGTAAACTATTGACGCTCCGTCGGAGTTAAAATTGTTTGGCTTGAATCTCAACTTTCCATTTTCATCCGACGTATCCAATCCATTTTATCTCACTTTAGCATGCACCTCGGGTACGAGTCCCCGAGACTCCTGTCGAGGCATACCCCGGCAACATTTTCCCAATGATTTGACCCGAGTCCCCGAGACTCTTGTCGAGGTATAGCCTTTCTAACCGAGCTATATTTTTCTTCCTTGCAGAATACTATGAACGTCCGCACGGATATCTTTCATACCCTCTTGTTTGACCACAAGAAACTCCACGACGAGCACAAGGCCGTCCTTGCAGAAAAGAACTCTTTGGACGAGAAGCTACAACAAGAGAAAGCCGAAGTAGCTCGTCTGGTAAGGGAGCTCAAGCGCATCGATGGGCTCCGGAAATCAGAAACGGAGAAGCTGAAGGATGAGAAGGATAAGGCCGTCGAGGCAGAGAAGAAACTTCGGGAGGATTCTGCCAAGGATCACCAAGAAGCTCTCCAAGTAGCCGAGGTCCGCGCCAACTCGGCCACAGAGGCTTTGGAAGCTCTGCAGGCGCAGGTCAACCAGTTTCTCCCGACGCTGCAAACTATCAACCGCGAGATGGACGGTAAGTTTCTTGCCTCCCTTAGCTTTTCTTTGTCCTCCACACATTGGTTCTCTGCCGAACCATTTCTCACACTGATAACAGGCTACCCTACTATAGAGCATTTCACCTACACCCAAGTTGCGGCCCGCAGCATCACTGGTCGGCACAGGGAGAGGCGGAACGAACAGAACCCCGATTGGACCGTTGAGGACCATATCGTGGCCATCAAGTCTCGGATCCATCCCTTGAAGACCATTGGGTCAGAACTCCTCGACGCAGGTCTGTCTGCTTTCCGAGCCTTATGGCCTCTTGCCGACGCTCCCAAATCTACGCCCGAGCTCGCCGCCAAGCTTCGTGAAGCCGAACAAAGACTCCGAGAGTGGCGTTCATCTTCAGCTCGCGCTGGAGCTGATGCCGCTCTCAAATTCATCATGACTTGGTGCGAGAAGATCGACCTCGAAAAGATGGACACTCTTCGCCGAGGCTCGCCCTGGTCCTCGGACCCAATTCTCATCAAGCGCCGCGAAAAGATGGCTGCCTTCTTCGCTGGATATGCCAACACAAAGAACTTGAGCGAAGGAGACACCTACTCCGACGCCGAGGATTACGAGCCAGAAGACGAGGAATACGAAACAGAATCCGACGTCGAGGCCGAGCAAGGGATGACGGTGAAACCCGCGAAGCAGAAACCGAGGCTTCTCCACAACCTGATGCCGAGGTTACTGCCGACGTTGCCAGCACTTCCCAGGCTACCTCGGCTCCGGACGAAATCCCTGCTGCATCGGCTGCTGCCGACGTAATTCCTGATGCCTCGACCTGAACTTATGCTTGGCCAAAAACTTCATTAAATCCCCGGTATGCCGGGACGCAGATGTAATCAAACTTAAGTAGTTCCTTTGCTACCTCTATTACTATTATGCTCATTCGAACCATGCTTTTCTAAGCTTTATGTCGAATCCTTTTGAATGATTGCTCGAGTTTACTTTCGTGTTTACTATATTTGGCATTCTTTGCTCTTGTCTGCCATTCTGGCGTTCGACAGTCGAGTCACAAGATTGTTGTTCATAGCATACAGTACTTGGTAAATTCCGAGGTATGTTTCAAAGTCATCCGACATAAAAAAGAAGTAAAAACAGGGGTTAGTAAACGACATATGCCGAACTGTCTTTTTGGACCGAGTCCCCGAGTTCATTTTCATGTTTCCCATGTTCTTTCGTCTTTGCTCTTGACTGCCATGCTGGCGTTCGTCAGTCGAGTCACAAGATTAGTTACATAGCATACAGTACTTGAAGTTTGAGACGAGGTTCAAAATAGTTCGGCATACGAACGAAGAAAGAGTACAAACAAAAAGAAACATGCAATCATAAGAGCGAGGCAGTCCCCGAGCTCACTCTCGAGGTGCCGAAGTTTTTATTTAAAGATCAGCCGAGGTACATACATTACTTCCTTCAACAGTAGAAGGGTCGGAGTAGAGCTACATTCCATGGACGCTGAAGCTCCGCATCGGGTCTATCCAGCCCATCTCCCCTTGGCTCCTGTGCATCTATAAGATAGTATGAATCATTGTGCAAGCTCGGCTCACAATGTATGGTCCCTCCCATGGAGGTGACAACTTGTGCCGACCTTTGCTGCGCTGAACAAGCCTCAGCACTAGATCTCCTTCATTAAACTTTCGGGGTTTTACATGCCGGCTTTGATAGCGTCGGAGACCCTGCTGATATATTGCTGACCGAGATAAGGCCAATTCTCTTGCTTCCTCAAGCAATCTACAGCATCTTCCCGAGCTTCTTTAGCCTCGGCTTCTGTGTACATTGCCACTCTGGGCGCATCATATTCAATGTCGGTTGGCAGCATTGCCTCGGCCCCATAGACCATGAAAAATGGCGTATAGCCAGTTGATCTGTTCGGTGTGGTCCTTAGACCCCACAGAACTGCTGGTATCTCATCGATCCAACACCCCGGTGTTTTCAACAGTGGTTCTACTAGCCGAGCTTTGATTCCGGCCAATACCAATGCATTTGACCTTTCTACTTGCCCATTAGCCTGTGGGTGAGCCACCGAGGCTACATCAAGTCGAATTCCCTTACTCATGCAGAACCGAGCAAACTCTCCGACAGCAAAGTTCGTGCCGTTGTCTGTAATGATACTATGAGGATATCCATATCTCAGGATTATTTCCTTCAAAAAGGTCACTGCCGTATGACCATCCACTTTCGGATTGGCTTCACCTCGATCCACTTAGTGAATTTGTCCACCATCACCAGTATGTGAGTCATATTGCCTCGGGCTGGCTTGAATTCTCCCACCATGTCCAGACACCAAACTGCAAAGGGCCACGTGATAGGAATGGTCTTGAGCGCCGAAGCTGGCATGTGCTGCTGCTTGGCGAACCTTTGGCACCCTTCACATTTCCGAACTATATCTTCTGCATCGGCATTGGCGGTGGGCCAATAGAACCCGTGCCGGAACACCTTGGCCACCAGAGCTCTTGTGCTGCAATGATGTCCACATTCTCCTTGGTGGATTTCTAAAAGCATCTCCTTGCCTTCAGCTGGTTCGACACACCTCTGCAACACCTCGGTCACACTTCTCTTGTATAGCTCCTTGTTGATGATGGTGTATCCCTTAGCTCTCCTCTGGATTCTCCTTGCCTCGGTTGTATCACTTGGCAAACTTCCATCGGCTATGAAGTTCATGATCTGCTCCGCCCATTCCGGCACTGGATGCAGAGGAAAAAGCCTCTCATCTATCTCCATTGGTTCGGTCGCCATGATCTCCTTCATGATTTCCTCCACCATTGCTCGGCCAGTCCCCGAGTGTTGGTGCGAAGTCCCCGGGTCAGACCCGAAGTTCCCATCATCACTCCATAGGAAAAGCTCCATCAGTCCTCGGATACTGCGAAGCAGTCCCCGAGTCCGGCCAAACGCATCCGACGTCTACCTCCATAGGAATAGGCTCAGACTCCGAACTTGGCGGTAAGAAAATTGACTCGGAGTCAGGAGAAGGCTTGATTGAAGGAGTTCTCAAATGGTTCAGCGCTATCCCCGGTGGCACCGGTTCTTTGGATGAACCGAGCTTGACAATACGTCGGCGGCTTCATTCTCCCCCCGAGGTATGTGCTTGTACTCACATCCTTCGAAGAACCCAGACACCTTTTGCACATGAAACCGATACAACTCCATGTTCGCATCCAATGCATCCCAAGTGCCGGTGGATTGATGCACCACCAAAGCTGAATCGCCGAAGCATTCTATACGCCGGACACCTATCTCCTTTGCCACCTTGAGCCCATGGATCAGGGCCTCATACTCCGCCACGTTGTTCGACGCCGAGAAATGGATTTGCAGCACATACTTCAACTGGTCTTGCTTCGGCGAGGTTAGGACTATGCCGGCACCTAATCCGACCTTGGTCTTGGACCCATCAAAGTGCATCTTCCAATAATTATAGTCCGGCAAGGGCGGCTCATATTGCATCTCGGCCCAATCGCATAAAAAGTCCGGCAGCGCCTGCGACTTGATTGCATCTCGCCTTTCATAATGCGGAGTGTATGGAGATACCTCGATCGCCCATTTGGCAACTCGCCCAGTTGCGTCCTTGCATCCGATGATCTCCGAGATTGGAGCATCACATACCACCGTCATGGGATGCTCTTGGAAGTAATGCTTCAGTTTCTTAACCGCCAGGTATACTCCGTACGTCATCTTCTGGTAGTGGGGGTAGTTTTGCTTCGACGTGGATATCACCTCGCTCAGGTAGTAGATTGGTCTCTGCACCGATTTGCCTCCTTCGTCTCGCTCCACCACCACTGCAACACTTACGACCCGGTTTGTAGCCGCAATGTATATCAACATCGGTTCATTCTGCAAAGGGGATGCCAACACCGGAGCAGTGGACAACATCTTCTTCAGCTCATTGAACGCCGCGTCCGCCTGCGGGGTCCAAGTGAAACTGGTACTTTTCTTCATAAGTTGATACAATGGTAAGGCTTTTTCTCCTAGCCGACTTACAAACCGACTTAAAGATGCAAGGCATCCCGTGAACTTCTGCACATCTTTTAAACAGTTCGGCAACTTCATTCTTTCGATAGCTCGGATCTTAGCCGGGTTAACTTCTATACCTCGGCTCGATACGAGGAAACCGAGCAATTTTCCAGCCGGGACACCAAAGGTGCACTTGTCCGGGTTAAGTTTCAACCGATACTTTCTTAAATTTGCAAATGTCTCTTCGAGGTCTTCGATGAGAGTATGCTTCTTTTTAGTTTTGATAACAATGTCATCGACATACACTTGCACATTCTTGCCCATTTGAGAATGTAAGCACTTCTGCATACACCTTTGATAAGTTGCCCCGGCATTTCTCAAACCGAAACACATGACACGATAGCAATACGCCCCGTACGGGGTAATAAAGGCAGTCTTTATTTGATCATCAGTGTTCAGTGGGATCTGGTGAAAACCAGAATATGCATCAATAAAAGACAACAGCTCACATCCAGCCGTAGAATCGATCACTTGATCAATCCGAGGTAAAGGAAAGGGATCCTTCGGGCACGCCTTGTTCAGGTTGGTGAAGTCAATGCACATGCGCCACACCTTGACTACCGCCGGTTCGTCCTTCTTTTTCTCCACGAGGACTGGATTAGATATCCAGTCCGGATGCAGCACTTCCATGATGAAGCCTGCAGCCAGTAACTTCGCCAGTTCTTCGAGTACCACCTTTCTTCGGTCATCTGAGAGCCGCCGCGTCGGTTGACGCACTGGTTTCACCTCTGGCCGAACAAACAAAGAGTGCTCTGCCAACTCCCTCGGAACACCTGGCAGGTCTTTAGCCGACCATGCAAAAATGTCCCGATTCTCACGGAGGAAGTGACAGAGCGCGCTTTCCTATTTCTCGTCCATGCCAGTACCAATGATGGCGAAACGCTCCGGGTTCTCCGAGTCCAGCGGGATTTTCTTGGTCTCCTTGGGCACCTCGAATGAAGCGCTCATGTCCGGAGTAATTAGTCCGGACATGCCGAGCTGAGTAGACTGCGCCATTGCCACCACCTTCTGAAGTTGCTTCTTCTCCGCCGCGATCACCAAGGACTCGGCTAAACTAGATCCCGCCGAGGCACATTGCATAGCCTTCTTGTAGTCACCAGAAATGGTTATTATTCCCTTGGGCCCCGGCATTTTCATCTTTAGGTAGCCACATGAGTGGAGATCATGAACTTGGCCAAGGCTGGCCTTCCCAGCAAGGCATGGTAAGGGCTCTGCAAGTCCACAACCTCGAACTCAAGACTTTCAACTCGGCTGTTATCTCGGGTACCAAAACCCACGTCGACCCAAATCTTTCCCATAGGTGCACAAGAGACCCCGGGCACAATACCGTGAAATGTACAGCTGCTAGGCTGCAACTGGTTCGGTGAGTATCCCAGCTTGACCATTGTGTCTCGGTACATGATATTTATGGCACTCCCATTGTCCACCAAGACTCGGGTGAATCTCACATTGTTGGTCGGCCCACAAAACGTCGGATCCACCACCAGTGCATAGTTTCCAGGGCTCGGCATGATCCGAGGTGTATCTTGCCTGCTCCAAGTGATCTCTTGCTCGGACCAGTTCATGTATTTCACCACCGCCGGAGTTACTGCATTCACCTCCTTGGCACGCCTCAGCATACTCTTCTTATCAGTTGACTCAGTCACAAACACCACGTAGCTCTGATGTACTTCCCTATAATCATTACCGGGGTTCTCATACCTCTGATTCTCAAAGGACCACGTTTGGCTTTGGCCGGCACCACCGTTGTTGTTGTTGCCCTGGGCACTCACTGCATTCACCGGTTTCGCCTGCACCGTCTTCTGGTTTTGGGCCGCATGCACCGGGGTTGAATTTGCTCCGGTTAAGCTCTGATTCTGCGCCGCTATGGTCGGCTTATGCTGCTGCTGCGCGTTCGGATATTGAGGTCTACGCCATTGGTTCGGTGGCCCACTCCGGTTTGCCCCAGCTTTCGCCCCTTCTGCAGCGGTTCGGTGATGAAAACTACACTGCAGAGTGGTATGGTTGGGTGTTTGCCATTCCTGCCATGATAGATACATGGTCCATTCACCAATGACTCGTAAGTCACAGGTGGTCCGGCCTCCTGCCACTGCTTCGCACCACCTCCCTGATTCTGGTTCTGGTTCGGAGTCCACGCCTGACCCTCAGTCTTCGGTTTCTGGGCGCCTCCAGGTCCGGACTGACTTGGGTTTACAGCATTGACTTGGAAATCTGGTTCTCTCCTCTTCTGCCCGAACTCTTGACGGTTATCAAACCTCGGTCCGTTGTTGCGGTTGTTCATCGGATTCCTCCTGTTCCGGGCATTCCCATCCAGCAGAGGCTGCATCGGATCGCCAAGGGCATAGGAATCAGCTATCCGAATCGTCTCGGCCAGAGTCTTTGGCATATCTCTCTGGAGCCTCTGCCACAACATGCTACCATACCGACATCCATCAGCAAACCACGCTATAGCCTGTGCTTCGATAACTCCCTCACAGGAGTTCCGAACATTGCTCCACCGAGTCAAGAATTCTCGGTCAGTCTCATTGTCCTCCTGCTTGCACGCCTGCAAAAGCTGAGGTCGGTTTGGCCTCTGTAAGTGCTGGCGAAGTTGCTATTGAATGCCTCCTCTAAATCCAGCCAGCAATCGATGCTATTCTCCGGCAATTGTTCAGCCAGATCCGAGCAGGACCTTCCAACATGTGCGGGAGATACCGGACCGCCCATCGGCGATTGCCCCCCGCAATGTATACTGCTGAAACATAATCAGCTAGCCAATCTTGCGGCTTGGTGCTCCCATTGTACGGCCTGGTACTCCGACCCAACTGAAACTGAGACACTGGTGGAGGTGGTTCCTTCATGATCCGAGGTCCAAAACAC
This sequence comes from Poa pratensis, assembly GCA_947311845.1. Taxonomy (NCBI): domain Eukaryota; kingdom Viridiplantae; phylum Streptophyta; class Magnoliopsida; order Poales; family Poaceae; genus Poa; species Poa pratensis. The sequence continues at coordinate 34,001,706 of CAMZMU010000072.1, forward strand.
GCCGGACCAGGAGGGCCTTCCTCTCCAACTTCTCGGACATGTAAATCCGATCTAGCTTGTAGCGCGCATCACCTGTAGGCAACGTCCGAGCTCCGATACGCTCTCCCAATGCACCATCCACTCTATAGAATCCAGCCCGCTCCATGGCTGAATTTCCATCATCATATCGGTCGCCACCTCGACCGACGTTCTTCGGCTGCGGAACATACTCCGGCTCTTGCTGATACTGCTCCTGCGGCCGGGGTTGCTGCTGATGCCTCGGGGGCTGAGGTGGTTTACCTCGGCCAGCCGACGCTGCTTGCCCACCGTTCTGATTTCCCTGAGCTGAACGGCCTTTAGCTCGGCTTGCATCACCTGGGCCGGGGTCTCCATTGGCTCGGCTAGCGTTGCCGACCTTTTGCTTCCCAGCTAACACCGGATCGTACACTTGCAGCTGCATCTCCTTGTTCCGACCTGAAGTGACACTCCGGGCACGATCGGCTCCTCCGACGTGTGGAGACGAGGCTTGCCCCTTGGACCCCTGGCTAACTGGCCTAATCGAATGGACCGCCTGCGAACCGCCAAGCCCGGCCTTGCGGAGGGCTTCATTTTGCTTGCTGGCCACATGCACTAACTCATTGAGCCGCTTCTGCTGCTCACGCCATGCATCTCCGGTCAACTCCGATAGCCCGGCCCTTACTGCTTCGGCTGCTCTAAGGTTCTTAGCTGGTGAACTATACACCGGCCTACCAGTAGCCGACCTGCTACTTGTTGCCTTACTCGAGCCCGAGACTGCAGCCCTACCATCTCCTCATAGAGGTCCTTGCCTCGGTTGAGCAGAGCAGCTTTCTTACGCCGCACAACCGGAGTAAAACCATCCTCTATACCATGTGCAGCATTGTACTCCTTCTGCTCCATATCGAACTGCTGCTTAGCCTCGGCCAGCAACCGAGCTTCTCTCAGCACTCTGGCGCTCTGCCTCTAACCCGGCCACCGTATGCTCCACACTTGCCTCTACTGCGAGTGGCCGAGCTAACCTATCAACGATAGCTTCTAAGGGAACTTCTTCCCTTGGCATGCCCAACTGCTCATTCTGACTAGGTTTCTCGTACGGAAACTTCGCCGTCCGACCTGATTTCTCAGGCAGCGCGGTTGGCGTCGCCTCCACCTCGGCTAGCGCGACCTTGCCAGCATCTGCCTTGCTAGCTGCAGGCTGGTACCAGCCACCATCACCTCCACACACCTCGGAGGGCGAGTGACACGTTGGCCCAAAGCCGCCAGGAGAGGAGTTTCGTCGTCCACGAGCACCTGCTCCGGGTACTCGCGAACCACCTCGACAGCAACGTATGTGGGGAAGCTGCCGAGCATCATGAGGAAGCCATCGGTGGGGAAAGGCTTGCCGGCGAAGCACCCCGCATTGTCGCTCACAAAGGCGAACTCGCCGATCTTGGTAACAAGGCCAGAAAGAACACACTCAGAGGAGCCCGTCCGGATGGAAACTCCACCCAACGCCTCAATCTGCCCCACGGTGGGCGCCAACTGTCGTGGTGGGATCACGGCAGATGCCATGGGTATGGCTTAGTTGGGGCCGAATGGTCGTTGGGGGAATCCGGGGAGGGTTTATGCACTCAAGATGTGCACAAGCAAGAACATGCAAGAAACCACAAGAACATGAACAAGAAACCAAGAAAGCCAAGAACACAAAAGACACCACGATGTACCCAGGTTCGGGGCCTTCGTGAGGAAGTAAAACCCCTACTCCTGCCTTTCCTCTCTCAATATATCAGTGTCGTTCTCAGGTACAAGGTGCTCCTCGAGCTGTATGATGCTACCAAAGTGAGAGCTCTAGGTAGAAGATGAAACTATGAAGGGGGAAATGAGCTAGGGTTTTCGCCGTTCCTCCCTGGAGGTAGAGATGCCGCATATATACACAGGCCGAAGTACATTTTTACCCCTGCCTACAACTGACAATGGCATGGCCAAAAGGTAGAAGACAAGCCTCTGCCTCCTGCCAGCTCAACGGCCGGACTGTCAGGCCAGCCAGGCCTAGCTTTCCTCTTCCGGTCATACTTCAGTAGCCTGCCGAGGTCTAGCCTGTAGACCTTTCCCGAAATAGCCAAGTCAGCTCCTAGGCCCCCGAGCTTCCGGGAAACCCGTGGACGGACCTCGCCGTCCTCTGAAGCCTCGGGCTACGAGCTCTGCGGCGCCCGTGACCTCTCTGACATGCCTCGATCCTTGCTGCCAACCTCGGATAACACTCCTGATCCTATACCTCGGTAGAGAATTCCTTATTGCTGTGGTGGCTAGCTGACTGCCCCGAGGTTGATACCTCGGAGGATATACCTCGGAGAATATACCTCGGACGTACACCTTACGTCGGATGACACCTCCTGCGTCCTTGCTCAATCGTTACCTCGGACAGCTTACTGCCTTAACCTTACATGTCTTTACCTCATCTTTAGCCTACCCGGGGGTAACCCCCCGACACATGTACTGATGAAGGACAGAATGGACAAATCCGGAGAGGAAACCAAACGACCCTGGAATGTAGCTCTGCTCCGTCCCTTTTACTCTTAAGGGCGCAATGTATGTATCTCGGTTTCCTTTGAATGAAATGTCGGCACTCCGAAAAGAAATCGGGGACTGCCTTGTCTATATGCATGTGTTTTATCTATGTTTTATCTGTGTTGTCCCTATGCCGGATGGTTTTAAACCTTGTCTCAAAGTTCAAGTAATGTATGCTATCTTGTTGTGATCTTGTGACTCGACTGACGAACGCCAAAATGGCAGTCAATAGCAGAGGTTATGGAATATAGTAAACATGAAAACAGACTCGGGGACTCGGTCCAAAAATGATTCGGTATATGTTGTTTACTAACCCGGTTTTTTCGTTCCTTATCTTCGTGTCAGATGACTCTAAACCTTACCTCAAAATTTACAAGTATTGTATGCTATAATTTTGATCTTGTGACTCGACTGTCGAACGCCTGAATGGTAGACAAGATCAAAGATTACTAAGTATAGTAGAACAAGAAAGTAAACTCGGGGACTCGGTGAAAGGTGATCCGGCATCAAGCCTGTCTTGTTGAAACTAGCATGATAGAGTAGTACTGATAAAAACTTAAGAGTAATATACATTTGCACCCGGCATTCCAGGGATTTAATGGTTCAGCTTGTGATAAGTTTAGGCAGCTGCCTCGGAGGAGCTCGGAGCAGTAGGAGCGGTGCGAGTTTCAGGAGCAATCTCGGTCGTTGGCTCGACCGAGGTGTTCGTTGCCGGGTTCTCAGAGATGTCGGTCGCGGTCGGCTCAGTAGTGTCGGCTGCTCTGGCAGTAGCAGTGTCGGGAGCTTCGACCTCGATCTCCTCATCAACGTCATCTTCCTCGTCATCGCCCTCTTCATCATCCTCGTCATCTTCTTCATCCTCCGAGTAGGCTGGACCAGGAAGGAAATTTCGAGTGGGAGCATAGCTGGCCATGAAGGAGGCTGCCTCCTTGTGGCTCTCGATCAGTGTCGGATCTGAAGTCCATTTTGAGCCTTGGCACAGGGACCGCACGGCATCAAGCTTGATTGACTCGTACCAAGAAAGCACCGGCACGTGGTGAGGATGATCTCCACTCTCGGAGTCTTGCCTCCGCGCCCAGCAGGCACTGGGATAACTCAGCAACGGTGACTGGAGGCGTGCACCCCGGCCATAGAACCCGGTAAACCCGGATCCCAGCGTCGAGAAGCTCGGTGCCAATGAGCTTCAGAGGAGAGATTCGAGCGTTAAGAGCAGTCAGGTGGTCTTCAATGTCCCATTCCTCCGGGATCGGGCCAGTTCTTGCCCTCTATTCCTGCGCCTTGTTGGTAGTATTGGTAGCAGCAACCTTGGAATGGGCAAAGTGCTCTGAAGAAGAAAGAAAATCTACCACCAAGTTCAGTCATATAGCGGCATAAATTTAATGTCGGTAGAGGCAAAAGAAATGAAAAGAAAAAATAGAAGAGGAGAAAAGATGAAGGAAACTTACAGTCCATTTCATTGTTGATCCGGGTGAGCTCCTTCAACCAGCCGTCGCATTTGGCCTTGAGGGCATCTAGCTCTCCTTGAGCCGTGGTAACGCGACCCTCGATCTGGGTAAGGAGCTCCTTCTGCTTCACAGCATCCTCTTCCCGCTGTTTCTTCTCAGCAGCAACAACTTTCTCTGTCTGGAGCCGAGACACTTCATCTTTCTCCTTTTTAAGCGCAGCATTCTGCACGTCGTCGCGTTTCTTCATTACCTCCTGCAGCTGCTTGTGGGAATTCCGGAGTTTCCTGTGCTCCAAGAGCAGCTTCTTGTACAACTCGGTCCGGGTGTTGGTGCAATCCTGAAAAAAGAAAAAATGTCGGAAATTTGTGAGATTTCACGCCAAGTAAGCTTGACATGAGTCTCGGGGACTGCATGTCGGAAATTTGTGAAGATTCATGCTGAGTAAACTCGACATAAATCTCGGGGACTGGATATCGAAATTTCTCGAGGTGGGCTGGATGTTGAGTTTTTTGGGAAGATTCGCGCCAAGTGATCTTTACTCGGTCGAGGTTCAATCACTCGACCCGAATCTCGGGGACTGGGGATAATATATCTATGTTCTATTGAGAAAGAGAAAAGGACTTAGTTGAGGAAGGTTTACCTCTGTGACCTTGCTGGCATTGAGAACGGCAACCTGCAGCGCATGAATGGACTGTGCGACGTGGCTTGGGCCAACCGGGTTAGGGGAGGAAACCTCGCTGGTGTCAGCGGCATTCCAATCCATGTTGTATTGCTCCAGCGAGCCCAAGTTGTTGCTGCTTTGAGTGCGTAGGCGGGGAACTCCGAAATAGCTGTGCCGGTTTTGGAGACTCAGGCAACTATTTGCTGGTAGCTCGAGGAGTGGGTTGGAGTCACCACCAATTGCTTACCGGTGTAAGCGGCAATTTTCTAGTGGCCAATTGGCTCGGCACCGGATTTGGCACTGAGGCTGGCTTCTAGGATGCCGGTGTGGGAGATGACGGAGGCCGCTGTGGTTGCTAGTGTTGTTGCTATTGCTGCTGATCTTGCTGCTGTGGTTGTTGCTGTTGTTGCTGCTGTTGTTGCTGTTGTTGCTGATCCGGCACATTTGGAGTGTCGGTTCGCTCCGGCGCGGAGTCCTTGTGGCCGGAGCCGAGGTCAGCATGCATCTCGGTCAGGGCCGAGATATCGGTGTTAACCGAGTCCATGACCTCGGTTTCTAGGGCGTCTTGGCCTCCTCCAAGTGCGGCATCAGAAGCCGGCAGCAATATGACAGATGGGGTGATGTGTACCCCGGAGTCAGTTGACCGAGGTACCGTTGGCGGCGGAATAGGTGAGCGCATAGAGGATGCACTCTGGTTAACCTCAAGGGCATCACTGCATTGAAACAAGAAAAAAGTTATCTCGGGGAAAGATTATCCCGGGAAAAGGAAGAAAGGGAAACGTGCGTATGTCGGCAAAGAGTATCTTACCCTTGAGTAACTGGCGGTGTCCTCTTGGCCCGTGGAGTCTTAACCCATGCTTTCTTCTGCCGCTTCGCTTTCGGCGCTGCTGGATCTGAGGATGTGGAGGTCCCGGTATTCGAGGTACCGGTCTCTGCACGCTTGCGAGATCTGCCTTGTTTACCCATAGTAGCAGGGCGGGTACTCGGAACAGGGCCGCCCGGGTTAGCTGATGCCGAGGATAGTGGGTGAGCAAATGCGATGGGGCGAACATCAAGTGCCTATAAAATTTCACAGTCATCGTCATCGTCATCTGACCAATCTCTGATTGAGGCTCGGGCTCGATGCTTACCCGAGGTAGGGTCGCCAGCAGCCGGAATCGGCATATGATCCTCATCGTCCGAGTCGTCAACCTCGGCGACGGCCGGGGCAGGTAGATCTTTGCCCCATTTGGCGGAGGGATATGCTCCATCTTCAGTCTTTTGCCGAATAAACCTCTGCAAGTCAGAAGCAATAAAAACCGGGTTATTGTAGGGGCCAAGTATGGAGCCGACATAAGCGTTGTCTCGGAGGAAAAAAGTATGTCGGTCTAAATTGCAAGTTACTTACTTGCTCCGGAAGCCGAGTTCTATCATGAGGTTCTTTACCCCATTCCCATTCGACATCCATCGTCGTTCGGGCAATTGCCTTGACGCGTCTTCTGACCTCGGGTTTGGTCAGCTCGTGGGTGCTGATCCGAGTTGGATCATATGGGCCACTCATGTGGCAAATCTTGTGAACCCGGGCTTGGAGGGGGAGATTCGGCGGCTGATAAAGGTCCTCAAGAGATCATCGCCCGTCATACCTTCCCCCACAAGCTGGTTGACGATCTTGTGAATCTGGTTGATTTCGAGATTCGTCCCCTTCGGGTTGAACTGCCAGTTAAATTGCTCCGTGGGGGCACCGATACTGAATGTCGGCAGGTTCAAGAGATCGACATGGTCCGGGCTCTTCACGTAGAAGAACGTGCGCTGCCACTTCTGGCATGATTCCAGGCCCTAAACCCGAGGAAAGATGGAGGCTTTCCGAGGTATAATTGTGGCAGCGCCGCAAGGAGTCATTTCTTTGGGGAGGGTCTTATCCGGATTTGGGACACTCTGCTTCGGAGTTGGAAATACTTGCCCCAAAGCTCAACGGTGGGCCAGAGTCCGAGGTATCCCTCAGAGAAAGAAACGCACGCCGAGAGGGTGGTGATGGCGTTCGCTGGGAGATGGTGGGGTTGAAGATGAAAATTGTTGAGGAAAGCCCGGAAGAATGGGCTCGCCGGGAGTCCGAATCCGCGCTCGAAGTGCGCGACGAAGACCACGCGTTCGTTGGCTTGTAGATCCGGCTCGGCCTCTGTGCCGGGAATCTGGCATATCACTTGTGCCGGGATTCGCTTGGTCCGGATCAGTCAATCTATCTCGGCTTGGGAGACATTCGAGCCTTCCCATCTGGCGCGCTCGCTTTCCTTGGCGGGAATGTCGGCAGGCTCCGGAGTATTGCTAGCCGACATCTCGGCGGTGCGGCGAGGAAGTGAGAATCTGGTGCCCGTGCCGACGGCGGAATCTGCAAAAAAGGACATAAGTTCACCGGCGGTGAGCATCTCTCGATGTTTGCGCGGTGGAGGAAAAGAAGCAAACAGGAGAAACAAAAATCTACGGAGAGAAACAAGAATCTATAAACAAGAAGCTAACAAGAAGATCTACGGAGAAGATCTAAAATATACGGAAAAGATCTAAGGAGGATCTGACGAAGAACTGATAAAGAACTAGGCGCTAGCCGCGGGAAATGCTGCGGTGAAGAACTCACCGGAGTTGCGGCGGCGATGCAAGGCGAAGAACGCAGGGCGTGCCGGCGAAGATCTAGGCTCGGCGGAGGCGTGAAGAACTCCGGTGGGCGGTGGCTCGCGAGGTCCGGCGTCGTGCGGTGGCGGAGCGCACTGCGCGGCGGCGGCGATGGCGCAGAGGAGCGAGAGAGGAGAAGAGAATGGCAAAGAAGATGATGAGGGTTGCCCCGCTCCCTTATTTATGGGCGTGGGGTGTGTGCGGTTACCAATATTACCGCGCACGTTCGCCGTAACCGCCACGCGGATTAACCGCGCACGATTGCGCGGTTGCGGTAATCGCGGCCGCACGATTGGCCACACGATGGGCCGCATAGTGGTAACCGCTCACGGCGCGGTTAGTGGCGCAGTTAATGGCGCGAAAATCGAGGAGCCGCGCTGCGGTCAAAGTACTCAAGTGCGCAGGGGACGTGACAGCGCGTGACATGGGCGGCGTGCGCGCAGAGGCATGTCTGTCCGCGCACAGGAACTGAGGCGACGCGCAGCGTCTCCCTGCTACGTGATGTGGCCAGATCTTGGAGGAGATTGAGAGAATCTTCTTATTTCGGAGAAACCGGTATAGGGGAAAGTGGCAAGAGCAGCTAAAGACTCGGCTCAGAGTTCTAGAGATTGAACCGACGTATATATGTCGGATGATTGGTTTAAGTTGAGTTGGTTGTGAAAGCTTGACATGGTCCTTCAACGGAGTTTTTGTGTCGGAGAAACCGACACAGGGGCGGATGTTGGAAGGAGTTGGAGATTGGATGCTTGTTGATTTGACTTGGTCCGACATATTTATGTCGGATACTTTGGTCAAGTTGGTTTGGATTTGTAAACCTGGTGTGGCCCTTCATCCGAGGCAGTAGGACCGCACCAGCTTCGGGGACTAATGTCGGGGGGCTACCCCCGGGTAGGGTCATGATATGGTATAAGCTGTGTCCAAGTCTGGACCGAGGTATAAAAAGCCGACATACCGAGCCCAGAGGAGGCCGGGTTATGATGTTGGCGGGAACCGAGTTATACTGACCGGGATATGGATCCGAGATAGGGGATCCGAGATATGGGATCCGAGACATGCTGACCGACATATATATGTCGGTATCCTATGTATTTTCTTATGTGCAGGGGAGGCTATTAAGGAAAGGGAATCCGGCATATCCATGCCGGGTTATAGAGATGAGGCACCTTATGTCGGACGGAGGTCAGCGCTGCTGTCACATCCCGTCTGACACGGGAGTGTGGCGTGCAGTATGGCGCGGGTACGAGATGACTGGTCACGCACGTCGCTGACCACGAGTGTACGTGGGAGCAGGAGTACCAGGCATGGTGGGTCACATCCGCCGCTGACCTCGGCTGTACCTGGGAGCAGAGACATGGGACAGGGTATGGGCAAGCCCCGTCCTGTCCACTGCACAGTGTACAATCATGACGCGCAGGCGTGCGCATCTGCAGTGCCGGTACGGCGAGGTGACCGTTGCTAGGGCTGGGGTATAAGTAGACCCTCACCCCCTCCTGTGTGAGGGACGGTGAGAGACGGTCAGAGGCAACGCCCAGAGAGAGACATTTTCCCCCCGTAGCTTTATCTTCTTCCTTAGAGCTCACTGCCATAGCTGCAAAGATACAACTCGAGGAGCACCTCTGTATTCTTGACATCCAGATATACTGAGACAGACAGGCAGGAGTAGGGGTTTTACCTCCTCACGAGGGCCCTGAACCTGGGTAGATCGTGCGTGTGCTTTGAGTCTTCCGTGTGCGCTACTTAGCGCGCTAGCCCTCCCCGGTTCCACCAGCGTTCATCGGCCCCAACATAAGCCATCCTATGGCATCTGCCGTGACACCACCACGACACCTTGTGAAGCGGCGCGATAAGGTGATCGAACTTCTGCTCGATTCCGAGGGATAAGGTACGGAGGATATAAAAATCAGTTTTGTTGAAGGATCAATTCTTGGCACGAAATTGTTTGGGGAGGTTACGATTTTGTGGAAATCACACAGAATCATTGCTGCACTTTGACATGAGCCTTGGCAAAATTTAGGCACGGCTTGCCCTAAGCAACTCCTAATTAAGATTGTTGTTTCCTTCATAACTGAAAGGAATTTCTGCTGCTCGGGCATGTTGGGCAGTGGGCTGTTGCATGAACACTGTTTGTTATCCAGAATCATCTACCAAGAAAACCGAAAAAAGATACAAAGGTCTGCTTGGAGACTTGTATTCTTGTCTATTCAGCTGGTCTTTTTTGCAGTGTTCTAACTTGGAATTAAGCATACAATTTCATATTATATTACTCTAATAGAAATTGCGAAAAATCAGACATAATCACCAAATCGACAGGAATTGGAACATATGCTAACTCGACGCACCTGATTACTTACCTCAGCAACGAACTGGAACAGGATTTATTGTCCAACTACCTATGTGTTCGTAAAAAAAAACCGATGCAGCTGTTGCCGGCCGCAGCGAGTAGTCAAAAAGTGCCAGCGAAGTAGATCAATTCCTTGTCCAGCGAGTCCACGGTAGAGAAGCTAGCTCAATCTTGCCCTTGTCGGATGATTTGCATCGTAAGCATCATATAGCTCGCATGAAGATAGCTTTGAAAATCCGCACACACCATCCAGAACAAATCAACAATTAAGGCTCTTGCAAAATCCATCGGCCGGCCGGCCGAAGGCACAAATGCAATTCAATCTGCTAGCGTCTTCATCTGGATTGAACCGCGGGAGCTAGGTTTTGCTCCAGCGTCAAGGACACCTAGCTAGATGTGGGGTGTGGCGGCCACGTTGTGGAGAAGGAGGAAACACTTTGTATATGCACGTTGCTTGGAACAATATACCCTAATCATCTTGATGTGTAGCCACCGTCCCCCATCTTCGACTCCAACGTTCTCCTCTCTTCTCTCCATTGACGTGAATTGATTCTCCATAACTACACCAAGCAAATCATTAAATAACTTCTGGGCTGTCTCTATGAGGCAAGCATCCGAGCAATCCTAGAAGAGTGGTCTGGTGCATGTATCGGCAAGCAGGATCAAAATATTAAGCACCGATCAACGCATGCACTTGGAAGACGTCGGCGTGCCGACGGCGTGGTGCTGTGGTGCATGCATCGGCAAGGAAGATCCAAATCTTAGCAACTGATCCATGACGCACGCACTTGGAAGCCGGCCGGACGAAGGCACAAAGGCGGCGGCGGCACATGTGAAGACGCTAGGAGAATCCATAGATTAGGTTTTCTTTTTTGATGGAGTACGTAGCCTTGTTAGTTTTTTTGACGTAATGGCAATGGTAGGTAATTTTTCACTTAAGCCTAATCTAATGGTTGTAAATTTTCAGTTAAGAAAATAAACGGTCAGATATTTCTGATTATTGTGGTAATTTCTAGGTTAATTCTTTTAATTCTCGTTAGCTCATAATTTACTTTTAATATATAATAGATTCGTTGGTTGCTTGATGACCATGTTTTCCTGGTCTAGGACATTGGTTATGTCAGCATCAATGAGTAGCATATTGTTGGTGAAAACAATATGGCTGGGTAGACCCAAATCGTTGATATGCTAAGAGATTCCAAAGGGGAGAGGCGTTTTGCCTCCCGGGTGCATATGCACCCTTTATTTGAAATGCATTTTAAACATATTTTAAAATGTCAAAAAAAATGCAAAAAAAAATCTCATATAGATTGTAGTATCCTATGTGTTCACAAAGTCGTTTAAAGAGAAACCGACATTTTATATGGCTTGTGTAAACAAGACAAATTTTGATGCTAAAATAAGCCTTTCACGAGATTTTTTTTGTCTTTTTGCACAGGCCATAAAAAATATCGGATTTCCATGAAACGACTTTGTAAACGTATAGAATATGAATATGCATATGCGAAATTTCATTTAAGAATTTTGTAACATTTTGATTTTTTTTAATACCGGGAAAGTGGATTTCACATTCCAAAGTGTCTTTTGTCCTTAGTGACATATCGCAGTAAGGTTATTATATGACATGTCCTTAGACCATGAGTTTATTAGGGTTGTGCATAATGGAAGAGTTACTTCGGTACTATCAACCGTCGCGGCTGTAACAGGGCGATCATAACGGCAGTCACTGGGTAATTACAAAGGTGTGCATATATCCTAATGTTTCAAGATGAGAAATTACTCCTCTGTCAAAAGAGATACTTCCAGGGCCCACTCGGTATGTATGATATCCAATATGTTCTGCAGACAATGCATGATGAAGTTACATCGTGTGGGACATCGGATTACGGGAACGAGAAAAGGAAACTTACCGGTTAACGAGATAGACAAAGATATAGTGAATCAAGGATTGATTCATGGAAATATCAGGAATACTTAATCTTGGGTAAGTTCAGTATCGTGGGCCCCAATGGTTCCCCCCAAGGGAAACCGAATTGGGCCTTAAAGGCCCATGACAAGGGGGCCTTCCCCTCTTTGCCTGGGGGCCAAGAAAGGGGGTGCGGCTGGGCTAGGAAACCCTAGCCGCACCACCCCCGCCTCCCCACTATATATAGAGGGGGAGGGGCGCACCTCCTCCCAAAAAGGACCCTATATCTAATCTTCGAAAAGCAATCGGGTCCTTCATCACCGTCGTAGCAAAGAGGACCGCTGCCATGGCCTTCGTCGATGGTGGCGGGGACGGAACCAGTTTGCACCAGGGAGAAGGGGAACACCACCGCTGGTCCTTCGACGGGCCTCCACCTAGAGGTTGACGAGACGCCCGAAGCCATGGCCGGCGTCGTGGTGAGCCACCTGTTGACCTTCAGAGTCGGTGGCCAAACTTGTGCCGCCGAGATTGATCTCTTGGTTGCAGCAGACACCCGCCACCGCCATCCGAACCCAGCAGTAGCGCTATCTTCCTCCACTCCCTCACCACCACGGCCGGCCAAGAGGAGGGAGACAACGCCACCACCACGGCAAGAACAACGGAAACCAAAATGCTTATTGAAGATGCTAGCGCCGCCGAGCTCCTTCCCGCCCTCTCACCTCGGGAGCACACCGAAGAAAAGCGATCGCTTCCATCCCGCACCGCGCACATGCGCCAGATGGAACCAGCTCAAACCCCGGGCCTTAATGAAAGAGATGTCGGCGCTGGCCTCCCACCCCGCCTCCTGCTCCGACCACTGGAGCTCAACGATAAAGAAAGGAACCGCTGGGTAGCACTGAATCTGGCCTAAGAACTCCAGCGCCCTACCCCTAAACTCCGGCGTCACACCAAACACACAAACAACTAGAAGAAACTTACAGCTATTCTAGGCGGAGGGAACTCCGGCGCCTCCCTTGGCCATCTCCGGCCAGCAGCGCTGGCAGGATAGGCTCGGGATCGGCCCGGGAGGAAAGGGCAGGAGAGAGAAGAGACAAGTAGGATCAAAATAGGTGTGGCAAAATGAATATGTACTTCACAGAATTGACTAATCTATGCAGAATTATACATACATAGTATGCAAAAATATATGAATTTAGGTGTGGCAGAAGCCAGAGCTTGATAGCTTCGTCACTGGACAGGAGAAGCAGGATCGCTTGCCGTGCTTTGTCGCAGCGATTCTTGTACATTTTGGGGGCACCTGCCCTGATCACCCTGCATGGCTCATGCACCCCGCGTCCACGCTAGAGGCATTGACGTGCCGCGAGGCGCTAGCCTGAGCGTCGGATTTGAATCTCTGACGCATATGTGTGGCGATTGACTATCTGGAAGTTGTCAGCGATCTAAAGCAACCATAATTCGGAGCTTATGGGGTGATTACAAGGGAGATTGAGGAGAAAGGCGTGCTTATTCACAGCAGCATTGTTCCGGCACGAATCCAGAAACTCCAAATGGAGAACCTCATCGACCAGCTCGTTTAGTGAACCAAGAAGTTGGACGACGGCTGTGTCTCTTACAGCCTTCCGATGACCTTTATATCCCCTTAAACTCTATAATTAAACAATAAAGAACGCGGTAGATTTCTCAAAAAGAAAAAGAAAAACGATCCTGCTGTTCTGTAAGCACTCGGGTGCAGTGCAGGGAAGCTGTAAGCCTGTAATGAACCTTGCTCTGGACTATGCTGTAGCATTGGCGTATTCCTACAGATTGTCTAGTGGCGATCAAGGAATTGCAGCTGTCGCTATCTGGAGCAGGCTCCCAAACGTTGTTCCGGACATTAACAAGCTGAATAGTAAATTCAAGAAGCTAATGTTTCGTCATGAAATCGGGGAGTCCAATGCAGAACAGGCTCCCTATAAAAAGTTACTATGGTATGGAAAGCCTAGAAAGGCTTGGTAGTTTTGTTTAATCTGTCAGGCCAGGTGCCCAGGACCAACACTGATCCACGGAGAAAAGAAAAGCCCCGAGCACTGATGCTGCTAAAACAAATTAGAGGTCCCTCTACCGATGCACTGATCTACAGCAGCAGAAACACGTACCAATGGAGATTTGCTTTAAACTATTTCACGTGCATCTTGTTTGCATTCAGAATTGCAGATACACTGACACAATTAAAATATGACACCCAAATTAAGCATCCCGATCTAGGCTGGATTGTCTAATCCATCTCAACATAGACATGGTGTGTGTGTGTGTGTGTGTGTGTCACATGCGCTCATAGGGAGCATGCGCGCGAGAGCAGGATATTCGTCGCAAACGGAAGTATACAAGAACAGGTTTGCAGATGAAACAGACAACGAGAGAACACGGATGCTAGCTCCTCTCGCGCACTGACGGCGGACTGATCGAGTCGCATGGTTGAATCGAGGCAGGCAATAATATGGCCATGATGCATATATGTACATGTACATGTAAAGGTTTGAAGTGACGCTCTCTGCCATATGTTCCAAAATGCACTTGGTTGTTTTCTTTCTTTCTTTGTCGGTGTGTGTCACAGCTCGAATAGTGAAGTGCACCATGCATGCATATACTATGCCAATGCATCCATGCGTGGTCATTTGCATGCAAGGTATGGGGGAGCTCTTGCGGCTACAGCTCATATGCGTGCGTGCATTTTTTTAAAATAAACGATCACATACACGCGCATACACTCACCATGCACGCTTTGAAATGATATACACTTGAATGGATATCGTATTATCGATCGTGGGCTACGTAATGTACGGCCCCATTCATTGTTGATTTACGGATGCATGCAGACACAGTGATGAATTTGATCGGTTTCTTGATTCGACTTAAGCGAAACTGTTCGTCCACTATACATGTTCCCTTCAAATTCAGTTAAACATGTTCGGTCACGATCACCAACGTACCTGCCTTGGTACATGGAATAGAATGCCACCGGGTCTACTGGAACTACTACAGTATAGTATAGTCCGCAAGCTTCAACTTGTACTGCTTGTCTTGCCGGGATGTTCGGCATTCTGTCCGAGACCGAGAGGCGTCATCGAGATGTATATTTGTGTCACCTTGTACCTGTCTAGGATACAGGGAGTAACGACTACTATGTCCTTTTTTTCGAATGACTGTTACAAGAAGGTCAATATAACTGCATTGAACCAGTTTATAAGAAAAACCTGGACATAAACCGTATATAGCGCTTCAGTTTACGAGGAAAATCAGATAATAAACAAAGCCTCATCGCCCAAACGATAACAGACCACCGTCACACTAACACACAAATCTGGATCCCTAGCTGCCGCTCCGACTTCTCTCGCTCGGACTTGAGCCACAACAACGCGTGGCCTGGGGCCTTGAAGCCAATGCTACGCAAGACAAGGACTCGAACGCCACGCCAAAGATCTCGGGCCGCCATCCTGACATGTCAGCCAAATCAACCTTCGGATCACGCGGACCGGGTAGACAAACTTGCTACCCTAGCTCGCAGCAACAACACGCCACCCATGTTGCTTAGCCACAGCCACACCCCATAGGGCTCTCGCTGCAAAGTTATATGAGGCCGTCATATCGGTGTGCACGACCACCACCGGAGCCGCCGCTCGGCATCCACCAGACCACTGAGCAACCCTCCACATCTGTCGCAAACCAGCTGAACCACAAGGGTTAAGGACTCCAAGGCGGTGCCTTGGAGAAGGCGCTAGGTGTCATCGTCGCTTGCTCCAAAGGAGCTAAAGTTTTCACATGGAGGTCACATGATACTCGCTGCCGCAAAAAATGTAGCTCCATGACGGCGCCTTCAAGAAGAAAAGTGACTCCCAAGGGCAACGTCATCATCAACACTAACCGGAATCGGCACACAACTTTCGCCTAGGATACCATCACCGTCCTCGGCCCCACATGGAAGCCCACACGACAGGAGGGCAACAAGCTAAAGATGAACCTTTGCAGTCGACCACCAAACACTATAAGTTCGTGCTGATCAGCCCACAACATTGTAGATCAGGGCAACTCGGCCAAATTACCGCACGCCACCACAGAAAATCGGCCGCCGCTGGATAGCATTTTTTGATTTTTTTTTCTTAATTTTTTCAAAACAAGGTCAAAATAACCGGCATGGCTACTCATATCAAGAGGTTGAATCTTTCAAAACTATCAAGGTAATATAATGAGTAATTGTTAACTTAAAGATGATATTTGTGAAACTTTAGGAGCAAGCTATAACATACTTGCAGTTTAAATTTGAATTCTTTTTGAGAAATCGACATAAAATTGTTTAAACGGACGAAAGTAGCTAGAAAGGATGAAAATCTTAAAATTTTGTAATTGTACACCAAATATGGTATACTTTGTTTTGAAATTGGAGTGGTACCATTTTCACCATATTTTTGTACTTGGTTCAAGAAATATCTCATTTTTGGCACTAAAAAAATGAAAGTTAGCTTTTCGTACAAAAAGTTGGAAATATTGTTTAGAATGGCAAGATGGACCTGTGTGCCAACTTTTAGTACATTATCATCAATTATGCCACAAATGTGCGCGTGATCGTGGACATTTGGCTTAAAAGTTATGAATCCTCGTGCATGATAGCCCATTTCGTGAAAGATTATCATATTGTAAGTTTGGTATTTTATCCACAACTAGTACACATAAAAGGACTCCATGTGAAGGATAACATTTTTTGATTTTTTTCTTTCATTTTTTCAAAAAAGGGTAAAATGACCGGCATGACTACTCGTAGCAAACAATTGAATCTTTCAAAACTATCAATGGTTTTTCAATATAATCACTATTTTTGTGTACTAAAAATGATTTTGTGAAATTTTAGGAGCAAACTATAACACACGTACATTTCAAATTTCAGTTACTTTTGAAAAATTGACATGAAGTCATATAAATAAGCGAAAGTAGCTACAAAGGTTGAAATTCTTAAAAGTTGTTAATTGTACACCAAATATGGTCTATTTTGTTTGAACACTTGAAATCCAAATGAGCATATGCATTTTGCACCTCCATGTCTATGATGCCAGCGGCTCGTTGTGAGCCTCTCGTCGTTGTTGACGAGGATGCGTGAGGCATCGAAGACCGTAGTGCAGTCCTCATTGGAGCAGAAGTGTACGAAGAAGTCGCATGGAGGAAAAGCAGGTTGGAGGGAAATAATTTTTTCGTCATGTGTTTGCCAATTATTGGGAAGTAGGGCACTCGGCAATAAATTTCTGCACGTAGGAAAAAAAAAGCGGCAACGGGCAAAAATTTACCACGTAAATTTTTGCAGAGTATCTACCATTAGACGCTCGGTAAACTCGTGACGAGCATCTTTGCCGAGTCTCATTGTTTGCTGCGTGTATTTTGGCTCATACTCCAGTGTCGGATTTTGCCGAGTGTGTTCTTTCCATACTCGGCGTATACCCACCATTGCTAAGATTTTTAAGTATGCCGAGTGTTTTTTTTTTTGGCCTTACTCGGCGTATGTTCTCCTTTGTCGAGTATCCATGTAGCCAAATATGATTTTCGTAGTGACATATGGGAGAACTTGTCTGTGGCAAGATGGTTAGGAGGGTGGTTGTACCCCCAGCCCACCAGAGTTCAAATCCTAAATTTGACATTGGTGTTTCTCATTTAGGCGGAATATTCTTCAGTGGGAGGCGACGTTCCCGTCGACAGCGATGCGCATGTGGTGACTTCGTCAATCTCAAGACCCGACCGCCGGCTCAGTCTTTCGGATGTGCTCATAGGGGTAGGGTGTGTGTGCGTGCGTTCATAGGGTGAGTGTGTGCACGTGTATATGAGCGTCTGCGTTGTACTGTGTTTCGTAAAAAATATTACATGTGGGAGTATGTACAACCAGGGGCATAGAACCATTTTCCATATAAAATATTATTCCAACCAACGCATGTATTTTTTGTAATACTCTCTCCGTTCAAAAATAAGTGTCTCAAGTTTAGCAAAAAGTGGATGTATCTATACATGAAACATGTGTAGATACCTCCACTTTTGATCAAACTTGAGACACTTATTTTTGGACGGAGGCAGTAACATTTTCTATTATGAGACGGATGGAGTAGTCAATATATATGTATATATAATGCTATAAATAAATAATAGTACATCTCAGATCTCTGTTCATATCAAGTAATTTGTACATATTGGCGAGTTCCAGTGGTTCCCGGAATATTTGTACTCGGAAATATTTATTGATCATTCCAGTAATATATTGAAAAGTTGGAAGGAGTAGAACGGAGTTCACAGTTTTCGTAAAAACGTATACACAATAATATAAAATCCCTAAGAAAGTTGTTCGGTTTAGTGGATTTTTTTTAGCATTTCACAGTTAAACTGTTATGGTCGTAATTTTGACAAATTTCGTAATCATGAGAAAAAAAATGTTGATACTAGTATGGAACAGCGGCTAGGTCCATAAGGACCTAGAAGCTTGGGTAACAAGGGGCGACCTCTGGAAAAAAGAATTACGACATGCTCCTTACAATTTCTAAAAAGGACCTCAGAAAGAACAAGAAAACACGATCAAGTCCTTCTCTCCTTGCACAAACGGGCGTGCACACCCCATCACGCAGGGCTGCAACTCCAACAGAGACCGACATCTCCATTTCCTCCTCTCCCGCACCTTGCCAGCGAAAGAGCAGCTGAAAATTAACCAGATCTGCCGAGCAGCGTGACCCACCGAGTTTATTCAAACACACGCTTGGATCGGTTCGAAAGTGCGCCATCCACCCCGGACCTTCGTCGGAGGAAAGACTCAACATCCCAGGGTTGTTGTTTGGGAGCGACCACGCCAAGGGCCAGGAAGGAGAGACGACGTATAGCTAGTCTGCACGCTAGCAAGCAACACTACTAAACCCGAGGCCAGCCTCCCCCGGTCTCCCTCCATCGATGCTCACCGGCGAGGAGGGAGGGGAGCCGAGGACGGCGCTGGGAGGAGAGCTCTCTGAAGGAGGGAGGAGAGAGAAGAAAGAGGAGAGAAATGACAACGCGGCGATACCACACCTAGTTGGACCAACTATCATGACCGTCGAATTTGCATCCAACGAACGATATGATTTCGATTAATTGATGATAAAACGAAAAAATCATGCTAATGTGTGGTTTCAATTTTTTTGTTAATGCATGTCCAGAATTTCTTGTTAGTATATAAATCCAAAAGATAAATTACATGAATCCGAAAATTATTGACAATTTATTGACATTTGAAAATTATTAATGATTTGTGCATGGATTGTAAAGGACATCTGTGAGTTGCATTTTCTGAGAAATGAGCCCCCTGAAAACGGCCGGAACCTACAAAACGTTGCATGTGGTTTTTTTTTTCGAAACACAGTACAACGCAGACACTCATATACACGCGCATACACTTACCCCTATGAACGCACACATGCACACCCTACACCTATGAGCACCTCCGAGAGACTGAGCCGACGGATCAGGTCTTGAGATTGATGAAGTCACCACAGGTACCTCGCTGTCGACGGGAACATCGCCTCGCACTGAAGAATATTCCGTCTAAATGAGAAACACCAGTGTTAAACCTGGGGTTTGAACTCTGATTGGCTGGGGGTAGAATCACCCTCTAACCATCTTGCTAAAGGCAAGTTCTCAACGTTGCTGTGGTTGCTTGAAGCTTGCGGCGCATTTGGTATCCTACAGCCAGCCGGGCCAGGCCCGCTGGCTGCGGAACCAGGCCGCTCATTTGGCTGCGTGCAACCAAAACTTTGGCCCACACGCTTCGTAAAGCAACCTCGGGCCAGGCCCCATAGGAAAGGCCGAATCGGCCGTTTCCCTAGAGCCAGGCCCGTTCTTTCTCCATCGATGCTAGCTCTGTACATTACCTTCGTTTCCTCTCACTCTCCTTATTCTTACTTCATCCCCTTCCTTGTAATCAGTGATACACTGCTCGGTTCGAAATAAGTTCTACACCAAAATGATGCGCTTTGATGTTGCTGTTCCATTCCGACAATCTGCTCGAACTTTAGTTAACCGTGCGGCCCTAGTTTCGTGTTCTTGTCTGATGCTTTTTTGGATGAATTTCGTTAAACTTGTCGCACACGATCGACTGTTTCACTAGTAGAGAAAGGCCTTTTAGTGGCGCACCATTTTGCAATTCTGTGGCGCACCCGCAACTTTGCTGGGTGTGCCACAGAAGTCTCACCACTAAATTTTTATTTTGTGGCGCACCGAGCCCGTGCGCCACAGAAAGACCAACTTTCTGTGGCGCACCCAGCCCGTGCGCCACAGAAATAGCTCGGCAGTACACAGCAGAGGAATTCTGTGGCGCACCCACGCCTGGTGCGCCACAGAAAGTGGTGCGCCACAAAAAAAATGCGTCACTAAATTATAGAACAGAAATACAGGTATATTTACATTTTGCTATACAAATACAGGTATATATAGGATTTATACAGATTTATACAGAAATACAGGTATATGAACAGACAAACACATTAATCACTATGTCATCACACATATTACTTAGTGCCCGAGATACATACACATAGTCACAAAAGTGCCGAATGTTTACACAATTAGTCATGATACAAACAAAAGTTCATCATTTCACACTACACATTACAAATGAAGTGTTCACCGCCTAACTAGGATCAAATGTAGTACATCGGCGATGATGGTGAGCAAGACCGTCTCACTTTTTATTTCTTTAATTTTTTTTCTTTAAAATATTTTTGGTTAAATTTGGTTACGAAATACACAATGTCTCATACATATTCAATTCATTTAATACATATATATGCTCTTGCATTGTCTCACACACAATGTCTCATACATATTCATTGTATACATATATATATGGTTGCATTGTCTCTCACACACACACACACAAATTAAATACACCAAAAAAGTCTCTTCTTTGTCTCGGTTCCGAGCTAGTTTCTTTTCTTTCCCTTCTTCGCGGTTGAATACTTTAGGCCGGGCACCTTGAGATTTCTTCGCGTGAATGGACAACCTTTAGTAGGTAGGGAGGTCTTCCTTCTTTGTGTACTAGTAGTAGGCATGTCGAAGTACTTGTCGAATTCCTCCTCGATCTTTGGATCGCTTTCCAAGTCTTTCTCATTGGCGTCTCCTTCCATTCCAATGATGCTCCTCTTGCCCCTCCTCACGACAACACGGTTAGGCTTTGACGGGTCGGTAATGAAGAAGCATTGCTCAACTTGGCTAGCGAGTACCCATGGCTCGTTTTTCGCGGAGGCGTTCTTCGATTTGGCATCGGGGCCCATGGTGGTGAAATACCGGCCTTCTTTGACGACGTCCTTGGCCCATCTCACACGGAACATTGGCACCGACTCTCCACAGTAGTTGAGGTCCCATATCTCCTCGATCCTTTCGAAGAATCTTTGCTTGATAGTAGCCTCGTCCTCGCCGTAGGATAGCATAGTTACTCCTGAGTTTTGATATTCGCTATTCTTGTCCTTTTACTCGGTGTAGAATCTGAAACCGCTGATGTCGTACGACTGATAGGTCCTTACGTTGTGCCCGGGGCCCCGTGATAAGGAGAATATGAGTTTTTCATCTTCTGTAGATGGCGTTTTGCTCTTTGTTAGATCCAGTTGTCTTTGTTTGAACCAACGCGTGAAGCTGGAGTTGTGCTCTCTGGTTACGTCTCCCTTCTTCCTCGGCCGGCCCAGGTCGATGTAATTCTTCTCGATTAAGCTTTTGTGCTCTTTCACGCAAGGTTCGATCAATTGTAAGTGTTGTAGCGCGACCCGGTGAGCCCTGTCGAAGTCGTCCTTTCGACCATGAATGCCGACAAAGAGTGAGAGGGTGTTGTGGCACCCCGATCCAGATGATCGAGCCACCCCATATACCAGTCCCAACAACACTGGATATATGACAACTTGATAAACAAAGGCATAACCAAATATATTCATATGGCATCGAGTTCGGACAAATACAATATTACAACACGGGGTGAGGCTCCAGCTCTTACGCAACAGGCGCACACAACAGTATGAACATTATTTTTCTAACATCAAGCCTCTAGCGGAAGTCGTAGCGGAAGCATAGATAGTAGCGTGGCGACAGCGGGCTTTATTCCACAGGGTTCTGCCTGGAATACGGGTTCCTAGTTCTCGTACAGCGGGTACTCAGCGACAGGTGCAGCAGGGTCTGGCCACATGAAAAGCCAGGTGAGTACATGGAATGTACTCGCAAGACATTAGCCCAAAAACAAACAAGGTCTACCTATATGGCATGGCATAAGTTCAGAAGGTAGCATGGCATAAGTTCGGGTTTAGAAGTGCGAGTCCAAGCTAAACGGTTGGACATAACTTACCTACTTACCTTTGTAGGGAAGTTTCGTGGTTGCTGGAATGAGATCACGTTTCTCATCCAACAACATCTAGGCTTTCAAGACTCTAGCCAACTCTGGCTTAATTCTAGCCAACTATGGCTTTCACTCTAGCCAACTCTGGCTGTCATTCCAGCCAACTCTGGCTATCATTTCCATGCCAACTCTGGCTTTAGGGTTGGGTTTCGTATTCCTTATTTCTCCATATTCGACAGGACTGACTCATAGCGTGACTTGACCCAAACAACGTCCCCTAACCCAGGGACAAGGCTAGACATCCAGATTTACACTCTCGAGAGGTTGCAACTTTTATCCACACACTGAAGTCTAGGCTTGTACCGCCGGTACCGAAGTACTAGAACCGACCATGGCGGACAGCACAAACCCATACTTCCACAGTCGTTTACTCTACCAAGACACTCCCTGTATAGCCACCGACATAATTCTATGCCTTGTGCAGAAGTGAATCCGGCACGTCCCCAACCGATGAGCGATGCCTAACTCCGGAACCTTCGCAAGACTAGCCCCGACCAACTATGGTAACCGACTAGACTTGCCAAAGAGGTGGCATCAAAGGAGGCTGATAAAATACCCGGCCATGGTCCGCCCACACAGACGACGCATGGTTGTGCTGGTTGTGTTTGGTGAGTGGCACTATGTGACTCAATCTAGTCGAGGGAGGTGATTATCTTCTTAGTCATTTTGTTTGATTACAGACATCAACATTAACAAAGCAACACATGGCATCCATATAATAATTTCAGCAGTAAATAAACATATCACTTGCAGGTAACATAACAATAATAATACCCGGTGACTATGGCGGTTCCTCCAGCCGGTGTTACCAGGGGTTAGTGTTCACATAATAAATAACATAGTGTTTCAAACGGATAACCGTGGCGGTTCCTCCAGCTGGTGGTCACCGTAAAGAATGAACCGAAAAGCACTCATAAGAATGAGAGAGCATCCATTCCACTCGAGGGTTATTCCGACGTGGTGTCAGCAATCTCGGCAAAAAGAACCAAATGGAAAGTCAGCGTCCCAAGCGTCGCAGTCCAGGTGGCTTACGCCAACCACGTTTAACGGAGGGATAAGAAGCAAATAACTCTTTTGGCAAATGCCCCCAACTCCGAGGATCATAAGACGACATTCGTCCGCTCCTCACCTCGGCGAAGAGGAAAAAGCAAACAAAGCCCTGCAAGCGCGAGACGCACAGTTGTAATATTTCCCCCATTCCTTCGACTGAGGTGGTTCCTCCGGCCATTGTCTCGGGAACGGGAGTGATGCACAGATAAGCAACTATAAGGTAGTGCAACAATTTAAAATGCAATATGGCATGTGAGGTGCAACAGATATTAATTTAACAGTCAAAATATTTCCTAAGTTCGACCAAGTTTGAAATTGGGTTGGTGGCTTGCCTTCAGTAGAGGGGTAGGGCTCGGGTTCGACTGCAACTTCGTTGGAGAAGTTTGGATCTATTTAAAGAATAAAACGGTATTAAAACTCTTCCTACGGCATCGAACAAACGATCAAGCAAATGAACTCCAAATGAAATACTTTTGACGTCATTTGACAGACATTTTGAAAACAAAGCTATCAAAAAAAGATTCATATTTTTTTGATGATTTTTGAGAGAGATATGGATTTTGAAAGTTTCTGCCATTTATTTAAACAGAAAAATAGAAAACATAAAAACCTTTGGAAAAGATTAAAATCCTGATAGTGGGACCCACTGTCGGTGACTCATGTTTTAAACCGAACCGGTACGCGCTGAAAAAATAAAAAGAAAAGGCAGGTGGCGGGGGTGGCCGTCTCCGACGAACCTACCGGCGGCGTTCTCCGGCGGCTAGGGGGCACGGGAGGCGAGGGAGAGGATGCGGGAGGGCTCGGGGAAGCGTTGTGAAGCTCGTCGGCGAACTTGCGCGTGCTAGGGAGGTCGGGGGTGAGCAGAGCTTGCACAGCCGTGGCTCCGGCGATCTGTCGACGACGGATTCGACGATTCCGGCCACGGCTTGCTCCGGCGATGATGGCTAGAGATTCTCCATGGTCTAGAGAGGCTGTGGGTGTGAGGATTGAACTAGGGAGCTACTATGGGGAAGAAATCGAGCGGATTCCTTGCGGTGGTGGCGAGCTCAAATCCGGCGCTCCGGTGATCTACGGGTTCTGATACTGCGGTGGGGGAGGCTTGAGAGCTCGAGGGAGGTGGGATGATGGCTTAGCGGTGCTGGGGAGGTCTATTTATAGCGAATTGGAGTGGTGCCAATTATCGGTGCTCCGGTGAGGGCGGCACTGCTCGCCATTGCTATGCTGGGCGGTGCGTCGCGGCGCTGGTGGCTCCTTTGTGTGTCCTAGGGCATTAACGAGCTCCAGGAGGAAGAGGGGAGGCAGGGGGACGGCACGGTGGCGTCGACACCTGGCGGCGACTGTGGCGTGCGGCTCATCGCCGTGTGCGTGGAGGCTAGCTGCGGAGGGGTTGCCGGCGTCGTGGGGCGGCTGGAGGAGAGTGGGGGAGGTGGAGATGGCCGGGGAGCGGCTGGGGAGTGGCTGGGGGGCACGGGAAGCAGCAGGGGCGCGGCGCTCCGGTGTCGAACACCTGGCGGCGCCACTGGCGTGGTGATGCCAGTGGTGATCACCGCAAGGGGCATGCCGATTGCGCCATATCTCGCGAACCACTGAACCAAAATGAGTGTGGTTTGTTTCGTTGTGCGCCAAATTGGATAATCTCCAACTTCTCTGACTAGTGTTTGGTCAAATTCGAAAGTTGTTCTATAGGAAATTTTGAAAAAACACTTCTGGTCAAAAGAGGAAAATGTTGTTTTGGTGAAGCAAATGAAATGTAAAAGGGTTCATAAAATTCCCTGAGGTGTGTGTGTCCATTGTGGTTGTTTCTAGGGCCTTGCCTCATAAGAAAGAAATTCTTTGACTTGCTTTTGAAAATAAAGAAGAAAAAGGGCAGAAACTAAAGTGGGGAGTTACTCCAAAATTTTGTAAACAAGGTATCCAATGTTTTTGCATATTTGGGCTATATATTGCCCAGGGGTCATCCCCTAATTTTTGCAGAATTTTAGGAAAGATATTTAGGGTACTTCCTTTGTAAAGTCACAAAACTTAGGAAAGATATTTAAGAAATTTTGGTAATTAAAATAAAGGAAAATATAGAAATAATATTTTTGGGTGAAATGAGCCAGCAACAAGTTTGCCAAGTGGGAGAGAATTCAAAACATAAGATCCCAAACTTGGACAAGGTTTCGTAAATGGTCGAGAATTTTTAAAAGGGTTGCCAAACCGAGGGAAATTTTAATTCCAAATCACAGGAATGAGTTTTTGAAAGAAATTTTTTGAAAGGCCAAATTTCAGGATGTTACAGGTGCCCTCGCGGTGACCATATCCATTGAGCCTGCCGAGGTGTTTCCTCCTGGGCAGACCAACATCCTGGTTCTCGGTGCTTAGATAATTCTGGCAGAAGGAGATGCACTCATAGGTTAGAAAGCCCTTGGCCATGCTTGTGTCTGGACGGGCCCTGTTGCGAACGTATCCTTTCATGACATCGTTCATCCTTTCGAACGGCATCATGTAGTGCAGGAACGTCGGCCTGAGCTGCCTGATGTCATCAACGACATGGAGAAGGAGATGCACGCAGATATCAAAGAATGCTGGCGGGAAGTAAATCTCTAGCTCGCATAGTATCAGCACGATCTCTTCCTGTAGTCTGTCGAGCCGCCTCACGCCGATCGAGTTCCTGTTGATGACGTCGAAAAAGTTGCAAAGCGCAAGCAGCGTATCACGGACGTGCTCGTCCATTATCCCTTGAATCGGAACGGGAAGTATCTGCGTCAACAGCGCGTGACAGTCGTGAGACTTCATCCCGCTAAACCTCTTCTTCGTTGCGTCCAAATATTTGTTTATCTTCCCCGCGTAATCATGAGGAAATTTGACTCCTAGGAGACACCTGTAAAATTGATCGAGCTCCTCCGTACTCATAGTGAAGCACGTAGCGGGAAGCACCACCGTGTTCTTCTTTACCCTTTTGCGGCGACCTTGAGTCCCTTCCATCTGATCATCACCATCATCACTATCGGTGGCCTGATGATCTTTCCTGACACCAAGCCATTTCAGATCGTATCTTGCTTTCGTCCCATCCTTAGACTTTTCCAGCATGTTGGATATAGTGCCAAGCAGACTCTCGGTGATATTCTTCGTAATGTGCATCATATCGAGGCTATGTGGCGTCTTGAGGACCTTCCAGTACTCCAAGTCATGGAAAACATACCTCGCTTTCCATACACCCAGCAGCGGATCTACCTTCGGTCGTTTCTTTCCCGGCGCAGGGCACTCCTCCCAATTTTTCAACAGCTCGTTGTCGAGGTGTGGTGGAGTAGTGCCGTAGAGGCAGTCGACGCGGCGGACCAGAGTCGACGTGGCGGAGTAGTGCCGTAGAGGCAGTCGACGCGGCGGACCGGAGTCGACGCAGCGGACAAAGCGGTTGTAGAAGTTGTCGAATCATGGATGCGATCTTGGCGAGTTATGGATGTCATAGTGGACGGAGTCGACGCCTTGAAGTGCGACGGAGGGAGTGGAAGCGGCGGACCGGAGTCGACGCGGTGCGGGCAACGCTCAGCCCCCGAGTCCCTTATTAGGCCGGCGAAGGAGAGTCGACGGTGCCGAGTCGATGAAGGCACTCGAGTTGCGTGTCGACTGCAGCGATGAACTTGTCGTTGACGAAGCGCCATCCCCCGAGTGTCGCAGGCGGAGTCGATGAAGGCGAGGCCGCCAGCCCCCGAGTGTCGAAGGCGGAGTCGATGAAGACGAAGCCGCAAGCCCCCGAGCGTCGGAGGCGGAGTCGACGATGCGGAGTCGAATAAGACACGCGAGCCGCTGTTGTCGAGTCATGGACGTCGTAGTGGACGGAGTCGACGCCGTGAAGTGGTGCGGCGGAGGGAGTCGAAGCGGCGGGCCGGAGTCGACGCGGCGCGGGCAACGCTCAGTCCCCGAGTCCTCCTTATCAGGCTGGCGAAGCGGAGTCGACAATGCAGAGTCGATGAAGGCACTCGAGTCGCGTGTCGAGTGCAGCGATGAAGTAGATGTCATTGTTGACGTCGAAGGGCCAGCGCACCGCCGTGGTGATCGACGAAGCGGAGGGGAGTCGAAATTTGCCAGCAGTGTGCGTTGACGATTGCGATTGTCCGACCTAGTCGACGGTGGCGAGTCGTCGATGGTCGCCTTGATTATCCTCGTACATGCACACATAGGAGTAGGAGACAAAGCAAATATTAGCAGATCGACAATATAATACCCAAAATAATAAGACAAGAGTGATTAATTGATGAAGATCGGGAACCGTGCAGCATGCATATGCGTTGCATGCTTGCTACTCCTTTGCAATCACGCATGTGCAGCATTTTGTTTTCCTGATTGGGTTGGTAGAGACTTGAATCGCATTGCAGCCGCGTGTGCTGCCGCTGCTCTCTGACTTGATCCATCGCGACGGGATTTTTGCCATTGACGCCAGCCGACAGCAGCTTCAGCACGTTGCCAATGCTTTTAATGTCGTGTCCGTGGTGCTCACGGATGCTACCGCCGTCGTCTGGCTTGTGGCCGCTGGTGGCTGTCAGATTTGATCGGGCGAGCCGACCCACGGGACGCTGCCGCCGTTTCGCTAGATGCGATCTGCCCGCACGGGAGCGTGGACGCATGGAGAAGGCGCCGGTGACTCGACAGGCGCCGGCGACTCGATGGGCACTTGGGGAGCCGACTGCAGATGCGTTATGCGCGCTGCACGCTCGCCCCGCTGCCGGCCGTACCAGCGAACAAATTAGCCAGATGCGATCTGCCCGATGGCATGGCGGCCGCCGCTGAAGAACTTGGATGCATTGAGACGAATGCCTGCCAGATGCGATCTGGCCATGGTTGTCGATGAAGATTGGAGCCGCCGAAACGTTGAATCCAGCGCGCGTTCTTCCCACAGACGGCGCCAATTGTCGAGGTGTGGACTCGGCAAATCCCTGGGTTGTGTACCCCGGGTTGATTGAGGGGGAGAGAGAGTGCGCGCTGGTAGTTCCGTCGGCTGACAAGCGAGGATTTACCCAGGTTCGGCCCCTCATGGTGAGGTAAAGACCTACATCCTGCTTGTCTGATCTGTATAGATGTATGATGATGTTACATGGTGGCCGCGAGGGCGAGGTGAGACGTGGTCTCGTATCGATCTCCCCCTATGGGGTGCCCCTGTCTGGCTTTATAAAGGGAGCCAGTAGGGTTTACATGAGTTTTTGTCTTGTACTACAAGTTGTAGCTTGTTGGGCTTCACGGGCCTCCAGGTGCTGGGCCGCATCGGGTACGCCAACGGTCGGGTGCCCGGAGGGTACGCCCACATCACTCGTCGATTTCTGTGCCGCTCCTCGGGCTCGGGGCTCCTTCGATCTTGTCCTTACCATTGAACAGGTCACCGCGTTTTCTCCACGGGTGATCCATGCGAAACCACCTTCGAGCCCCTGGGTACACGGTTTTCTAAGACCCGGAATTTCTTGGTAGCTGGAGATGCGGGGTCTTATCCAAGCACCTGACACATGCGCAGAATCCGTGGCCTACCTGGGCCGATACATATGAGCAACCAGGATAGTCCTGCACCGTCGTGAGCAACGTGGCTCTCATGTCAAAATAATCTCCAGTGTAGGCATCCCACGTACGGGCTGGCGTCTCCCACAACGTGGCTAACTCCTCTTTCAACAGCGCGAGATACATATGTATGTGAACACCTGCTTGTTTCGGCCCCTGAATGAGAATACTCATGTGTATGTACCTTTACTTCGGGCACAACCACGGGGGAAGGTTGTAAGGCCATACAAACACGGGTCAGGTGCTATGCGTGCTACTCTGGTTGCCGAACGGATTGAGTCCATCGGTGCTCATACCCAGCCTGACGTTCCTTGCGTCGCCTCCGAAATTTCCGAAGGCGTTGTCCAATTCTTCCCACTGGCTAGCGTCTGAAGGGTGTGTCAGGATCCTGCCCTTCTCCGGATCTTCTTCGGGCTTCTCCCTTTCCGTGTGCCATTGCATGAGCTTTGCTTCCTTAGGGTCCATGAAGTATCGCTGCAGACGGGAGTGACAGGAAAGTACCATACCACTTTTCGAGGAACTTTCTTCCCAGTACTCTTGTACCGTCCTTGGCCGCACACCGGACATGTGGTTCTGTCCTCGTACTCGCCCCGATAAATTGCGCAATCATTGATGCAAGCATGGTATTTAACGTGCGGTAGGTCAAGAGGGCACACGACTTTCTTGGCCTCCTCGATACTAGTTGGCAATGTGTTCCCCTCGGGAAGACGCTTGTGGAAGAATTGCATGTTCTTGTTGAAGCTCACGTCGGTCCATTTGTTTCCCGACTTCATCTCCAGGCATCAAGCGTTACTTGGCTTTCTCTCTAGCGGTGCTCGCCTCCTTGAGGAGCAGTTCTTGAACATGAGAGTCCATCAAGGCCGACATTAGCGAGTTCTACGTGTTCGCGTCTTCTCCACCACCATCTACTCCTTCATCATGTCTGCCGGCATCTCCTTCGTCATGATCATCTTGCCCGCCCTCGTCTTCACGCGCAACATTTGCTGTCAGCGCTTGGTTGAAGCCTTGCATGAAACCGCACCTGAGCAGGTGATCCTCCAATTGTCCGGAATCAGGGTCGATCCATCTCACGAGTTTGCAACTTCGACACGGACATCGTATCTGGCACCCGTTGCACCGAATCATTTACGCCTTCGCTTCTTCCTTGTAGCTGTTGATTCGATCGGAGCTCATCTTGATGACCATGGTCGCCTACGCGGTATACATATAGAGTGTGTTATTAATTAGAATTAATTAACCCAACATGCACACACACATACATAAACATGCATGTTCGACGAAAAAATTCGGCATGACTTCCCCTAAAAGTAGGACATATGGGTGGTGCAAAAATTTACCGAAATGGAAATGAATCAACATTTCGGTAAACATCCATGCACCACGTCGGCGCAAGGCAACAAAAGGCAACAACATGCAAAGATTCATGTATAAACATCCATCGTCGCGCCATATACGTGCAAACATCCATACACACCGTCGGCCACACAAAACATGCATATATATACATATCCATCCAACAATACCCACCTAGTAGATCTAGATCTGTTACCGAGACGTGACCGTGATCGATGAGAGAGAGTGTGTGGTGATGGAGAGAAAATAGTGGAGAAAAAGAGATGTATTGGGAGAGGAGGAGAGTATGTATGGAGGCTCTCCCAAGCCCTCACCAATTATATATCAAACAAAGTAGGTTTAACTACAAATAATGGAGAAAAGTATGGGCAAAATGGCATGGGAGAGAGGAGGACCTCGAGCTAGCTAGAGATGGGGGAATGGAGAAGGTCACATGGGAAAAGTGGGGCTGCCACCTTTTTGTAAATCTGGCGCCCACTTTCTGTGGCGCACGATGCTCCGTGCGCCACAGAAAGTCATGTTTCTGTGGCGCATGCTTGTTGATGCGCCACAGAAAGCCGACTTTCTGTGGCGCATCAGCCAGCATGCGCCACAGAAATCCTACTTTCTGTGGCGCACCGAGCGCCGTGAGCCACAGAAAGTGCCCAGATGGATCTGGTCCAATGATTGGCCGTGGGTCCCACAGAATTTCTGTGGCGCATGCGTGGACATGCGCCACAGAATATCTGCTTTCTGTGGCGCATGGGCTTGAAATGCGCCACAGAAAGGCAAATATTTCTGTGGCGCACATTGCTCCATGCGCCACAGAATTATTTCTGTGACGCACCAATTAAGGGTGCGTCATAGAATGACCGTCTACCTATAAGCTTTTCTCTACTAGTGTTTTCGATTTCCTTCCAGGAGTAGCTTCACCTCGTCATTCCGCACAACTTTCGTGTTGTAAGTTTTGTGTTTCGGTGCTTGTAGATGGATAATCTTGTACTGTAAGATGCATATTTAGACTGTTCTAAGTGTACGCGTCTTCTTCAACCTCCGCTCTACCTCGTCATCGCCGAACTCTAGCGTCGCCATGCCGTGTCGTTGCCGTCAAGCTCCGCAGCCGCCATGTCGTCTCCTCACCGTCCAGCTCCGCCGCCATGCGTCCAGCTCCGTCGCCATGCCGGCTGCTCACCTCCGCCGCCACCGCCCGAGTTGTCGTCATGGTCGCCGTTCGCGGACAGGCTACCTCCGACGCCGCCGCTCGCGCCGTCGTCATGCTCGCCGTTCTGCTGCTACTCCATGGTGAGAGTTAAGTACACCTAAGTGAAAAGAGGTGATAGTAATCATCATCAACAACATAGCATGTTGTTTGGTTTAGCTGCATACACCCGGCCTGGCTGGAGTGGCTGTAGGCTACCAAACAACAACCACAACTTTGTTTTAGGGGTGGCTCTACGTGGGCAGGCCCTGGAGAGCCCTTCTCCAGTGAGCTCCAAATCAGCTGCGGGTTACCAAACGCGCCCTTGAGAAACTGCGTGCTGGGGCCTGGGTGACACATAATAAACATGTGCACTTTGTACCAGACGGCTGTGAAAACACGCACGACACTGGAGTACTGAAGAACAGTAAGTCCATTGCTTGCGTTAGGTGAAGTGTTTAGAGCATCTCCACCGGGGCCTCCAAATCGGTGTCCGACACCCCCCAATTGAGGCCCAATTGGGGGGTTCCGAGATGTGTCCGCCCGAATGGGGGGTGCAGCCCACAGGGGCGCACCCCAAAGGCCCACCCCCCCCCCCCCCAAACGGCCCTAATTTTGAGCATTAGATCGAACACCTTATGGGCGCAGGAACCGCCGCCGGTTCACCTTCGAGTCGCTTCGGAACACGGCGGTTTGGTGTGGACGTGCAACCGCCGCCGCGCTGCTTCGGGGTGGCGTTCGCACCGCTTCGCAGCAATATAACCATCCTCCCGGCCGCACGTCGCTAACATTCTTTCCGCGCACCACCACCCACAACTCGCTCGCCATGTCGTCGCTGAGAAGAAGGCCGTGCTGCCCGATCAGGAGGAGGAGAAGGAGGCCATGGTGGTCGCCGATCAGGAGCAGGAGGCCGTCAGGACGTCGAGGCCGAGCAGGAGCAGGACATCGAGCCCGCAACTCCATCACCGGCACGCCCTGCTTTCTAACCGTGGGAACCTTGGTCCCGTGGCCATCCCGTGTGGCTGGTGCACATGCAGCAGAGGCCACCCCCAGGCAGCGGCACAGGAGTGGCACTCGGGCATTCCAGACGTGGCGCCGGCGGACGACGGGCCTGGAACACCGCCACCTAACGCTGACTCCGATGACGACGAGTAGTGTCTCCTAGTTTCTAGTTGTAATCATATGTAATAATTGGATGCATGCATTAATAAAAGCCTCCAAATTGTTCAACTGCACCGGATATGAAATCCCGGCCATGACATAGTTTAGACCGCGCCGGAGAGCAAGTCTCCCAGCGCCAGCCATCAAAATAGGTTTGACCTCGCCGGAGAACTAGTCTCCAATGCAGGCCATCAAAAGGCGCCCCCGGCGCAATGGTGCATGCCGATCAGGCATCCACTTGTTCGTCCTCGGCCTCCTCGCCATCCTCACCGTCCTCATCGGATTCCTCGAGCGCAGCCGCCTCGGCCGCCGCCTTCTCAGCCTGAATGCGCCTCTGTTCGGACACAAAGTAGGCCTTCTGGTTGGGGCTCATGTCGCTCGTGTTGGTGGCCATGAGCATATGCTCCTCCTTCTTCTCATGGGCCTTGAGCTTGGTCTTTTGCATCTCGAAGTAGATTTCCCACTTTTTTTTGGCCGCGGCTTGTATCTTCTTCTTCTCGGCACTCGACACGGCCAACCGGTGACGTAGAGCTTCATGACTCTTGGATGCTGCACGACGAGGCCGTCGTCTTCTTGCCAACCCTGGCGGCCGCCTTGCACGCCTTGACTCCCATCTCTGGATGATCGGCGCTAGCGGCCGGCAGCTTCCTTTCATCTCCCTCGGCCACATCCTTGACATGGCCCTTCCATTTCGGGCAGTCGCGAAGCGCCTCCCAGTAATGCATCAACTTGTATGCCTTCTTACGATCCATCGCCAAGTCGACGTACATGTAGCCGGCATCGTTCAACGCGCAAACAAGCACAAGTCAAATATGTTTTAAACATAGCCGGTTACAAATAAGACGCAAGTTAAGATGACCGGATAATCTTGTCGGTGTCATTCTTGCCACTCTCATCTCTATTCATGATTTGCTCATGGCAACCATGAAACTTGCTAGTGAGCGTCGAGATGACGCCCCACCGGCTTTCAACCGATTTGGCATTGCGAGTGGGCAACACATCATGAGGTGGATATGCCTTCTCTCGGTGTAGTCCTTTTGTATGCGTGCCCAATAGGCATCCCTCTTTTGGTTGGCACCGGTCGTGCCGCTCATGCTCACGGCCATCCACGACTCGCACAACAACACGTCCTATTTGTCGCTCCAAGTCCGGCCTCGATAACCTGCCTTCTTGCCGCCATCCTCTTCCCCTTCTTCGCCTTCCCCTTCTTCGCCTTGGTCGCCCACTTCTTCGCCCTGGCCTTGGTCGCCCTCCCCTTCTTCGCCCTGGCCAAACTGATCGGCGTCGGCACCTCCGTAGGCACCACCGGCGATCAGTTCAGCCATCGCATTGTCGCCGCATCCTACAACACAAAAACGGACGTCCCGTATTGCAATTAAGTGTACAAATTGCAATTTGCATCCGGCACCCGCAATAAGTGCGCACAACAACCATTTGCATCCGGCCGCCGGCAATAAGTGCGCACAACAACAATCGGCCGACCAACACAATAAATGAGCAGATCAGCAAGATAAATAGCATGCACCTCACCGAGTGGGCCGGCCGCGTTGGCGCCTTCATGCCTGAAGAGGTGGCCGCGCGAAGCGGTCGCGTCGACGCTTTTGGATGTCGTCCGCCGCATCGCCGACGAGTCGTTGAACAACAACGGCGCCTCGTTCAGATCAAGGGTCGGCTCGTCGGGGGAGATGGACTGCCGCGAAAGATGCGACTGGTAGCCGTAGCCGTCGTCGAAGAAGGCCGGGGCAGACGACGACCCGCAAAATACGTCGGCGCCGCATGGGCTAGAGCTACTCTGGCTCATGGCGATCAACATCTCGGCGGTATCAGCCGCCTTGTACTTCGCCTTCAGTCGCCTGACTTGCCGAAGTGGGAAGCGGCTTTGCGCAGCTCGGCCTGGCTGAGCGGCGCCTTTGCCACCGGCACCGAAAGCTCCTGCGGCTCCCGCTTCATCGCCTTCTTCTTCGGCTACGCTTGGGTTTCGAGAGGCCAACGGGCTTTGCCGGCATGGTGGCGGAAGGCGAGGAGCTCGCGGCGGCGGCGCAAGGGTTTGGGAAATATAGGGAAGATTGAAAATTTTGGCGCCGGGGGCGGCAATGTAGAGGAAGGGGAATTGGGCGTCCGACGCTGTGTGTATGACGGGGGCCACCCCTTTCAGAGGCCATGTCCGCCCCATATCCGGCTTGGAGGCCCTCTCGGGGGTGTCGGACACGATTTCGGTCGGGACGACCCTCTGGATGCCGCTGGCGGGCGATTCTGCCGTCCGGACACATTGGGCCTTGAGGGTCAATTAGAGCCCCGGTGGAGATGCTCTTCGCGTGAGCGCATTTGAGAGCAGACTGTAGCAGGACAACTGTGGACTGTAGTAGGTCTTGGTTAACGTACCTGTACTGAAGGGCCATGCGCGGCGTGCATTGAAGGGCACAGTCAGGGCAGTCAGTGCACTGCTTTCAGAATGTAGAGCCTTGGACGAGCACGACCATCTTCAGATTAAGTCGATCCCACCAAGGCTGTTGGGTTATCTTGCTGAAATTATTGACAAGATTAAATGAAGCGGGCATGCACAAACAAGTGGCAGGAGAGGAGCAGCAGCCGCGGTTCAATGCGGTCACGCGCAGAGTGTGCGCGCGTGTGTGACTGCTGCACGATGCAGTTGGCGGCTAGCCTGCTTGTCTAGCGGCGCCAGTGGCCGTGGGAACTGGGGAGCAGCAGCTACCGGCCATGGCTAGGTGGTCACCGGGAAGTGCGGCCGAGGGAGGATGGGGACAAAGCGAGCGGCGAGTCACCGGGGCGACGACGAATTCCGACGAGACCCGAGGCATTGCATGCAGTGAGAGAGAAGAGGGGCGAGAAAAGGCGGGACGCTTTCCACCCCGGCCGGAGCCGGAGCCGGAGCCGATCGGCAGAAACGAGGGCATGCATGCACACCACGACAGCGAGTGATGAGCGGCAGAAAGCCCGGTCTCGGGTCCAGTTCCCCACAAAGCTTTCTTGCTAAACCCTACCTACTCTGCCACCTTTCTTGCTAATCCATCCCTTGCACCGTCTCGTCTCGTGCATAGAGTGAGTACTCCTACTCCGAGTAGAAAATTAGCAAGCTGCTCCCGCCGCATCCCTACCCGTTAGCTGTCATCTGCCCCAAGAGTCAAAGCTTGGAGTCACAGGGAAAGTCTTCTTCGCCAGATTCAGCGAGTAGCTTACTTTTGAGTTCTCTTTTGCTCTCTGCCCTTTTGACTTTTTTGAGTATCGAACCTCAGAAGATCGTATTCTTGTACCAATGGAGTGTGAAAAAACAATTGCACATGAACATCGATCATACTAGCCTCAAAGGCAATGTGTGGATCGATGGTCCATCGGGTTCCATGTTAATACTGTGCATCCTAGATCGTGATACCGGACAAGCATGCACGCATGATGGACTTCCCACCTCGTGCTACAACTAGGTTTTCTTTGTTGTAAATTTTAGTTTCTTAAATGTGAGGATCCATATTGTCAAAATTTTAGTTTCTTTAATGAGAAAATCCAGATGCATATTTTAATCTTCCTTATTTTCAACCGAGTTGCATCTGTCGTGATGTTTTGATTATTGAAGATGTTTGTAATCTGCAATTTCATTTCCATCTTCTTTTCCAATATTCTTCATTTTCTGGTTTGCCTCTTAAGCACTCTAACCTCTTTCGATCCTCTTCTTTTGATCGGTTGTGAAGTTCAAATATTACAAGATAACCATTTTGCTTTCGTGACAATGATTCGACTCGGTTCTCATACCCCGCGGATTGCAATGACATATTGAATCTTAGACGATAGTGGCTCAAATCAAACCCAAGTGCAAAATTTCTAATGAAATCAGAATTAACTTATTCTCAAACAAAAATATCAGAATTAACCAAACCTTAGAAATATTTTGTGAGGGGATCAGAGATGGTGTTTTTGTTCCTGCGAGCAAACCATGTCCCCTTTGGTGTCTCACGAGATCATGGTGCGGTGGCACGCTCGAGGGAGAGCACCGACGAGCCACGGAAGGGACAAAAATACGACCGATGCGGACCTTTCCTCCTGTCGAAAACTGGCCAGGGGGTGAGACAGGAGTTGCATGCAGATGGCGGAGGGTGTGTGTGTGTGTGGGGGGGGGGGGGGGGAGGGGGCAGGGGGAGCTATGCTAAGGGTGGCAGAGCTAGGCAAGGGAGGAGGCAGAGCAGAAAAGTGGTCGTCGGGCAAGGGTTGAAAATTACTTGGAAAGGTTTGAGTTGGGTTCGGATATCAGATCTAACGTGGTGGATGCTTTCGGGCAGCCCCAGATCCACCTTACGGGTTGGGTACGAGAATGCCGGACAGACCAAACATTTGGGTTAGATGTGTGGAGTATGGTCGGGTAGCATGTTTCTGTCCATACAGTATCCGGACAGTCCGATCGGGCGTATAGGGGAAGCGGGGGGGGGGGGGGGGGGGGGTGTCTGGTTTGAGATGCTTTGGGGCTGCTTGGTCGTCGTACTATTAGGCCCTGGAAGCGATGCACACAAAATGGAGGATAATACTACAAAATGTACATCTATGTTACAACATATTAGGTATAATTTGTATTGTGCCATTTTGCACTTCATAATAAATTACAAATCTTGCATCCACTTTATTTTACATGCTAGAGTTATGTAGCCTATTTCTTTCTTGCTTACTGGCTTTTCTTCTCGTCTTGTTTAATTGTCGGTTTCTAAAAATGCCTACATTTTATGCAGAAACAAGCTTTCAAGTTCCATGTGGCGTGACAAACCCTTCTACTAAATACAATGCCTCTTGACTTGGTTTTCAAATATAACTAATTTAGCAAAATTGGTTCAGATGAACATATATGTGCATTGTTGGAGTTAGACATCGCACTAGAATTCATCTTAAAGAAACTTAAGTCTCACGGGAAGAATTTAAGAGCCAAGACCAAAATTCTGGATCAAATATCTGCGCAATTTTTTGTTTAGGGAAAATACCCAGTGTGCATGGGGGTATCTACACGCCCTAAGTTTGACTGGAACGTATGTGCAACGGTAAAAACAGATTACTAAAAAAGGGGGTATGTTCATAATAAAGATGATAGAATTATAAAAAGTGTTTTGATTTTTTTTCAGTTATTTTCCATCCACTAAGATTTTTCACTAAAGTTTGACCAAAAAGTCAACGGAAAAAGTCAACTAGGGAAACAAGCTAAAAATGAAAACCAAAATATTTCTCCATAAATTCCGAAACCAGTTTTGTACACCAATACTCCGTGTTCTGTTTGGAAAACAAGCTAAAACGGGCATATCGGCTTGTATCGCGTGTAGCGCATAGGTGTGTAGCTACCATAGCAAATTTATGTTTTGAAAGATTACTGTAGCCATGCATAGCAAATTGCTTCTCGTTACGTTTAAAAGGTCTAAAATTGCATATTATTTACTATATTGTATAAAAATTTGGTTTGTTTTACTGTCCTTTTTTGTCCGTAGAATGGACCCCATGGGATCAGCTATAGCCCAACTTTTAATAATAGTAATGAAGTTTCAATGAGAAAATAAATATATCTCTAATAAAAACTTTACTACTAAGAGATCATACAACCGCTAAAATCCTCTCGAATCAAGGCCGTACATTGGCAATATGGAGTTACTATCATTATCTTAGTTTTAAAATTCAATATTAGATAAATAGAACATGGTTACAACCAGATAGATGTAGCTGAACAGAAAATCATATTGAAGCTCGAGCTCACTAGAGATTTTTATTTTAAATATTCACA
Source organism: Poa pratensis (assembly GCA_947311845.1). Lineage (NCBI taxonomy): Eukaryota > Viridiplantae > Streptophyta > Magnoliopsida > Poales > Poaceae > Poa > Poa pratensis. The sequence goes on from CAMZMU010000072.1 coordinate 34,039,679, forward strand.
AATAATAATTTGAACTTCAATAAAATCTAAAAAAAGTACATATAGATAATGATGTTTATTTCATGCGTGTGATATCTCAATCTGAAATACTTAATATTATGGACTACATAAAAAGAAAAAAAATCTGAAATTAGTTGAAGGTTTGCTATTCACACACGCGGATCTATAATTTTTGTGTGTACTGTACAATATAGAATATTTCAAACTAAGGCTTTGCACATTTAGAGTATACATCATTGCCCATATGTACATAATTTATTTCAGAATTTTATGTAATTTTAAAATGCATTTATCAAATATTTAAAATAAGTGTCAAAATGACTCACTCGTAACTGCATCCATAGACGCGGAAATACAACGAGAATCACAAGACTAAAAAAATACTCACTGAAACCGCATTCGAACTTACTTTTGTTGTGCTACCTTAGCTCTTGATGACGGCTGAGCACTAGACACATGTATATCAACAAATATTTCTACTACGGTTTTCTATGCTGAAAAAATAAACTAAAATATACTAGAAAATGTAGTCTTTTAATACTCTCCAGAGGTCACTATCAAAAATTCAATTAACAGATATACATGGGTCGTTATCTTTTCCAAAATAAATTGATTAAATTTGTTCCATGTGCGATGGTGTTCATCAATGTGAACGTTGCGTGTTGTCACAGAGAAAAAGTAGCCACATGCTTATTAGTTGGTTTGTTTTCTTGTTATTTTGAAATTGAGATAGTGATATTGTATACAAAATGGAAGAACTATTTTTAATTTTTAACGCCACTTTGGATCAAAGGATTAAGAGACACGGGATGTTTGGTGCAAACAAAGCATTGCAAATAACATGTTGGTGGTTTAGATGAACATAGAGAACTATAAAGAAATCTCAATGTTACACTTACACGATTGGACAACCGATTATTATAAATAAATTGAAGTGACGATCAAATTTTTGTGGCGCTAAGTCACATCCAAAACAAGATTTTGTTTGGATAGCATCTTTTTTATCAAAATTAATTCATAAGAAGAATTCTATTTCCGCCTTACGGATACAGATTTGTGGCACCGGGGCACCAATGAACACTATAAGATTTGTTTTTTGAAATTTTCAAATTTGAGTTCGGAAAAAATCCCAAAAAATTCCTATGACATATGCATGTTTCCTACCTATGTGCCAATTTTCGGTGTAAAAAAGTCGTATTCCGAGCTATATAAAAATAACAAAAATCTGGGCATAAATAGGAAATATCAGTAACATAACTAAGCTCCAAGAAATGGCGAGCTGTGGTTGCTCGCGTGCCCCGCCGCAATCCGTGCCGTCCGCTGCCGATCGAGCGGCCCGGAGCGCACGCCCGTGACACTTTTGCAGAAACACCCCTCACAAGTCAAGAAAAAGCTCCGCGCTCCAAACTTTCTACCGCGGAGGATTAAAAAACAACTTTAGAAAACAACGGGTCCTTCCTAAAAAATTTCCAAAACATCCACTTCCCCGTGCTCTCCTCCTTCCTCTGGCGAAAACCTAGCCGCATGGGCTCCGCCGCGTCGTCGCCGTCCTCGGCGACCGCCACCGCTACGCAACTACTCGCCCCACGACGCTCTCCACCCTCCGCCGCCGGCGCGGCCCTCCACCCCCAGCCCCGTCCCTCCGGCCTCCACCCTCGACCGCCGCCGCCGCCTCCTCGACCGCCGCCCGAGCTCGCCTGGCTCCGCCCCACCGGCTGTTGTCTAGCCGAGCATACTCACCCGACGGTTGCAGCACGCACCGGAGCCGGAGATGGAGGACAAGGACGCGCAGCTGCCCGGTGAGGCCCCTCTCCTTCACCCAACCGCAACTCCATTTCTTGCAAATTTCGTTTCTTCTTACCATGTCGAATGTGTCACTAATTTCTTAGAATGTTGGGTCAGCCAATTTCTTAGAATGCAGCCACAATGGAACAGGTGATTTCTGCCGGCTAGCTATAATCAGTAGCCCTCCCGATTTGGTTGGATTTCGATTGGGTTGTCCAGCCCGAGCATACTCACCCGCCGGTTGCAGCACGCACCGGAGCTGGAGATGGAGGACAAGGACGCGCAACTGCCCGGTGAGGCCCCTCTCCTTCACCCAACCGTTATCCAATAAAGCTGTTCTACACTTTGAGCATTCCCCTCATTCTGTGCTCTGCACTGACAACCAACCTGTATTTCATTTCCAGGTACAAGCTTCAGTTTCGGAGCTGTAGTAACTATAGTAGGGTAAGCGCTTGTATGTATGTTTAGGTGCTGACACACTTTAATAGGAAGCACAGTGGAATCTCCTGGTTATCTTTCTCGGCGCCTGGAAATAATCTGAATATTCCAATCAGTTTGTTCCTGTTGGTTGTCTTGCTTAATGTTTACTATGTCACTGCTCCATCTAGATAAAGATTCATTTGTTGGCATTGCTACCTTTTCCATTTTGTTGTCTAGGTTTTGGTTTCCCTAGAAAATACTATTACTTATATACTTATGTAAATTGCTGTTCAGCTGATATTCTGGCGAATCCATTCCACTGTCAATTATTGATTAACCAATAGTTTAGTGACTTGAATGTGTATAGGTTCTTCATCAGTTACAACTAATTTAGCGAATATTCACTTATTGACAATGTATGTAACTGTAGCTTGGAAGAAAAAACACTTCACCTGGCAGGGTGTCGCCCTGCTACACGCAACTACCTGGGGTACATCGCTAAGAATGTAGCACCTCTATCTAGCATTGAATTTAGTCAGAACAACTAATATATAGTAGTAATTATGTTCGGCACTGAGAGCAGGTTGCCCAAAATTTAGTAGTAGTAGCTGATCATGCTTAAGTTTAGTATGCATATGTTTGGCCGGCCTAGATAGTAGAAAATACTGAATAATACAGGTGACAAAGACATTACTTAAGCCAAAAAATACAGCTAGGGTACATCAGACAATTAATTATGTAATTACATGTGTAATACCCAGTTGTATACAAGACGGAGCATTGTTTTTGCAATTAAACGTGACAGTTTGCTTATTTTATTTGAACTGAAACTGTAATTGACAAAAATGATTTTCTTAGCTTTTCATAGAATCTGTCTGAATCTTAAAAGGAATATTATTGCCCAGTAATGTTGGTGATACACTCAGAGTTACTGTTTTTTTCTGCACTCAGGTTTTGATCATATATCCTTCAAATTATGAGAACGTAGTTCTTGTAGCAGAGGAGCTCCACATACGGCTAGCACCTTCAAGTGCCTCTCACCTTGATGGGAAGGATAATTTAAGTGGCCAGCATGATGGGAAGGTGCTGAAGAAGATGGTAAGTGGTCTTTTGTTTGTCAGGTTTCTCTTTATTTGTAATGTCCCTCAAAGTTTAGTTTATCACATGTGTTCATGGGTAGTAAGCCAATTTTTCTGTGAGATCCAATAGTTAGATAGACAAAGAACACAATGTTTGGAAGGAACACAAACATGACGAAAATGACAATTGGGTCGTGGCCAGTTGGCCACACCGTTCTATTTTTTCCTATTGGGTGTGTATGACATTCTTTTTACCAAAAAAATCAACCACTAGCCCAGAACAGAGAAATCCTTGCAACTTTTCGTTGATCAAGTGTTATATATAGAAGATGCAATTTTTAAAACAAGAGACAATCTTGGAGTATTGCTCCATGAGATTTCAAAACCATAGTTTTCTCAAATATGAGGAAGTTCTTTTGTATAATTATTACTATGTGCATACATTTAATAAGCTGTAGTTTTTTCTACTTCTTGAGAGCACGGGTGGACTAGGTAGAAGCTCTCAAAGATTGCTAATCACAAGGATCAACTTGTTGGAAAGTCGAGATGCATCTTCAAGCTAATTATCTCAGTTGGTTTTTCGAGTTCCTCTTCCATGTGCCTATGATAGATATAAACCTGTCCCTACAGGTCATGATAGGAATTTACATTCGACATCAAGATGACAAAGCTCCGAGGTGGTACAGACGTGTTATCATGTATGTGTGATTCTGCTAACAGAAAATTGTTTAACCTTTTTCTTTTGAGTTTGAGCTTGAGTTGTTCATCTTTTGCATTTCACTGATTTGACCCATTGCAGAAGCAAGAGAGTGATAGTCATGTAAGTTTGAGGTATAGGTTGCATCCTCTTAATATTTTAGGACACATATGTTTCCTATTTAGAATATAAAATGGTCATGAGAAATACATGTCATTGTATTGTCTTACTTTCGGTGTCTATTTTCACATGCATGAGGCGTAGTTCATCTAAAAATAAAATAAAAACATACCTTTATAACTTGAGTAGAGAAGTACATAACCTACTGCTCATATTCTTAGCTACATTTTTGCCTGATACCAATCTAACGCAAAATTCCTTTCTCCAAATGTGTAGCCAGGATAGAACCATTAGCATGTTCCCTTCTATTTATTTTTGGGTGCCTGTTTTTTTTCTTAATGTAGCACGATCATTGCACCTGGGTGTAAAAGACCAACTGCGTTGGTTAGATAGGTAGCTTTGACATTGTGGTGTGAAATGAATTAACTGTATGCAAACACTGCTGAATCATCAGTTTTGAACTAAAGGTGTTGAAGAGCTTCTTTTTTATTCCAAAGGACCAAGAAATACATGTAGAATTTAACCTTAATATCAACATGTATGGTTTAATGCTTTGTTGTATGTTAACCTCAAGTCACACATGTGTTTCCTGCATTTAGCTTGTCTATACTATGTCCTTTCTCGCTGAATGACTAGATCAGAGATGAAGATAAGCAAGGTTTAATTTCTTGGAGCGCTTGTGCCACAATTGGTACTATTTTGTTATGTCGAACTATTAATTTACATCAGAAATATTTGTTCTACTTGATGTGCAGGCTAGAGAAGCAGGCCCAATCCTAGAGCTGGTCACTCTTCTATAAACATGTGCATTCATAATACATAGTTCATATGCAATCTTTTGCAATACTTCATATCCTAGCATTGTCAAGGTGTCGATCTGTAGTACAGATTGGTTCTTATTACCGGTGTTCTGATTTTGAGCATTACGGGAATCAAAAACACGACCTCAGCTTAATATGTGTTCGAGGTTCTGTCCCTAGATATTGTATTATGTGTGCTTCGTGTTTAATATTCCAGAAGCTTTCTAATTTTATTTCCCATGTTGTTTGGTAACTTCTTAAGATTTTCATGATTCACAAAATATGGTAGCTCAGGAAAAACATAGATGATTGCGGTGACTTTGGAGTTAACTTCTCAACTGTCCATAGAAAAGGGTTTAAGGTGGCACCTTTTGCTCACCATGACCTTTAAGACTCGAATTGGTGGGTGTTCTTATATATTATCTATTTTCACAGGCCAACCATGCCGAATAATGTATATATAATGGGCTGAAACCGTAAAGACAAAATAACTTGCAGGGAAATAAATGAAAAAAGTAAAGCTAGAGTGTTCTATCGGGCGCAGCAAAGCGTGCCATTTCCTTCTAGTAGTGTGTTGAATCTTTCAGAAATTTCTCTTTTTTCTTAGCCCAAAATATAATGAATGTTTATACGAAACTTCCGGCGTACGTAAGTAATGTGTATATGTATTTGTGTAAAAAATATCAAAAAAATTGAAGCAAAAAAGCATGCTTTTCAAATTTTTCAAAAAACGAGCTCACTGGTGCTCGGGAGGCGCAACGGATTTCCGCCCTACGAACTTTAAATTTCTACTCCTACAAAGTGGGGAGGATCTCAGTCAGCCGAGCAAACTAGATTGTCTTGGATACGAACAAAACCAGCGCCTTTTTTCCAGAAAGAACTGGCTGGTTGCACTGCGACGGCACGCCCGGCGTCTGCCTGCCGTGTCTGCGATCGAGCGAGGGGTGTGCGTGCCTTGGGCGCTGCGCCGGACAGCGAAACGGCGACGGAAAGGCAGGCAGCAGTGACGGCGACACAAGAAGTCGTCGTCGTCGTCGTCTCGTCTTGGTTGAAAAATCTCGCCGGAGAAGAGTAACTCCAGAACCCACGGCGATCCGATCCACTGTGGATACTTGCCGGTCAACCGGCACTGCCGACCAAGGAGAATGCATGTGGCGGAGCAGATAAGGAAATAATTCAACAGACAAGTTCGTAAGATGCGGGACATTCAGACTTAACCACTCCATTATCAGTGTGCTAGGTCCAGGAGTAGTATCTGTGGCCACGCTGGTTTCTGTTCCGCTTGGCATTGTGGGTTATCATCTCAGATCTCTGTCTGACGGAATCTCCTGGGCGTCATCGCAATGCAGATCCTGATACAGCAAACGCACAAGTGTCATGTCACGATATTCTTTTTGAGCTCTGTGTGAAACCAGTATGCGGGGATTTTGACCTTCAAAAGATTTTCAAGCGATTTTCCGAGGATTCTTGTTCTCAGTAGTTTCTAGGTATGTTATTTGGTTCGTGGAGGATTGCTCACATGGAAATTTCTCCTTAAGGTTTTTACCACATTGCGTAGGAACATTTCATCCGCTTAAACCTCTCGAAATTTTATGTGTTTCTCTTGTGCACAATCAAACTTCTTCCAACATTACAGTATCAAGGATCTTTTTTATTTATATGCTTCCTAAACTGAAGGAATATAGAGGCTTTTAAGTGGATGGCCAAGATAAAAAGATGACCAAAAGATGCAAGTCTCTAAAAGAGAAGTTCCTATGCCGACAAAAACCTATTCTTAGTGTTGCGCATGATAATTAATTTTGCCATTTTACAAAGGAAACATCCATGAAAGGGCTACCTGTGCACCCTCTAACTACACTTTGATCACACCCGCGTAGTACAAGTGTCGTGATGCGAGAGAAATATGTGCCATATGGCGCATCTCGTTAGCCCAAGGGTGGGTCTTTCTTTTTAGTGTCAGCCAAACTAGCTAAAATAAAATAAAATTGCTATCAAGTTCGCTAAATAGGGTACATTGCTGACACTTTCTTGAATAAGTAACTAGGAGGAGAAAATTTGAATTTACTCCAACCTTTTGCTATATACCGCTTCAATATAAATGTTGTTTTCATATCTCTATTTTATCCTCAAAATATTCGAGTTGTTAGACTAGAAAGTTGTTTTTTATTTTGTTTCTAATTTTCAATTCAACAATATCATCCATGAAAGGTCTCATTAATTTCTCTTGTACTTGCATGCCTTGGTTGATGAGGAAAAATGACAACATAACATTTTGTGTGTGAAATAACAGATGCATAGTATGGATAATTTACTTATGTTATTAATTGTGACCAAAAGGGTATCTATTTAAAACATACAAAGTACGTACAAGAAAACTATCAAAGTTATTCTTCATAGTATTAAATTGTAACAATGACTAATTTCACATATATTTATTGGACGCGACTAATTCACAATTGAATAATAATTAACTTAATTCTTGGTTAGACGACATCACCCAATTTGGTGTACAATTCACGTGTAATTGGAAAAAGTTAATGGCCTCTCTAAATTGAAGATTCTCATAGCAATATTGGAGGATTCTAATACATAGTAACTTTTTCCTAAAGAAGCCCTTTGTCTCAAAAGAATGACTACCTCCAAAATTGTTATGGATTGCATTGCTACACCTCAATCACATAGGAATTTCAACTTCCACCATAACTCTTTTTTGCACTCATTCGCGTAGGATCGAGATAATTTTCCTGTGTTCCATCCAAATGACCATTACTACAGTATTTCTCTGTTTTGCACCTAACAATCATGTCAAATTGTAGTGTTTTACTAAATCATGTGTTTATAATGTTATCTAAAGAAGATCTAAGGGCTCCTTTGATTCATAGGGTAGGAAAAGTGTAGGAATAGGAATCCTATAGGATTGAGATGACATGTCTAATGCAATCCTATAGGAAGAGTAAGTTTGTTGATCGAGGTGAAGGAATTTTTCATGAGCTTGGACCTCATGTTATTTTCCTATGTGATTTAGATTCCTATATTTCTATGGGATATGATCCTATAAATGAAACACCTTCTATAGGAAAATTTCCTATAAGATCCAATCCTACAAAATTCGTATCATATTCATTTGAATCAAAGGGGCCCTAATTGTAAGTTCAACCCATCGTGTAACTCTTATGTAGGAATCACGATGTAAAACACAACATGCCTGATTAATTCTCGGTCGACTTTAAAATTTTATTTAGTTTTAGATGTGGATAATCATTTGAATTTCATATTTTTCATGTGCATTTCATTGTCATGTGTTTTACCTAGCGATCTCCATGTGATCTTTACGACAGACATTGGCATCAATGCACGAGCAGAAAGATGAAACAGAGATTAAGTATAAAATCAAGAACACGGAGCCCGATGGCTACATCCGCTACCATAAATTACCAGCCTCCTAACACAGGACTCTTGTGCTTGTATCTCTCCCGTCGGCCTCTTCCCCTTTACTCCTCCGCCACCGCATCCTCGCCTCGGCCTCCTACTCCACCACCACCGCGCCATGCGCGCCTCGGCTGCGGCGGCGGCAGCTTCCCTTTGGCGTTTCTAGATGGGCTCCTCCTCCCTGCTCCTCTTCCCCTCGTCCTCCTCCTCCGCCCCCAACCACTCCTCTTATTCCCATGCTGCCGCCTCCGCTTCCCACCCCGCCTTGCTCCCACCGCTGCCCTCCGCGTCCCCTCCGACCTCTTCCTCTACCTCCAGCACCTAGACAACCAGGACGCCGCCGCCATGGTGCGCAAGCGCCCGGCTCCCGACGTCGACCTGCCCCCGCCGCGCCGCCACGTCACGGGGGACCTCTCCGACATGACCGCCGCTGCTGGGGGTGCAGCGCCGCCGCCGCCGCCACCCGTGATGCTGTCGTCGGGGAGCGCGCAGCTGCCCGCGCTGCCGATGCAGCTCCCGGCGTTCGGCGGCCACCTGCAGGCGCCGGTGACGATGGACGTACCGGTACAGCAGGTGGGCGGCCCAGACCCGGCGGATGGCAACGCGAATAATAACAGCACGGCATGGGTGGACGGCATCATACGAGACATCATCGGGAGCAGCGGCGCCGCGCTCTCCGTCGCGCAGCTCATCCACAACGTGCGGGAGATCATCCACCCCTGCAACCCAGGCCTCGCCTCTCTCCTCGAGCTCCGCCTCCGCTCCCTCCTCGCCTCCGACCTTGCCCAGCCCGCGCCGCCTCCACCTCCTCCTCCTCCCCATCACCCGCTCGCCCTTGTTCCCGGCGGCAACACGGTACTCTCCGCCCGTCAGCGCCGTGCTCGCGCCTCCGCCGCCTCCGGAAAAGCGGCGCCGCGAGGAGGAGCAGCAGAACCCACCGCCGCAGTCGCCGAAACCGCCCCCTTCCGCGGAGGAAACCGCCGCCGCGGCGGCGGCGGCCGCCGCTGCCGCGTCCGCCGCTCTGAAAGAGCGGAAAGAGGAACAGCGGCGGCGGCAGCGCGACGAGGAGGGTCTCCACCTCCTGACGCTCCTCCTGCAATGCGCCGAGTCGGTGAACTCGGATGACCTCGACGAGGCCCAGCGAGCGCTGCTGGAGATCGCGGAGCTGGCCACCCCCTTCGGCACCTCTACGCAGCGCGTCGCCGCATACTTCGCTGAGGCCATGTCGGCGCGCCTCGTCAGCTCCTGCCTCGGCCTCTACGCGCCGCTCCCCAACGCTGCCTCCCCCGCCGCATCCCGCCTCGTCAGCTCGCGCATCGCAGCCGCGTTCCAGGTGTTCAACGGCATCAGCCCATTCGTCAAGTTCTCCCATTTCACGGCGAACCAGGCCATCCAGGAGGCGTTCGAGCGGGAGGACCGCGTTCACATCGTCGACCTCGACATCATGCAGGGGCTCCAATGGCCGGGCCTCTTCCACATCCTCGCCTCCCGCCCCGGCGGCCCGCCAAGGGTCAGGCTCACTGGCCTTGGCTCGTCCATGGAGGCGCTCGAGGCCACTGGGAAGCTGCTGTCGGACTTCGCGGAAACGCTGGGCCTGCCCTTCGAGTTCTTCCCGGTGGCGGAGAAGGCTGGGAACCTTGACCCGGAGAAGCTGGGCGTCGACTCGCGGCGGCGAGAGGCTGTCGCCGTCCATTGGCTCCACCATTCGCTCTATGACGTCACGGGCAACGACGCCAACACGCTCAGCCTCATCCAAAGGTACTGCACCACTCCTATGCTATGATGCTTCCATTTGTCAAATGAATCTTCGAACTTTTCACTTCGGAAATGTCAAGTCATCTTGGCAACAAGCATCAATCACCAATGGTTAGTACTCGTACTACTAGTAGTCAAGTACGCCATTGATTGACTTAACGACTAAAGAGCAGGAAACGATGTCGTTAAAAGTTCGTCGTTATGATCAACTTTCTATGCTCTTCCATGATCTTTGGTGATCCGAGAAGAAAGTATATAAACTACTCTACTGCAACAATATCTGTTCCATTTGATCCGAGAAGAAAGATACTAGAGCGATCTAAAAGTTTGTATCATCATGACCAACTTTTCATGCTAAAAAGCTTTTCAACTTTCTTGTTCCAAGTGCCACAAATCATGATTATTAAACTGAAATGACTAGCATCTAGTCTATTGCCGCTACTAATCTGTTGACTAGGTTAAGCTCTAAAGTTAATCTATCCCAATGTACTTGCAATCTTGCATTGCATGGGGAGCCAAGAAATCAAATAAAATGTCATAAATTGATGTCGTAGTTTCGAATGTTAATTTTGGCGGTTGAGTCTGTCCTAGTTGAACAGAACCATCTTAAATTGATGTACTGATCTTATTATCTGGACCACCGGTTATAGGTTGGCGCCGAAGGTGGTGACAATGGTTGAGCAGGACCTCAGCCACTCTGGCTCCTTCCTGGCCCGCTTTGTGGAGGCCATCCACTACTACTCAGCACTCTTCGACTCGCTTGATGCGAGCTACAATGAGGACAGCTCGGAGCGGCACATCGTGGAGCAGCAGCTGCTAGCACGGGAGATCCGCAATGTGCTGGCGGTCGGCGGCCCGGCTCGCACCGGGGACTTCAAGTTCGGGAGTTGGCGCGAGAAACTCGCGCAGTCGGGGTTCTGCGCGGCGTCGCTTGCGGGTAGTGCTGCGGCGCAGGCTTCCCTGCTGCTCGGCATGTTCCCCTCCGATGGGTACACACTCGTTGAGGAGAATGGCACACTGAAGCTTGGGTGGAAGGATCTTTGCTTGCTCACTGCTTCTGCTTGGCGTCCAATTCAGACTTTAGGTCGTTAGAATCTAGGGCAAGTTTATAGAGCTAAAGTATTAGTAGATCTTAATTAGATGCAACTGCCTTCTTCTTTTGCCTCTTTACCAGCTCAATTGGTCAATTCTGGGAAAAGGAAATCATTCTGATCACTAATTGCTAGATCTCTACACAGTGGTAGTTACTAATGTTCAGCTTCTAGTAGCTTGTGTTCACTTGCTCAACTTTACCATTTTCATCAATCTAGTTCACCTTTTTCATCTTGTGTTTTCTAATCCTTGGCGATATCAGATGCCATTCTCCTTCTTGATCAAATATTTGGTGCCTTGAAGTGAGTAACGCCAGATTTTGTTGTGACTAAATTTTGCATTATCCCATTGCCATGAGAATTTAGATATTCATCTTCCACTGAATATATGTGTTGACATGCATCAGCACCAAATCATTAGTGACCTTGCACTTCTAATGATTGACATCTTGGGATTGTGTACTACAAATATATGATTTGGCAATGCCAAGTCAATCACTCGTTGTATAGTTCATGTTTGATGGTTTCTGTCGATTCTCAGCATCTTGTTTATCATACATCACTTTTTACGCACCTGCCTAGTCATGGATTTATAATGGAGTTTCACCAATTCTTGTCTCTAGCATGTATGCTTTAACACCTTTTTCACTTTTGCTTCCATGAGCTCATTAGCTTGTTGACTTAGCCTTGCCTTTGCACCGCCAGTGTTTGTATTTTTGAACAATCATCACCAGCTGGGATCCATGTTTGGGTATTTTCCTAGTTCACTGTCCTTATCAGGCAATCTCACTCCATTACTTCGGAGAAGTCTTGTGTGCTTCTTCGATAATAATTGTTTTGTCAGCCAAAGCATGTCTGTTAGGCACTTATTAATGTATTAGTACATCACTATCTCAGATCTCCCATGTTGTAATACCATGAATACCTTAATATGTTACCTGTCTCTTTTGGTAGCAATTGCCTGGTAAGTTGTTAGACGTTCACTTTGGTATTTGACCACCACAATAATCTTGTTTAACCTTTTGATTATCAAACTACTACTTGTATTCTATTTTTTTATGTTTATAGTTCACTGTTGTTAACAGTTTACTCGTCAACAGACACACAAAAAGAAGGATTTCTCAAGCATGTACTAGTGTGCTAATCTCAGAATATGAAGGTGTTGGAAATATGAAGGTGTATTGGTAACTTGGTAATGACTAATAAGCATCAGCCCTTTTGCTAAGATCTACATTTCCCAACAACTGACATCACATTTGTACCGTTACGAAGTTTGCAGCTTTGGATCTATGGAAAAAGTTGGATATGGAGTGAGTATACATGAAATATGGAAAGTTTTGGCATGGAGATGGTGTGACATGTCCCTCTAATCCCTAAATTGCAGGGTTTTATGTTGAAATATAGTATTCCCTCCATTCACAAATATGCAATGTTTTTTTCTTCCTGAAACACGTGTATCTTGATAGATTTACTCCTTTGAAGAGAGTAGACAAATAGAGGCCCGAACTCCATGGAGCCTTTCATTTTGAAAATAAAAAAAATCATATTTTGAAGTATTTAAAAAAACTTTTTCTGAATGTAGATAATGTTGTATTCTACCAACGTGTAATACTTTGGGCTGCACGAAAATGACATAGTGGTCTGACATTTGAATTTAGTGTATAGTGTAAAATTCAAACATGTCAGATTTTGTTATTATCGTGTAGCCCGGAATATGAAATAAATGGCTCCATAGAGCTTGGCCTTCATTTGTGATTTTCTTCATTTTAGTCTATATATAGTTCATTAAAATATGTAAAAGAAGAGAAGAAGTAGTATTTAGTGAGGTTTAGTACATGAACTTGCTGAAAATGTATGGTTAGTCACAAGTTGTAGAACCTGAAAAGCGGGCCAGGAAGCTGCCGTTAGTTTGTTGGCGTGACCAAAACGCTCGCACACGGCAACTTTCGGACCGCTTTTCACGTTCCGCAACTTAGTGACCAAATCGTACATTCTAGCAACATGTATTAAATTTGCGTTTTTGGTTTGACAAGAACATGAACATTTTGGGATGTGCTTCCTAACCGTGGCAACCGAGAGAACCGGTTAAAGTAAGATTTGCAAAAGTGTTTCCCTCCTTTCTTCCTAGTCACATTTCCTTATTAAGAGGGTTACCTGTCGACCTTTCTCTTATGGTTTATCTGGCAATCCTTTTCTGATGGAAATTTAGCTCACAACATCACATTCATCAAGCACTGAGAGGAGGCTTGCCCCACCTCATCATCCATGTCACCTGCAGGCTTATCCCTGTGATAAAAGGGAAATCTCTACTTTCTTTCCCTGATGAGGAGCAGGCAGAGTAGAGAGAGAAAGGTCCCTAGCTTTATGGCCGTCTGCACCTCTGCCTGTTCGCCATCAATGATCTCTCTACCCTAAAAACTCACTGATCAACTCATCTTCTCTTCTCATGCACTGACACTGACGGGACCCCAGGGAGGAAGAAGAGAGTGGTGGCCCTTCTCTGCTGTCTCTTGTGGGTTTTGCCTGCCGTTGTTATCTGGCAAGGACAATGGTTGTTGGGCGTGCTAAATGCAGCTGGTCCGATGAGACGGTTGCCGGCCGGCGTCCCCATGCTTTTTATCTACAGAGGGAAACTGTCCAGGGTTTGCAGCAGCTGCTGCTGCCACAGCTGATCTGAAGGAGATCATGGCATTGATTCAGCTACAGCATAGTGATTGATGCCACTTGGATTTGGATATCAAGATAGATCAATCAAGCTGCTGTGTCTTGATTGAGTGGGCCAAGCTGCTGCTGCTCCTGCTTAACATTGTGTTTGTGTTGTGTACTGTGAGTGCGAGCACAACATTGTTCAGATCGGGGTTTGTGTTTTGTGAGATTTGCACATGGCAGCAAACATGCCTACCGGCCTGGACCATGCAGGCTTCAAGTGTCGTCTCAGATCGTGGGGCTCGTCGTATGATAGGAGGATCTAGCGGATGAACTAGAAGGGAGTTGGCCATAAGTGTCATGTCATTTCAAACGGGAAACCAGGAAAGGGCTATCTGGTTGCTGGAAAGGGCAAAGCCAGACGAGTGGGTGACCATTGATTCCGGTAGTAACTGCCTCTTCTCGCCTTTTGACCGGTAATGAATTTGGTCTTGTGGAGGCAGAGACAAGTATAAATGATGAGCACTATTTTGACTCCCATCTCACCTGCTCCTGCATGTTTGCCAAATTCACAAAATATGAAAACACTTTAAAAAATCTGAAAAAGGAGAAACAAACAAATGATAGTATACCAAATATTTGTAAAGTTTCATAATGAAATGAAATTTGTTTTGCTCTATACGGAAAAATGAAAATCAGTACTCATTTGTGACAACAAACATATCCCAAAATGTACACTGATTTCTTTTTTTTGCACGGAGCACTACACATGTAATTTTATCGCGAAATTTACACATTTTTACAAAAGTAGCGTATATTTGTTGCTCTTTTTCCATATTTTTTGTTCTCGTATTTTATTGGAATTTTCAAAGTGAGCAGGAGCAGGTGAGCTCGTGGGTCATAGTGGATTTTCACAATTAAATTTACTATGCTAAGGCACGGATAATACTATCTCGACCGTAAGCGACAGTTTTAACATTAAACAACTTACAATATATTTGGCCGAGCGTGACTGGGGTTTTCCTTTTCAAGGATATGCCATGAAAAGTATATCATGGTTTATAGAAGAGTAGTCAGACGGTCAAGATTACAACGTGGTTAGGTGCAGACGCCAACACACACCCCACGCTAGCTAGCAGTTTACAACTCAACACTGACTGCTCGCCAAACCTTCACCGCGGCACCGCTCCGCCTCATGGAGGCAACCTAAGGAGACCCTCTGCTCACCAAACCTCGGCTTTGGCTCTGACCACATGCAGCAGCACCCCCATAGAAGATGGAAAGGTGTTGTTGAACACTATGTCGTAGCGTGACTGGGCTTTGAGGAGCTAAGGATGACTCCAACGGGCCGACCCAAACGGACGCGCGTTCGGTCCGCGTTTTGTCGTTTGGGTCGGGGAACGGACGCGCGTCCGGCCCATGTCCGCCCTTTCTGCCCAGTGCCCCCAACGGGACCGACGCGTTGAGTCCGCTTGCCACTTTTATTTTCTAAACTTTTTTTTAATACTAGGATTACATTTAGAAACTGAAATTACATAGTTAAATCTAGGACCTTCTCCCGGTGCCGTTTGTGCCTCGCCGCGCGCTTCTTGGACTCTTCGGCGCGGCGCATTTGCTTCATCTCCTCCTCCACTGCAGCGTCGGCACATGCGCGCGCGGCGGAGATGAACGCGGCCGCCCTCTGCACGTTCAGCTGCATGTGGGCTGCATCCACCGCCTCCTCCTCGGTGATGTGAGCAGGGCCGCCCACGCCAATGGGAGGCTCCGGCGGCGCGCCATCCCCCGCGACACCGGCCGCCGCGACATCAGCCGCCGCGACACCGGCGGCGTACTCTTCTTCGTCGCTGTCGGCGCAGTCCGCGAACGCCGCCTCCACCGCACTCCTCTGGGCGTCCGTCAGGCGTGGACGCGGGGCTGGGGAATCATGCCGGCCCATGCCGGGCTGGTCGCCATCCGGCGCGAGAAGCTGCCGCGATAGCGCCCGCGCGCGCTCATACGCGCTCGCTCGGCCTCGTCCACCAGATGCGGCGGCGGCGGCGGATCCATTCCGGCGCGTGGATCTGAGCTTGGAGATGGTGGCCGCGTGGCTAGGGTTTGGCCGGCCGGCACGATTGGGGAGGAGTGCTAGGGTTTGTGCCCTAGGGTTTGGCCGGCCGGCGCGATTTATACAGCTCCACCGCCCACAGTTATTACGGGTAGGTAGCCGTTGGGGTCGATGACACACGGGGCCAGGGCGGACACGGGGAGGATGCAGGACGGTCCGCTCGCGTCCGGGCCCGACGCATCGGTGACCCAAATTTGGGCCAGAATGCGTCGCAGCGGACCAAAAAACGGACGCGGTCCGTTTGCGTCGCGCCGTTGGGCCGTATTTTTGCCTCCCGCGGACAGGGACGGACGCGCGCGGACTCGATGGGTCGCCCCATTGGAGTCATCCTAAGAAGCGGTTAGTGGAGTGAGCTCTCTTATCATTGACGGCTCAGTGCCTTATCAATGACTGCATGCAAGAGCTCTATGATCCATATACTCACCGGTAGAAAAAAATAGTAGTAGTAGACACGATTGCAAATTTGCAAAGCCAAGTAACCAACTTTTGAATAAGTACCGAAAATTAAGCAAGGATGTATGCATGACATCTATTTTATACAGAAAAAAATACCAACCCAAGAACGTGAAGCTACATAATAAGGTGATCGGCTCAAAGAAACCAAAAGAGCATGATCTCAGAGGCAGCCGGGATCAGCTAATAAAAGACCGAGAATGAGCGTCATTCGTCCGAAACAGTACTACTTTGACTCTTGTGTGTAAGTTCAGCACAGTCTCGAAGAACCATGGCGCCAAGCAAGCTCATGTTCTTGGTGTTCTTCCTAGTGGTGGCGGCGACGACCATGACACCGAGACAAGCATACGGAAGGCCCTTGGTGAACGCTTGTACACAACGCAAGTTGAAGACTGATGTTAATGATTTCAGCAGAGCAGAACCCCACGACTGCATTTATATTACATGACCTCTTAATAATGTGTATTGGTTTCCTCCAAAGTCCTAAGTAACTATATCAGAAGAAAACATGATAAATAAATGTTACATGGGAGAAAATAGTCAAGAGAAAATCTCTTTAGATGGATATCTATATATAGTAGGTGGATATGAGATATGTTCATATCACGTATAGTTTGTGTGGGAGAATACGTGATGATTAGTGTGACACATGAAACATCACGTAACGCTCCCATACAATTTATACACACTAATGTTTTAGCCTCACGTAGTCTGTGTGGGAGCGTACGTGATGGTTAGTGTGACTGTGTGACGCACCAACCATTGTGTAACCTCTCATACAATCTGTGCACAAATAAGCATGTAAGATCGCACAACAGAACACATATACTCTATATAAAAAAACTCCGCCTCGTTTGTGTCAGGTGACTCCCGGTGAACCATAGCGACCCAGCCAACGGTCACCCCTCCCTTGAACTCCATGCCCCCCACCCCCCGGTCGCCGCAGGAGGACGTCGGCGGCAGGACGCCTCTGCCTGACTTCCCGTCGACGCTGATCTGACCTGGATTTAAGATCGCTGACCCGGCTGGTTCGGACATATCTGAGTACCGACAGCTGCTCGTGGATAAGCGTTTGGTCTACGTGACACCGTGTTGCGAACGGATCGTGCCAGTGGAGTTCGTGGTGTCGTCGGCAATTTGCTGCCGTGACACATGAACCTTCGGGCGTCGAGAGGGATCGCACTAAAAAATGGCCTCGGAAGGGACAATACATGGAAGGAATTGCTCGTATAGTCGGTACAAGTAAACTCCTCGACAATCAGCCTGATATTCTGTTGTTGCCGCCGGCCAAGGATGTGGCCTATCACACTCTGATTTTCAGCACCATGAGGTAGCCACGACAAATTTAGCTGGTATCATCGTGGTGCTGACAGCGATGTGGAATTTCAAGATATTTATGCCAGATGACCAGTGGGTTTCGATGGCTCATGTCGAGAGTACAAGTTATGATGGATGCGAGTTTGGATGTGGTGAAAACCGTGAATCGTATGATCGGTGTTTTGCAGCAATCTCGACAAGCGGGGACGGCACCAAAGCTGGCTTCTGTTTTTTGTTATGTTCTTTGGGCAAGTGAAAGGGGCCGTGAGTCAACACGGTGATCAGCAGTAGCTACGCCAAATGTTGTCTTCGGCCAAATGTGCCTTCCGCCCAATGTCGCCCGGTTTTTTTTTGTCGGGGGGCTACCCCGGGTAGGGTAAAGTTGTGGTATAAAGAGCTCTGAGACTGGACCGGGTCAAGGTAAAACCGGGTCAATCAAGTACCGGAGGGACCGAGGCTTGGTGTCACTGCAAACCGGCTTATGGCAACCGGGTCTCGAGGCCGGGTTATGTTGGCGAGTCGTCCTAACCGACATATGCCAACTGAGTTATGCTGACCGACATTGGTATGTCGGTAACTTGCGTGTTTTCTATATGCAGGGAAGATCATCCGGGAGGGGGAATCCGGCATATCTAAGCGGGTTTATCCTAGTGTCTGACAGAGGCCAATGCTCCTGTCACATCCTGTCTGGCACGGGAACGCCTGACAAGAGGCGCCTGACGGGAGCGTGCAGGAGACCGAGATGGCAGGCCATCATGCCTCGCTGACTCGGGTTATCCGGAGA
Source organism: Poa pratensis (assembly GCA_947311845.1). Classification (NCBI taxonomy): domain Eukaryota; kingdom Viridiplantae; phylum Streptophyta; class Magnoliopsida; order Poales; family Poaceae; genus Poa; species Poa pratensis. The sequence continues at coordinate 34,058,159 of CAMZMU010000072.1, forward strand.
CAGACTACGAGGCAGAGGCATGGGCAGGCCTTGTCTTGTCTCTGCCAAAGGGTACATTCTAGCTGCAGCGTAGAGCTGCAGGAGATGGGCTTGTCATGTCCTGTCTCTGACAAGAGTAGCATCATGACATATCCTTGGCGTGGCTACAGTGCGCTCAGGGGTACTTCGGTAACTCGGTTTAGCCTACATATATGCCCACACCCCCTCATGCGTGAGGGACGGCCACAGAGAGGAAGGAAAGACGATGCCCAGAGACAAATTTCCACTGGTAGCTTCATCTTCTTCCTAGTGTTATTCCCCATTGTTGAGTTATACAGCTCAAGGAGCAAGCTTGTATTTGTAACACCGAGATATAGAGAGAGTGACAGGCAGGAGTAGGGGTTTTACCTCCTCACGAGGGCCCCGAACCTGGGTAGATCTTGGTGTGCTTGCGAGTTCTTCGTGTGTGCTTCTTAGCGCGCTAGCCCTCTCCCGGATTCCACAGCGTCCATCGGCCCCACACTTTAGCCATCTATGGCATCTGCCGTGATACCACCACGACAGTTGGCGCCCACCGTGGGGCGGGCAGCGGCGCTGGCTGGTGTGACATTCCGGACGGGCTCCATCATCGACTCCGGCGAGCGCGTCGTTTGCGGGCTCGTCTGCAAGCTCGGCGCGCTGAACTTCATCAGCGACAACGCGGGATGCTTCGGCAGCAGGCCGTTCCCAACGAATGGCTGCCTCATCAGCTTCGGCACCTTTGTGACCTACGTCGCCACCGAGGTTGTCTGCAAGTACCCGAGCAGGTGCTTGTGGCAGAGGATCCTCTGCTATCTGTGCGGCTCGCGGCCGGCGTAGCGCTCGCCCCGGGAGCTGCGCAGAGGTCAGGATGACCGGCACTGGGGTGGTGCTGGTAGAGGAGAACCCGGCAAAGAAAATGTCGGTAATCCTGCCCCCAGGCCACCAGGTCGGCGAAAGTGCCGCTGGAAAGGAGGGAGAACCTCCGGGATCCGGCCGGTACATCCGATGTTCCGGTTAGGGCGGTCATCTCGAGGAGATAATCGAAAAGCTGGCTGTGCGATAGCTGCTGGTACAGATGCTGGCCGGGTAGAGGCAGAGTTGGAGGCACGGCGTCAGATCTTGCATCAGGAGGCTTTGGAAATGGCCGAGGTGAGGAGAGAGTTCGGGATAACTCTCCGTGAGTATAACCAAGCGCATGGTTTAACCCCGTTAGCTACCCGCCCTAGCCGAGTAGAGGATGTGCGTAAGAGGGGTAAAAACCTCAATGCCGAGATTGCTAGAGATGGTAGATCTAGCTTCAGCAAGACTCCTAGTAACTTGTCGATTGAAAATCCGAAGTATAGTTCCCCAGCTAAGACTCTTAAAGCTGCCGAGGCAGCAAGAGCCGAGTTATCTGGCTTATCCGAAGAAGCTCTCCGTAGGCAGCAAGACAGAGTTAACGAGTTGGTAGTTGTGGCAACCCGGCAATGAGGCCTTTCGTAAGGCTAATACAGCTGTAGGAGGATCTCAGATTGTTCACTCGGCTGGAGCAGCCGGGGAGAAATCTAGGGGGCAAGCTTCATCACCGCATGTCGGTGGAGACGGGACCGGAGTGTAAACTTCGGTAAGAACAAGCAAATGCAGACATATGACCCGGTATATGCGGAAAATAGTTAGTTGGTCGAGGCAGTGCTGGCCGGGGTAAAAGCAATCCCGGTCCGGGTAATCCGAATGTCGGAAATGTCGGAAATGTTAACTCGGCTGGCCGAGGTTGCCCACCTCGGTATCCGCCACGAAATCCCGTGCGGGAGCAGGAGAACATTGAGTATGTTCAGCAGCCGCAAGGTGTTGATCAGATGGCCAACCGTTATGATGATGGTTACTTGGCTATGGAGAAAGCCGGGTATCCGAGATATGACAGTGCACTGGGATCCCGGTTGGGACCTCGCCAGTTGTCACCAAATGATGCACGCTACAAGTTGGACCGGATCTATATGTCGGAAATGCTGGAAGAGCAGGGTCCACCTGGCCCTGCATGCTTTGGACCTCGGATAATGAGGGAACCACCGGTGCGGCACTTTCAGTTGAACCGAGGTGCAAAAACATATGACGGCAGCACAAGCCAGAGGACTGGCTGACAGATTATGTGTCGGCAGTGCACTTGTTGGGAGGAAACCGCCGATGGGCGGTGAGGTATATCCCGCAGATGTTGGAAGGCCAGCCCGGATCTGGCTGAACAACCTGCGAGAAGGCAGCAGTGTTGATTGCTGGCTAGACTTTGAAGAGGCATTTGTTAGCAACTTCTCAGCACATACAAGAGACCGAATCGTCCTCAGCAGCTTGCGATGTGCAAGCAGAGGGATAATGAAACTGACCGGGATTACTTAACCCGGTGGAGTACTATTCGCAATTCCTGTGAAGGAGTTGTAGAGGCACAGGCCATATCTTGGTTTGCCCAGGGTGCCGACACGGCTCCATGCTCTGGCAGAAGTTGCAGAGGGAAATGCCGGCCACCTGGCCGAGACAATCCGGATTGCGGATAGCTATGCACTGGGATCCGATCCAGCCCTTGCTGAACTGGGGAACCGAGTAGAAGATACCCGGTGAATAACAGACCCGGGCCAGTCAGGCAGAACGATCGCCAGGACTTCGGAAACAAGAGGAGAGAGCCGGATTACCGGTATGGCTCAAACCAGGTTGCAGCGTAAACCAAGACCAGCCAGATGCCGTAATAGCCAGCGTCCGAAGTTCAATGGCCCAGCATGGGGCCAGAATCAAGAAGGGAAGAAGGCCATGGGTGACCAGAAGCCAGTCCTTAACTTATGAGGCTATGTTGGATGGGCCTTGCAGTTTCCACACCCAAGACATCGCAGGCCTGCAAACCATACAACTCGGCAGTGCAGCTGGTATCAGCGCACAAGGGGGAGAAGGAGCCAGAGCCGGAGGAAATCAAGGGGGCACCTCAGAGAATTCCGCCGAGGCAAAACTTGCCACTTACCGGAGCAAATGCTATCCCGGTGAATCCGCCAGTTCCGAGGCAAGCAGATCCGAAACCTGTGAATCAGGTGAATGTCGGAGGGAACAACAACAACTGGTCCCAGGCAGGGAGAGTATCCCCAGGGAGATTACAGAGAAGCTCATCAGAGCTATGTGGTCTTTGTGACCGAGCCAACTGACAAGAAGAGCTTGCATCGGCGTGCACTGGAGGTGAACGCAGTTATGCCGGCAGTGCCGAAGTATTTGCACTGGTCCGAGCAAGAGATTTGGAGCAGAAGGGATCATCCCCGAGTTATGCCAACTCCGGGAGGTTATGCATTGGTGGTGGATCCGACATTCTTTGGACCCACCATCAATGTTCGGTTCACCCGAGTTCTCATTGATAATGGGAGTGCTATCAATATCATGTACCGAGACACCATGGTGAAGATGGGTATCTCGGCAAATGCTGCAGCCGAGTTCTAACCTTTCATGGCATAGTGCCAGGTGTTCATGTGCACCTATGGGCAAAATTTGGGTTGATGTGTTGTTTGGCACCAAGGAAACTGCCGAACTGAGAGCATCCAGTTTGAGGTAGTGGACCTCGAAAGTCCATACCATGCTTTACTCGGTAGGCCTGCACTGTCCAAGTTCATGATATCCACCCATGTGGGTTACCTCAAGATGAAAATGCCGGGTCCTAATGGCATCATCACTATCTCGGGTGATTACAAGCGTGCACTGGAGTGTGCCTCGGCTGGATCGTGCTTAGCCGAGTCACTGATTATCGCTGCAGAGAAGAAGAAGATCCATGAAGTGGTGGCATTGGCTCAGTCGCGCAACTCGGCATGCCGGGTATGGCTAACCCGGAGCAGAATGCAACTTTCGAGGTGCCCAAAGGAGACCAAGAAGATCAATGTTGACCCGGCATGTCCGGACCACAACGTCATCATTGGTACCGGGTTAACTGAGAAATAGGAAGGCGAGCTCAGTCACTTCCTCCGTGAGAACCGGGATATCTTTGCATGGTCAAATCAGGACCTGCCAGGTGTTCCGAGGGAGTTGGCTGAGCACTCTTTGTTCGTCAGACCGGATATGAACCGGTGAAGCAACCTATGCGCGTCTCTCGGATGAGGAGAAAAGGTGATAGGTGATGAACTGGCCAGATTACTTGCATCTGGGTTCATCATGGAAGTGCTGCACCCGGACTGGTTGTCTAACCCGGTCCTGGTGGAAAAGAAAAAAGATGACCCGAATGTGGCCATTGTGTGGCGTATGTGTATTGATTACACAAACTTGAACAAGGCATGTCCTAAGGATCCATTCCCGCTGCCTCGGATTGATCAAGTGATCGATTCCACAGCCGGGTGTGAGCTGTTATCCTTTGTAGATGCGTATTCTGGTTTTCACCAGATACCACTGAACCCTGCTGATCAAATGAAAACTGCTTTTATCACCCCGTATGGGGCTTATTGCTATCGTGTCATGACCTTTGGTTTGAGAAATGCTGGTGCCACTTACCAGAGATGTATGCAAAAATGCTTGCATGATCAAATAGGAAAAAATGTGCAGGTGTATGTCGATGACATTGTCATCAAGTCTAAGGAAAAAGCTACTCTGATTGATGATCTCCGAGAAACATTTGAGAATCTGAGGAAATTCCGGATAAAACTTAACCCGGACAAATGTACCTTCGGTGTGCCGGCAGGCAATTACTCGGTTTCCTCGTGTCAAGCCGAGGTATCGAGGTGAACCCGACAAAAATCCGTGCTATTGAAAGCATGAGGTTACCGACATGTCTCAAAGACGTGCAGAAATTCACTGGATGTTTGGCATCTTAAGTCGGTTTGTTAGCAGGTTGGGAGAAAAGGCATTGCCTTTGTATCAACTCATGAAGAAAACAACCCACTTCGTGTGGCCCCCGCAAGCAGATGCGGCGTTCACCGAGTTAAAAAAGATGTTGGCAACTGCGCCGATACTGGCTTCACCATTACCCAAAGAGCCGATGTTGCTCTACATTGCAGCCACAAACGGGTTGTGAGTGTCGTATTGGTAGTGGAGCGAGAAGAGATGGCAAAACTGTGCAGAGGCCAGTGTATTACCTGAGCGAGGTGATCTCGTTGTCCAAGCAGAACTATCCGCACTACCAGAAATGACATATGGTGTCTATCTGGCTGCTAAGAAGTTGAAACATTACTTCCAAGAGCATTCAATCACTGTGGTGTGTGAGGCTCCTATCTCGGAGATCATTGGGTGTAAAGATGCAACTGGCCGAGTAGCCAAGTGGGCTATCGAGGTGTCCCCTTACACTCCTCACTATGAAAGAAGAGATGCCATTAAATCTCAGGCACTGCCGGATTTCCTGGTGGATTGGGCTGAAATGCAATATGAGCCACCACGGCCTGACCCCAATTACTGGAGAATGCACTTTGATGGTTCAAGGACAAAAATTGGTTTAGGTGCCGGGGTAGTCCTTACCTCGCCTAAGCGAGATCAACTGAGATATGTGTTGCAGATTCATTTTGCGGCATCTAACAATGTGGCCGAGTATGAGGCACTTGTTCATGGGCTAAATGTGGCCAAAGAAATTGGTATTCGCCGGATAGAATGTTTCGGAGACTCGGATTTGGTGGTGCAGCAAGTCTCGGGAAATTGGGATGCTTTAGACGCCAACATGGCGTTGTATCGGTTTCATGTCCAGAAGATCTCGGGGTTCTTTGAAGGTTGCGAGCTCACGCATATACCTCGGGCTGAAAATGACGCCGCCGATGTACTGTCCAAGCTAGGTTCATCCCGGGATCCAATTCCACCCGGCATAGCCTTGGAGCATCTGAGGAAGCCATCAATCAAACCATCGCCGGAGTCCGAGTCAATTTTTATCCCGGCGAAACCGGAGTCTGGTGCTGTTCCCATGGACGTCGATGTCGGATGCATTTGGGAGAACCCGGGGACTGCTTGGCAGAACCCGGGGACTGGTTACTCTATCTCGGAAGAAGTAATGTCGGTTGATCTCATGGAGGTGGATGATCCGGTTTCCTGTGCGTCCTGTGCCGGAGTGGGCACAACCAATAATGGCATTTATGATGGATGGGAGTTTGCCAAGTAATGAAGTTGAAGCTAGGCAAGTGCAAAGAAGATCCAAGGCCTACACCATCATCAACCAGGAGTTATACAAGAGAAGTGTGACCGAGGTACTGCAGCGCTGTGTCGAGCCGCAGGAAGGGCAGGAGATGCTCTGGAAATTCATCAGGAGATGTGGTCATCATGCTTCATCAAGAGCCTTGGTGGCTAAGGTATTCCGGCATGGGTTTTATTGGCCCAGTGCTTTGAACCAGGCAGAAGATATCGTCAGAAAGTGTGAGGGATGTCAGAGGTTTGCTAAAAAGATCCACCTGCCAGCCTCGGCACTCAAGACAATTCCAATCACTTGGCCCTTTGCAGTTTGGTCTGGATATGGTGGGAGAATTCAGGCCAGCCCGAGGTAACATGACTCATATGCTGGTAATGGTGGACAAGTTCACCAAGTGGATCGAGGTAAAGCCAATCCGGAAGTGTGATGGTCACACAGCTGTGACCTTTTTGAAGGACATCATTTTGAGATATGGTTACCCCCATAGCATTATCTCGGATAATGGCACAAACTTTGCTGTGGGAGAGTTTGCTCGGTTCTGTGCGGATAAGAGAATTCGGTTGGACATAGCCTCGGTGGCACACCTGAGGCAAATGGGCAAGTGGAAAGAGCAAATGCATTGGTGTTAGCCGGTATCAAAGCCGGTTGATTGAACCACTGTTGCGAACTCCGGGATGTTGGATAGAGGAGATACCAGCAGTGCTGTGGGGTCTAAGGACCACACCAAATCGATCAACTGGCTATACGCCATTTTTTCTGGTCTATGGAGCAGAAGCGGTACTACCAACCGACATGGAATATGACTCGCCAAGAGTGGCGCTGTACACTGAAACCGAGGCAAAAGAAGCTCGGGAAAATGATGTTGATTTGCTCGAAGAAGCACGAGAACTGACCTTATCTCGGTCAGCTATATATCAGCAAAATCTCCGACGCTATCAAGATCCTCGGGTTTTCCGAGAGGGAGATTTGGTGTTGAGGCTAGTGCAACGCAAAGCAGGCCGACACAAGTTGTCACCTCCATGGGAGGGACCATTCATTGTGAGCAAGGCTCTGCACAATGATTCATACTATCTTATAGATGCGCAGGCACCGAGGAAAAATGTGATGGACAAATCCGGAGAGGAGACAAAAGACCCTGGAATGTAGCTCTACTCCGTCCCTTTTACTCATAAGGGCGCAGTGTATGTATCTCGGTTTTTCCTTTGAATAAAATGCCGGCACTCCGAAAAGAAACTCGGGGACTGCCTTTGTCTGTATGCATGTGTTTTTGTCTCGGTTTTTTCTGTGTTGTTCATATGTCGGATGATTTTGAGACCTCGTTTCAAAGTTCAAGTAATGTATGCTATTTTGTTGTGATCTTGTGACTCGACTGACGAACGCCGAAATGGCAGTCAAGAGCAGAGGTTATGGTATATGGTAAACATGAAAGTGAACTCGGGGACTCGGTCCTAGAAAGATCCGACATATGTCGTTTACTAACCCGGTTTTTTTCTTGTGTCGGATGACTCTAAACCTTACCTCAAAATTTATAAGTATTGTATGCTATATTTTCTATCTTGTGACTCGACTGTCGAACGCCTGTATGGTAGACAAGAGCAAAGATCGCAACAAGTATAGTGAACAAGAAAATAAATTCGGGGACTCGGTTTAAATTGATCCGACATAAGCCTCGTCTTGTGCGAGTTAAGCAAAATAAAGTAGTCTTGGAGGAACTTAAAATGTATATTACATCTGCACCCGACATTCGGGGATTTAACGGTTTAAATTCATCAAAGTTAAGCAGCAGCTTCGGAGGAAGGAGCAGCTTCGGATACGGGGACAGACCCGGATGACGCAGGAACCTCGGTGGAAGGAGGAGCCTCGGTTGCAGGAGTAGCTTCGGTCAGTGGAGGAGCAGACTCAGGGACAGTTGGAGTGACCATGCTGATTGCTGAGGCATCAATGAGGTCAGACATGGTCTTCAAAGATGTGTCGATAGCACTCTGTTTATCCAAGTCAGGCGTTGGCTCTTTGGAGATCTCGACTCCAGATTGCTTCACAGTTTTTACCGAGTCATCAGGAATTGACTCGGAGTCAGAAGAACATACTCTTGCTCGGAGCCGTCATCAACCTCGACCTCTTCTTCTTCATCTTCATCATCCGAGTAAACCACACCAAGTTCAACAGACCGAGTCTTGGCATACCTGGCCATGAAAGTAGCAGCTTCCATATGCTTCTCAACCAATGCCAGGTCATTAGCCCAGGGGGAGCCAACCCGCAAAGTGCGCAAGCCGTCGAGGTTGATTTCCTCGTACCAGGTCATAAGGAAGAGCAAAGCTGCATCGGCCCCGGCACGAGCAGAAGAGGACCTCCACTCCCTTAGTCGAGTCTCAGTTTGCTGCAAGACTGCGGATAACTCGGCAACAGTCTTGACACTGGGAGAGTCGGGCCACAAGACATGATAGGCTCGGATACCGGCATTTAGAAGCTCCATGCCAATGCTCTTCAAAGGAGAAATTCGAGCTTGGAGTGCAATCAAGTGATCATCAATGTCCCAAGCCTCGGGTAGCGGAGCTCCAAGTGCCTCGGCTCTGCGATCTCGGGCCTTCTTCACAGTGTTGGCTGCTGCAGCTTGGCAGTGCTCAAAGTGTTCTGAGAGCAAATAGGCTGACACCGAATCAAATGAGATACCGACTCAAAATTCCGTGTTAGGAAGATATAAAGAAAAAAGATATGATTCAGAAGCTTACTGTCCATTTCGGCATTAAGCTTGGTGAGCTCAGCCAGCCACTTGGCAGCATTTGCCTTGAGGGCATCCAACTCTCCTTCAGCCTTGGTGGCTTTAGCCTTGCATTCAGAAATATGCGCTTGGATCTTCTTGTCACCTGCACACGCTTATCTAGAGCTGCCTTCAGTGTGTTCCTCTCCTTCTTCAGCTCAGTCTTCTCTTTTTGACACGGTCAAGATCTCGCTTGAGCCGAGTCACCTCGGACTGTTCTTCTTTAAGAGCACGCATGTGCTCAGTCTCCTTCTTCTTCATTTCCTCCTGCTGGTTCTGGAAGGAAAGCTTGAGCGCCCGGTGCTCCAGGGCTAGATTCTTGAAGATCCGGCTCCGAGTGTTGGTGCAGTCCTGCCAGAGGGAAAGGTGTTAGTAAGGGTAAAAAGAATCTCGGGGACTGGAGCCCGAAATTGATAAAGAGTACTGACAGAGTTAAGCTAAAAGGAATCTCGGGGACTGTGAGCCCGAGATTGATAAGAGTTCATACCGAGTAAACTCGGCATGAGACTCGGGGACTGGGCGTCCCGAGGTTTTTTGCGAGTTAAAACTAATGAAGCTATCGAAGATTCGCGCCGAGTAACCTGTTACTCGGACAAGTATCGGTTACTCAGCCCGAATCTCGGGGACTGGTTGTTCGAGTTTAACGAGCTCATACCGAGTAAACTCGACATGAGACTCGGGGACTGGGATTTCCAGTGTTGGTTAACAAGTTAATTTTAATGATCAAAGTTGTTGAAGATTCAAGCCGAGTTATCTACTACTCGGGCGAGTACCAGTTACTCAACCCGAATCTCGGGGACTGTGGGTAGTGTGACTTTTTGATCATTGAAAAGTAGATGCAAAGTTCTAAGAAAGTTACCTCGACGACCCGGCTAGCCTGAAGGGCCGAGACCTGCAAAGAGTGCAGGGATTGCGCAACAAGGTCAGGGCCAACTGGGTGTGGATTTGCCATAGTAGAGGAAACTTCGCTGGGATCCGTGGCATTCCAGTCCATCACGCACTGTCCAACCGATCCGAGGTTGTTGCCACTCGGGGTGCGAAGACTCGGAAGAACATGGCTGTTGACCCGGGGGCGGGAAATCATCTTGGAAAGGTCCTGGTACGCCCGATTGGCCGTTGGAGTCACAGTAATTTTCTTGCCCGGGTCAGTTGAAGATTGGCCTAGGGCTTGCTGAGGTGGCACAGTTGGAGGCGGTGGTATCGGAGTATGGACCGGTACTGGGGGCTCCTGCTGCCGCTTCTGCTTCTGCTGCTTCTCCTGTTGCTGTTGTTGCTTCTGCTGCTTCTCCTGTTGCTGCTGTTGCTTCTTCTGCTTCTCAAGTTGCTGATGCTGCTTCTGTTGCTTCAACTGTTGCTGTTGCTTGTTGTGCTTCTGCTGGGCACGAGGTGAGAGGCGGGGATCCGGCTTAGATGAGGTCTTAGTCAGGGTCTTCACCCGCTCCGTTTCCGAGTCTTTTCGAGGTGGGAAGGGAGATTATTCTTGACCCGGAGCCGAGGTTTGCTCGAGGCCTTGGTCTCCTCCCTGGTCTGAAGCAGGATTCGGCGGCGGAATGTCGGTCGAGCTAGCGCGCACCGGGGAAGGGATTGCCCCTCCGGAGCTGCTAGTCCCGAGGTTGGCCGTCGGGGGTGGCGATGAAGTAACGGGAGACAAAATAGAGCTGTGGGTTTGTTTTGCGGCGATCGGATCGTGCACAAACCGAGGCAAAGTGTTAACTCGGATGAAGCTAAATTCGGTTAAAGGAACGGGAGAGAAGGAAAGCAGAAAATTTATACGAAGGTTATCTTACCCCTTGCTGGTTGGTACGGCCTTGGTTTTACGCTTGGTGATGATCTTCTTCGCTTTCTTAACCGGAGGAGCCACTGACCCGGACGCAGCGGAGCATTTCCGGGTTGTGCCTTGGGCACCCGGATTGGCTGCAGCACGAGGTGCATACCATGAAATAGGGATAGCATCAATGGGATCTAGGATTTGACAATCATCATCTTCGTCGTCGGACAAGTCTTGAACGAAGACTCGGGCGGATGGCTTACTCGGGGTGGGAGGCACAGCACGAGGAACCGGCATATAGTCCTCGTTGTCCGGATCTTCGGTCTCCTCGGGTCGCTCACGGTGATCATTTGTCCACTTCCTGGTCTTCAGGTCTCCATCTTCAGTGGCTTGTCGGGTAAACCGCTGCAGAAAAAAGCAGAGTAGACTCGGATTAGTGGGATGGAGCATCACCGAGGTAAAAAGCAGTCTCGGAAAGCAAAGTTATGTCGGAACAAAGGCGGTGAACTAACCTGAGGCGGAAGCCGGGATCGGTCATACGGCTCTACGCCCCATGCCCAATCATCTACCATCTCGGTCCGGGCGATGGCCTTGACCCGTCTCCTAACTTGGGGGTGAGTGAGTTCGTGGGTGCTGACCTAGATAGGGTCCAACAAACCACTCATGTGGCATATCTTGTGCACACGGTGCTGAAGAGGGTTGACTCGGCGGTAGGCAAAAGTCCTCAAGAGGTCGTCTGCACTCAACTTATCTTCCAGCAGACCCTCAAGGGTTTGGTGGATCAGCTGGACCTCAGGAATGCCGTCCTGCGGGTCATAGTTCCAGTTTAACTCGGCTGCGGGGGGAGCGATGTCGAACTCCGGCAAGTTGAGAACGTCCCCCTCTGCTGGGTTCTTGACATAGAAAAAGGACCTTTGCCACTTTCGGCAAGACTCCAAGCCAATGAGGGAAAATGGAGTGCCTCCTCGGAGTGATGCTAGCCGCTCCGCATGCGGTCATGTCCTTCACAACCTCCTCCTTATTCGGGATAGTCTGCTTCCGGAGGCGGAAGTACTTGGTCCAGACGTCGACAGTGGGCCAAAAGCCGAGATACCCCTCCATGAAGGAGGCATAAGCTGAGAGCGATGTAATGGCATTGGCAGGAAGGTGGTGGGGTTGCAAGCCGAAGAAGTTGATAAATTCCCGGTAGAAGGGGCTAGCCGGGATTCCAAACCCGCGCTGGAAGTGCGCAAGGAAAACCACTCGCTCACCCGGTTCTATAACTGGTTCGAGTTCTGGTCCTGGAATCCGGCATACAGCCTCGGATGTGATGCGCCGGGTCTTGGGTAACCAGTCAATGTCATCTTGTGTTACATCGGATCCCTCCCATCCGCCTCTTGCTGGGTGCCTCCGAGGACTCGGCCAGATCGGGGGTAGTACGGCCTGACATCTCAGGACCAAACCTGCAAAAAGCACAAGTACAACCGAGTTAAGTGACTCGGAAGTGTGAATATAGAGTTGGAACAAGTGACCCAGAGAAACAATGCAGATGACTCGGAAACCGAGACAAATGACCCGGAAGAGCCGTGTAACTGACTCAGAAGTAAAGTACGGAAACCGAGTTAAGTGATCCGGAGAACCGAGATACGGTAACTCGGAAACCGAGATAAGTAACCCGGTTTAGATTGTCTATTTATCTCGGAAAGATGAATCCGGTAAAAACTTGATTTTGCCTGAATCTATGAGCAAGCAAGATCTACCAAGCAAGTAAAAAAGAAAGTAAAACATGAGCATAAGGCATAGAAAGTTGAGGTTATCAGGAGCAATGTCAGGCTATCAATGCGAGACAGATCTAGAGGGGATATAAGCAATTAGGCTCGATAGCATCTAAGCAGTTGGATGTGAAAACCTCTACGAAGAATAGGAGCAAAACCATCGGAGAGGAGGACCGTGTTCATCGGAGGGGATGAACACGTTCATCAGCAATGGCAAGGGCAAGAAACTTACCGGAGATCACGGCCGCGATGCGAGGCGAAGAAGTGCAGGGTGTGCTGGAGTTGTCCGTGTCCGGTGGCGGCGCGAGGTGCTGCGGTGGACAATGGCTCGAGAGATCCGGTGTCGTGCGGTGGCGGAGCTCTCTGCGCAGCGGCGGCAGGGTCGCAGGAAAGAGAGAAGGAAGAAGATGGGTGCGGAGAGAGCAAGGAGGAGTGCCCGCACCTCTATTTATGGGCGCGGGGCGCATGCGGTTTCCTTATTTACCGCGTGCGGTTACAGTAACGCCTGCGCGGATTGTCCGCGCACGATCTGCGCGGTTGCGATGTTTGCGGCCGCATGATCCACCGCATCGTGGGCCACAAGGTAGTAACGGTCAAACGCACTTGAGTGCCTTTGAGACGTGACAAGATTGTGACGTGTGCGACGTGTGTGCAGAGACACGGTTGTCCGCGCGCAGCAAGCGAGGTAGCGCACAGCGCCTCTCTGCCACGTGCTGTGGAGAGATCTTTGAGAGATTGTGTGGATCTTTCTGTGTCGGTTGGGCCAATTGGAGGAGGAAAGTCGGGCAAAGTTACTGGTTTGACTCGGAAAAACTCGGCCAGACCGAGACATACTTGATTCGGAAAGGCAGTTGGTTTGGGTTGTTTTGTTTAAACCTGGTGTGGCCCTCCATCTGAGGCTGTGTGACCGCACCAGCTTCGGGGACTAATGTCGGGGGGCTACCCCGGGTAGGGTAAAGTTGTGGTATAAAGAGCTCTGAAGACTGGACCGGGTCAAGGTCAAACCGGGTCAATCAAGTCACGGAGGGACCGAGGCTTGGTGTCACTGCAAACTGGCTTATGGCAACCGGGTCACGAGGCCGGGTTAGCCTACATATATGCCCACACCCCCTCATGCGTGAGGGACGGCCACAGAGAGGGAGGAAAGACGATGCCCAGAGACAACTTTCCACTGGTAGCTTCATCTTCTTCCTAGTGTTATTCCCCATTGTTGAGTTATACAGCTCAAGGAGCAAGCTTGTATTTGTAACACCGAGATATATAGAGAGAGAGTGACAGGCAGGAGTAGGGGTTTTACCTCCTCACGAGGGCCCCGAACCTGGGTAGATCTTGGTGTGCTTGCGAGTTCTTCGTGTGTGCTTCTTAGCGCGCTAGCCCTCTCCCGGATTCCACCAGCGTCCATCGGCCCCACACTTTAGCCATCCTATGGCATCTGCCGTGATACCACCACGACATTTTTATTTTTGATATTTACTATTGTCAAGTCAAGAAACAAATCAGAATATATGTATAGGAATTAGCAAATAGAGAAGACAAACCTAGTGAAAATGCTTCAAAAATGTCGGCCGATGAATGAACATGGTCCCGCATGAGTCCGCATGGTCCCGCCAAATGTTGTCTTCGAACAAATGTGCCTACCACACACGGTGGGTTATCCGCTCAGTTCGCTCCGAGGCAGCACTGCACACCATTGTTCGTCGCGTATCCCTGCCCCTTTGCGGCTTTGCACTGCCGCTGCACCTCAGCATATGGCGGCCACCTTGTTTTTGTTACTGCTCTCTTGTGGATTTCAGCCGGTTGTTGCTCCTCCAACGGACATCGCTGCCACGTTCCCCTCACAGCACTGGCCTGGGGTAAACGATTGTGACATCACCATGGTTCATGGATGTGCCATGGCCGAGTTTTTTTTAGATTACGCAGCTGCGTACCTTATTTTTATAGAAGGGAGAGGTTTGAGTACAAGAAGTTGACAGTCCGTTGCGCACAACACTGTCACACCACTCCGGCTAGTCCGAACACAGCCCCACACCTGTGGGTGCCTGGGGAACGGGGTCTCCCGGGAACCAGGCGCGTGGGGCCGCATCACGACAAGAGAGCGGCGAGGCATTTCCGGCAACCAGGATTCAGCTGGGAAGTCATCCCCGGGAAGAGCGCGGCTCCCGGGAAGGCAGGGACCAGCTACGTGGCAGGTGCTTTCTGCACCACCGCCCCGGCAAGGGTTGCTTCGCAGGCAAGGAAGACACAAAAGACGACGCCGACAAGTCCTGGCTCGTAGTCCAGTCGACGCAAGCACTACGCCCCGCGCAGCGCCCGGACCTTTGACAAGACAAGACTTGCGGTCTCCTCCGTCCCGGTGGGACGGACGGCATGGAGGACAGAAAGGTGCTGCGCGGCCAAGAAGACAACCGGCGGGTGCCACCTTGGCATGTGCTCGACGCGTGCCCTGCCTCGGTGGCAAGTGTAGGATGATCACTTGTGGTGTCCCCTTGGCATATAAAAGGAGGCCCTTGGTCATCTTAGAAGGAGGAGGAAAAAACACCATTGCTAGCCGGCACCTTGAGCTCTCCACTTAGACTCGGGGGCTAGAAGAACAACACCCCGGGAACCCCTGGACGTGTTCTTCCCCAGCTCACGAGGGTAGTGCAGGTCTTGTTGACATCCCACTGTAAATCATCACCATGACAATACATCCAGACAAGCAGGACGTTGGGTGTTACGCGGCAACGCGGCCTGAACCTGGGAAAATCTTTGTGTGCTTGTGTTTGAGCTCGGGGACCGAATCCGGAGCACCTCACACCCTCCTACCGAACAAACAGGGGGTGCCCAGCACCCCGGTGTCCGCGAAATGATACGCGACATCTGGCGCGCCAGGTAGGGGGTGCGTCCGTGCTTTGTACCGGTTCCCCGGTTGCCGGCTCTGTCGGGCCAGCCAAGGGCATGACCTCGAAGGCGTCGGGGAGCTGGCCTCGTAAGATGGCGCCTGGTGGCCGCGACGGCAGCCCCCAGGAGGGGGCGTAGCCCTGCGGGGGACGGGCCTGCTCGCGAGGGTGGCGGGGCCGAGTCAGGGTAGGACCGCTCGCCCACACGTCGACAGGGGCCTCAACACTAATGTCCAAGAGCCAGGAGAGATGCTCTGGCACTACACGCATCGATTTCGCCATGTCCTGAGTTTTTACCCGAGCATGCCGGAAGCCTTTCCTATTCACGAGTTTCACCGGAATGTGCGTGGCGTCCGCATGCTGGAGAAGCTCGAAAGCCGTGACGTCGGAAGCATGGAGGAGCTATACTCCTTGGCAGACAAGTGTGCCAGGATGGAGGAAGGGCGGAGGGACCCATGAAAGAGAAGCTCGCGGAAACGGAGCCACCCACCGAACCCCGTCGCCGAAGGCGCCAGCCGATGGTGACGCCGGGGGCGTGGTGCCCGATCCACGAGGTTCATTCCCATGACGCGCAAGATTGCAACTCCGTGCGCAGCATCGCCGCCTCCCAAAAGAAGCGGCATGCAGCACGAGAAGCCAGCCTTGCGTCCGGGGGCTGCTTCGCCTGCGGGGAGCCGGGGCATCGCGTACGGGACTGCTCGTCCCGGCCTGCCAGAGGAGACAAGGATGGAGGAGTCCAGGGAGACCGGGGCTAATGCCCCGCCGGTCGACTCGTCCCATTGCGAAAAGAAGGAGAAGACGACGGACCATACCCCTACGCATGGGAAGCAGCATGCCTACATCAGGGGCATAACGCCGGCCAACGCCCGGAACCGGAGACAAACGGGGAGCCAGAAGGCAAGAACCGGGAGGTCACGGGCATACCCAGGGGCTGGCCCACTACGGGAGTCCCCATCCCGAGGGGTGTTGACTGCGGCGCTCACCGCTCCCCTCTGGGAAGATACGGAGCATCGAACGTCAGCGGAATAACCCTCGCATTCGCCAACAAGCTGCGAGTCACGGGCGTTCCACGACCGCTCCTCATCCTGCCCGGGGAAGCGGCGAGGGGGCTGCCCTTACGTTTCAAGGCTAGGAAACGACCACGGCAACGGGGCCTCGGGAGGAAGCGTGTACTGAAAACCTGGTGATCGGCATGGCAAGAATCTCGCTTCAACGACACCTTGGGGCGGCTTACCCCGTGAGGATTAAACTCTTCACGGGTGCCGCCCCCGAACAAGACCCTCCCACCAGGGCCCTCGCGGCGTCGGGTGACCAAGCGAAGGACAAGACCCCGGCTACCCCAACCATGGGGGTAGAGGAAGAAAAGCGATCGGCCGACCACGACATGGCCGTCCAAGGAGTTACGCTCGAGACAATCGAGGGGGCCTCGGCGGGAAGGGGAACGCGGGGAGGGGCCGTTAGCCTTACCTCCTCCCCCGCTTCCCCGGACAAGAAATGGCTGGCCCGTGCCCAGTCAAGTCGAAGACGCTGCGGGAGGAGGGACGCTCGAGCCAGAGGCGCCTCCGGCCAACGTCCCTCCCTCCTAAGGCAACCCGGGTGAAAGATGGGGGCGTTCAGACCACGCGATCCACGCGTCCCCTGAGTTCCCCACTCGAAAGGCCGTATCAGGCGTAGGGCAGAGCTGTCGACCAGGTCAGGGTTCACTGGGTCATAAACAAGCTCGAGTCAACTCCATCCCCCGGATGTAGGGCAGGGGGAAGACGGGGTGTTCGGACCATGTGATCCCGCGTGCCCCCGAGTACCCCTCACCGGAAACCCTACCTTGCATAGGGAGGACATTCGGCTAGGTCAAGGTTCGTCGAGCCCCAAAAAACCTGTATCTGAATGACAGCCCTAGGGACGAGTTAGTCGACAAGGTCAAGGTTCGACGTGCCATTAAAAACTCATATCCGGAAATGGAACCCTAGCGGCAAAAAGATCGGCAAGGTCAGAGTTCGCTGTGCCACCACAACTTGTATTCGGCGGCAAAAGCCCTAGTGGCGCGCAAGTCGGCAAGGTCGGAGTACGCCGTGTCATATAAACTTGCATCGGAAATGGGGCCCTGGCGGTGAGCTTATCAGCAAGGTCAGGGTTCGCCGTGCCACAAAAAGCATGCCCCCTAAAACAAGGGTCCCCGCAGCACAAACTGGCTAGGTCAGGGTTCGCCGAGCCACCGTGTTGCGGGGGCAACCACTAGCACGTGGCTTCTCCTTAGCGCGTGCGGGAGGATTACAAAAGGAGCAGAGTTGGGCCAAACCGGGAACGCAAGGATCTAATACAGCTAAGGCCCACAGGCGGGCGGGACAAGTTACATAAATACCTTCTAAAGGAAGTTACACCAGGGCTAGGGACCTTCCCGGGAACCCGAGAAGCGGAGTTGACGGGAAGACGTCCCCCTCTCCTCGGCAAGGGCAAATTGCAGAGCAGCAACTTCAGCCTCCAGTTTCTCACTGGCCTCCCAAGAGGCCTTCCACTCAGCCTGCAACAGGGGCAAGGATGGTGAGTAGGGCAGTCAGAGAGAAGAGAGGAGCGCGAGCAAGGAAAGGTACCTCCAGCGCCTTGTCTAGCAGGCCTAGTCGTTCGGTAGGGCGAGAGAGACCAGCCAGCTCGCTCCTCAGCACACCCGCCACCGCAGCGCTGGATGGAAGATCCTGGGAAGTGTACATGCGAAAGGGACCTTGGTAAATCAAACCGGTGCAGGAAACCGTGTCGCCCAACCAGAAGGAGCTCCGGGGGAGCAGCTGAAGTATGACAAAGCAATTAGACAAGGGATCAGGACGAAAGACCAATGGAATGACCAGAGCTTACCAATGGAGGAGGGTTGAGCGCAGCGTAGGCGGAAAGGCTGGGCTGGTTGGGACGGCCAACGGGAAGAGCCGATATGGACCGAACCCAGCCCTCCAACTAGTGGATCCGCAGTTCCTGCGTCATCATGCGGGTGAAGTCACCTTCCGAGGACCATTCCCCGATCGTCTGGATGCGGAGTTGGAGCGGCTGGACTCTCCACGCCATCCAGGTCACCAAAAGATCCAGCCCGGAGAGGCCTTTCTCCACTAGAGCCTTCAGGCGCTCGATGAGAACATACACCTCGAACGGACTGCCATGCATGCTTCGGGACCACCCCACCCGGGATGTCGGCAGGCCACGGCAAAAAGGGGAGGCTCAGACCACCCGATGAAGGAGGAAGCTCGGGAAAGTAGAAGAACGAACGTTGCCAGTCACCGCAAGCTCCTAGGAGGGCGAGATCGGGGTAGATGGAATGGTGCGGGACGATTCTCACCGCCCCGCATTCTAGCCCGGCGTCACCCTCTCCGGAAATCTGGCCTTCAAAGGTAAACAGAGAACACCGAAGGCCTAGATGGGCGTGGGTGCCTAGGAAGGCCTCGCAGCAAGTGATAACGCAAGAGATGTGGATGATGCAATCGGGAGAGAGGTGATGCAACAGCACCCCATACAGACGAAGAAGCAAGCGGAGGAAAGGGTGGACGGGAGGAGAAAGCCCACGCTCCAGATGAGATGCGAACAACACGCATTCATTGGGAGCGGGGCGAGGGGCTTCCTCCTCCTCCTTGACCCACCATTAGCACCAACTGGCACAGGGAAGTAAGCCGACAGTGGCAAGGAGATCCAACTCGCCATGCGTCACGTCGGAGCCCTGCCAGGGAAGGCCTACAAGGCCCGAGGCGGCCCAGAGGATGCAGTTATCGGACGCAGACGAGGGGGCCAAGCCGGGCGCCGGGAATAAAGGATGCGCCATATCCCGCGCCTACCACACCCTGGAGCGCGGAGTTTTGGGAGCCGGCGCGCTTGAATGCCCCTTGAGGGTGGAGCGCTTGGGAGGAGCCATCGAGCACCAAGACGAAGGACCAGAAGCCTGTGGGAAAATCGTAGGAGGAGGAGGGCGAGCGGTTCCGTTTTAAGGATCGAACCGACGCACGATCATAGTCGCCTCGAAAACGGACCCGCCCCAAAGGGGCATCATTACCTGCAAACAACCCTCATTGGGAGGCAGGAGCGAGGAGACAAGTCGGGTGCAAGCACGCCCCATCCAATCAGAGTAACCAGCGGAAGCAGATACGTGTCACCCCCGCGTATGGCGATCACGCGGTGACTGACACCCGGATCGCTAAGAGCTCATGCGCCTCACTTAGGACGCTACGGGGCATGGACCGGTCCTGGCTACCCTGGAGCGCCCGGGGGCTACTGTCGGTGCCCGGGGAACCGGGGTCTCCCGAGAACCAGGCGCGTGAGGCCGCCTCACGATGGGAGAGTGGCGAGGCATTTCCGACAACCGAGATTCAGTCGGGAAGTAGTCCCGGGAAGAGCGCGGCTCCGGGAAGGCAGGGACCAGCTACGTGGCAGGTGCTTTCTGCACCACCGCCCCGGCAAGGGTTGCTTCACAGGCAAGGAAGACACAGCAGACGACGCCGACAAGACCTGGCTCGCAGTCCCGGCCCTTTGACAAGACAAGACTTGCGGCCTCCTCCGTCCCGGCGGGACGGACGTCATGGAGGACAGCAAGCTGTCGCACGGCCACGAAGACAACGGCGGGTGCCACCTTGGCATGTGCTCGATGCGTGCCCTGCCTCGGTGGCAAGTGTAGGATGATCACTTGTGGTGTCCCCTTGGCATATAAAAGGAGGCCTTGGTCATCTTTGAAGGAGGAGGAAGAAACACCATTGCTAGCTGACATGGGGATAAAACCCAGATACCCAAAGACCCACAGAAGATCCGAGTGAAACGCAAATTCAGGTGCCGGCCGCCTCCAGCTGTCCGGCAGGCCGAGCCCGCCTGCCCCGAGTGCAGCCGGACTCCGCCTAGCCAGTCGGAGCACAACCGAGCGGCGCGGACAGGAGGAACAGCAGACTCGCCATCAGCACAGTTCCCGGACAAGCAGATAACGACAAACGACGCCCGCCTTATGCGACCAAGGTCAACGGTAGCAGCCGGATTCGGTTGCTTGCTAGCCGGATGGCCGGCTGCCGCGCTCGCACGACGGGCGCAAGACAAGGGCCTGTGCCCGGCGCGCCCTCCACACTGCTCAGGCATGGGCTAAAGCAAAGCATGACCTGATGTCCCCTACAGTGCTCAGCAGCCCCGACAGGCGGGAGGCACGGAGCGCTGCCTCGCGCCCGACAAGATCCCAGGCGCTGCCTACCCGGTCGGAGGGGTCCGGCACCGCAGCCGGCCAGCCCTCCACGACGCCAAGACTACCCCGACATCGCCTACAGGCCTACGAGGTTCTACTGCTCGGCGGACGTATAGCGTCATCAAGAGACACCCCTGTAGCCGACATAGCCCGGCTGGCACGGGCCATCCGGACCCACCGGCAAGCCAGGCAGCTAGCCCTATATAAGGCTGCCTGGTGCCCAAGTAGAGGGGGTCGGTCATTCCTTCCTTCTTCCTCCCCACACCCGAACCATGGAACACTCGAACAACTCAAGGAGCACCTTTGTACTGTGTCCACCATTGATAGAGAGATCGAGCAGGAGTAGGAGTGTTACCTCCTCCGGGAGGGCTTCGAACCTGGGTACTTCCGTGTCCGCGCCTCGGCGCAATCCCTGCGGGTGCCGCTGTTGCAGAACGCTGCCCCCATCCCGATCTTAGCCACCCGTGGCATATGCCATGCTCACAACCACGTCATTTGGCGCCCACCGTGGGGCAGATGGCAGCAGCCGGAGTCACATTCCGCCAGGGATCTCGCAGCCGCCTCGGCGAACGAGTCGCCTCCGGTCTCGTCTCGACGTTCGGCTCCATCGACTTCGTCAACGACAACGCGAACTGCTTCGCTGGCTCCGCCTTCCCCGAGGATGGCACTGTCCTGCACTTCGGCGAGCACCGCGTGTCGGGGGAATACTTTCTGGATTAACCCGCAGCCCAGTGCGACTTACTTTACTCGCACGGACAAAAGCCCACTTGGGAGCAAACCCAATATTGAACCGCCATAAGGGAAAGTTCTAGAAGACATATCCCAGAGGACGTGAAGACCAAGTAGTCTCCGAGTAGGCCTCTGTGGACATATTGTAACATCCCAAAATTCTTATCAGGTTTATATTCCAAAAATGAGAGCCAACAAAAACTTTTGTTGTTTATTGTATGTTAATTGCCTTTTGTTACTTGAGATGTTGTTCTTGCTGTTTGTGTGAGTGTTTGCTCTAGTGAACACTAGTAAGAAAGAAAGAAAGCAAAATATAAAATCAAAGCAAGAAAAATAAAAGTGACAAGTTGTCACATAAAAATCTTCAAGTGACAAACTCAATTAATTTCAAACCAAAGTCAGTGGAGTTGTAATGTAAACACTCCCCATTTTGTTCCTACCACTTTCCCCTCTCAAATATTATTTTTGAACTAGTTTTAAAAATTCAAAAATAAAAACAAATGAAATAAATTAAAATAACATAAACAAAGTACTTTAAAAGAAAATGTTTCAAAACATTTTATTATTTTATGCCAATTTTTGTGGAGCCTCTACATGTTAGGGGAAGGCCCCACAAATTTTTGCAAATTTTTCTAAAATGTTTAAGTGCCCTAATTAAATCCTAGAAAACCTTCTGGTTTTTAAAAAGAAACAGAGAAGGACCTAGTTGTGATAAAAGAAAAGAAGGAGCAGGGGGTTTTCTGCAAAACCGTCGTCGACTCCAGCCCCGACGACCATCGCCGTGTCGCCGCGACCGTGCTCGCCGTTTCCGCGCTCCCCAGGCCCCCCTGGCCGCGCACCCCCTCGCCCCCGTGCCTCTGCAGCCGCGGCGCCGCAGAGGAGAGCAGTTACGCCGCCCTTCGCCTCGATTTCCCTCCACCGTCGCCGTGGCAAGCTCGCCGTCGTCGACCAAATTGGCCCTGCTCGCTGCTCCCCGACACGCCGCGCTTGGCCGAGATCTTCTAGAAAACGTCCGGACCCCGGTGAACGCCTTGTCTCCACGTCCCTCGCACCGCCGCGTCGGATTGGGGAGAAATATCTCCGCCGTGTCGCCATGGACGTCGCCGTGCACTCCGTCCACCGTACGCCGCATCCCGCGCTATAAAACCACCCCCGCACCCTCTGCGAACACCACACCACCCCACTCCCTCACTGACCCCT
Organism: Poa pratensis; assembly: GCA_947311845.1. NCBI lineage: Eukaryota > Viridiplantae > Streptophyta > Magnoliopsida > Poales > Poaceae > Poa > Poa pratensis. Next base: position 34,080,520 of record CAMZMU010000072.1, read on the forward strand.
CTCAATTCGCCGTGCACCGCCAGGAGGGCGTGCTGTGCCGTAGCCACTGCCGCCGTCGAGGTCCGTCGTGGCCACGACGCCACACTGCCCCATTCTTCCCTCTTTGGCCTGCACTTGCTTCCCTCTGCTTCACCGCACTCACCGCACCCTTTTTCCCTTTGATCAGTGCCCAGACGCGGCCGTGGAACCTCGCCGGAGCTGCTGTCCGTGGCCGAGGAAGACGGAGACCTCGCCGCCGACGAACCACTCCACCCCAGCAAGTGTAACTCGGCCAGAAGCTTCCACCTCACCACCGCCGTCGATCTGCATCATCTCCGCGACCTTCCGAGCCCTCTAGGTGAGAGATTCATCCACCTCGCCGTCGCCGGCGCGGCAGCGCCGCTCGTTTTAGGTCGTCGCCGATGGCGACCTCGTGAGCCGTTGGATCGAAGATCTACGGCCACGTACCGCTTCGTGTTAAGTTAGACTGCCATGTGGGTCCCACTGTCATAATTTTAATCTTTTCCCTCGCGCGCGTACCGTTTCGCTGAGTCACTGACGGGTAGGACCCACCCGTCAGGGATTTCAACATTATCCACAACAGTGGATTTTTCTAATTTAAATTCTCTGAAATTCTCAGTACTGATGTCAACTTTAAAATTAAATATCTCGAGATTTAGGAATCCAAATAAATCAAACTCAAATGTTCTGGAAAGCTTATGAAATTGTTTAACCAACACAATTGGTCTCATGTCATTTAATTAAATAATTAAAAAGTATTATTGAAAATTCCACAGAAGGTTTAAAATCTAAACTTGTTTGTTTCTGATACTCTGTTAGTCCAAATAATTCCAAACCAATTTTGCTAGCTTAGTACTGCCTTGTGTTAGCTCCCCTAATTTTGGTAGAATTAATTAAGCAGTATTAATTGCTGACTTTAAAATAAACCCTTCTGGACTAAAAGACAAATATGTTTATTGGTTGATCCAAATGAGTTAGGACCAATTTTGTTAGCTCACATATATCCATGTTTAGTTACCCCTAAAAGGGTTTAATTTTTGGAACAATATAATTTAATGGTAGCTAAAACTTGATTTTAAGCTACTGGATTCAATCCAATGTGTAGGGAGTTTGGTAACTCCAAATGATCCAATTCAAATTGGGTTGTATTCTACACATCAGTAGCTTTCATAGAATTTAGTTTGTATTTTTGTGACCAACAGAACTCAAGTTGTGGAATTAAACATGAATAACTAGTTTCTGCCATAATTTGGACTTAATTAAATAATGTTTAATTCAATTTATTTGAAAACCAAATTGTGTGGTTTGATGTGTGCAGTAGCCAATTGTGATGTTAATGATGGTTATGTTGAGGTGATTGCTTGTATAGCTTAGTGATTGTTTGTATTGTTTGTTTGTTAATTAGACGAGAACGTTGTCGGATATATCGAGGAAGGAGAGTTTGCTGAATTTGAAGAACAAGAGCAAGATCACTTTGCCAAGCAAGGCAAGCTATTCTCTGAGCTTGCACTACCAACATATGCATCTACTTTCATAATATGTTTACTCTCAAAGCAAGATTTACAAAACCCATTTCAAAAATATATGGATATTATTTTGCCACCCTATGTAGTAGTTTATATAAAACTTTAGGATGGGAAAACAATGTTGTTTATTCAAAACTCCTTTGAAATGTTTTGTGAGTTTATGGAACGCCGAGATGTCGGTGCTGTGTTGGAAAGTGGAAAAATGGTGATGTTTGTGAAAAATGCACAGTGTCCTAGTACTATGGAAACCAATCCTACCCTGTGCGACCACATTTACCACATATGGGAAAAGGCGTAGTCATGTAGTTTGCTCTTATTAGTATGGGATACCTCATCGACGGAGATGACTCCGTTATGCATGAGGGGATGGTCCGAGGATCTACCCCCTGACCCGGGTCCTCACACAAGTTGGTGGGGAGGATAGAAGGTTCCACCATAAACCGCCGGACAAAACTATGAGTCCTCACACTTAGGGTTTCTGACGGGAAACCGGACTGGGTGTCGATGGAAAGTGTCATATGGGAAGGATCCTATACTAGCATGAGCAAATAAGAGGCTATGGCCGGCGGCTTACTTCGCATACACCTGGTATGGCGAGACGTGGCAGACACGATGAGTTGCCGGATGGATGTGGGTTAAAAGCGTGCTACCTCTGCAGAGTGTTTAAAACTATTCGAATAGCCGAGTCCTCGGATATGGACAATTGGGAGACTGTCCTAAGACCTTGTGCAAGTTTTAAAAAGGTTTTGAGTTTTTAAAAGAAAAATGAAGTGGAGATTGTTTCCTACACCTATACCAACGGATCGGTATGAGGTGGTTGGATGAAAGTGGACCATGACGGGCTATGGTCGGGAAAAGGAGGAGTTTTGGAAAAACAGATGAAAACGGTGACTTCTTTAAAATAGTTATAAAACTCTTCTTACCTTTTTCAATAAAGATATAGAGATGTTTTAAATAAGAAAAGTTGTCAACTAAAATAAAACTGGTGCATACTCATGTTGGGATAGTTTGCGAGTACATTCAAATGTACTCATATTGGTTTCGTCCCTGGCTATTGTCCTAGCCAGACTACGAGGAGGAACACTACGCAGAGCAGGAATATGGCGACTTCTACGCCAACTAAGGATCTCCACAAGTCAGCTGCCTGTCGGGTGTCATCGTTAGAATATGATGTCGATTACGCCGTAGCTTCCGCTGATATATTTGGTTTGGCCCATGAAGGCACCTATGTAAGAACTTGGTCTAAATGACCATTTATGTAAGACTTTTATTCGGTACTGTAATGGATGTAAACTTTGGTATCCAATTCGGATTATGTGCAACGACAGACTGATCACGGGATCGTTGTGTTAAGCATAATCGGGTATTTCGGACAGCTAGTCCGGGGTCCCCACAGACTTGGTATCAGAGCCATCCTGACTTTAGGAAACCTTAGTTAGCATGGTCGTTTGTCAAATGTTACAAAAGATGAGTTTCTAAAAAGAAAGGAATGAAGTATTTTGAAAATTGCTTATCTCCAATCCTCTTACTTATGCAAAATTTTACTCTCATTAAATGTTACATTTTCCTTAGTATCCCTAAAATTTTGTACACCTCTCATTAAGTTTAAAATTTGACTCACTTGTTGCCCTACTATATTAAAATTTTGATATACTTGTCACCTAACTAACTTAAAATTTTGCTTAAAAACTGTAGATGGCACTCCACTGGACCGAGTTCGTTCAGCTGGAGAAGGACAGCAAGCTGACGTTTGAGAGGGACTTGTTCGAGTTGACCAAGCTGTTAGGTCGCCCCGCTCCAGAGTTTGAGGGAGCTCAGATTGATGTTCACGGTGTTGGAAGGCTGAGCTGGCTCATCAGTCGTCAGTTCGCAGGAACATCAAGTCTCCCAATTCCAGGACGCTCATCTTCACCACCAAGGAGGCCACCTGGGTTGACGGTCTCTGTACTGCTACACAGAGGATGCTAGCCCGACTTTGTGAGGAGCACAAGGCGGAGTTAGTAGACTCCCGTTTCCGGTTCTACGGGAGGCGCAACTGTGATGGACACCCTACTCCTTCACCTTACCACCCGATGTTTGGGAGCTACATCATGGACATGGAGATCTTACTTCAGTGCACTCAGGATGATCTGTTGCGCACTAGGATTCAGCTCCACTTGACCGCGAGTCGCTCGTTGAGCTTCGCGAGAACGAGATGAAGCTGATGGTGGAGAAGGTTGCTCTTCTCAGGAAGAGGGCCCAGCTGAGGAAGACTATCGTGAAGCTCCGCACGAAGGTGGCAGAGCAGGATGGACTGATTGAGGATCTTGAGCACCATACTGACGAGATGGAGGAGGAGGGCGAGGATCTCCGCAAGGAGAACGACGCTTTCCTCAGTGACGATGATGACTTCGTGGAGGAGATGGACTGTGAGGAGGAGGATGATGAGGAGGAGTTAGTTGACGAGGAGGAGGAGCCACTCGAGCCAGTTCTCGAGGATGAGGAGGAGGATCCCGAGGAGCCAGCCTACCAGTCAGATGCTGACGTGTTAGAGCTGGAGGTTCCACCTCAGTAGGCGAGTGACTTGATCACTACCGCAGGATTAGGTTGACCCCTATAGCTAGTCGAGTAGTAGTAGTGGTTCTTTTGGAAACCAGATGTTATGTATCCTAGATGTAAGCTTGATGTTGTTGTGAACTCCTTGATGTATTGTTTGTGAAATATAAGTATGTTTGTCTTGTTTAAATCTGTGTGAATATTTTCATATAAACTTAAATTAATCAACCACTTGAGAGATCGTTTTTCCCTTAGTCGAACTTTTCTTGCCTTGTCTCTTATACCCGGTGTGCTTCAGGATGCCACCCCGTCGCAGCAATGCGGAAGGATCAGGATCAGCACCACCACCACCGGACCCAACCCCCACCCAACTTCTCGCACTTATCATGGAGGAGCGTGAAAATGCCCGGCAAGAGCGCCAAGCTCATCTCGCTGCCTTACAACAACTCGCAGCCGCTATAACAACAACAACAACAACAACAACAATGGTGGCAATGGCAATGAGAAACCAGCGATCTACCTTGGGCGATTTTCAGAAGACCAACCCACCCACCTACTCCAAGGGACTTCACCCACTAGAAGCCGATGATTGGCTTCGCACCATCGGCAATAATCTTGAAGTTGCTGCTGTGGGAGAAAATGAGAAGGTGCTGTATGCAACCCACTATCTCGCTGGACCTGCAAGAGCTTGGTGGGAAACTACCAAGGCTCTCCAGCAAGCTGGTCATGTCATCGACTGGGCTGAGTTCCAGGAGAAGTTCCGCAAGAAGCATATTCCCAGTGGGCTCATTGAGAGGAAGAAGGATGAGTTCCGTAAGCTGAGGCAGGGAAGTAGAGATGTGGTCGGTTATCTTGAGGAGTTTACCGACTTATCTCGGTATGCTCCTGATGACACCGACAAGGAAGAGAAGAAGATGGAGCGTTTCATGAGTGGACTTCATGATGAACTTCAGTGTGCTTTGGTTATCCATGACTTCCGTGATCTGGAGTCACTTGTGGACAAAGCCATCCAGCTGGAGACCAAGCGCAAGTCGATGTATGAAGGTCGCAAGAGGAGGATGAATGCTCAGGAAGGCTCGAGCAGCCAGAAACCTCGTATCTTTCAGCAGAACACCAGGCCTGCCTATCGTCCACCCCAAGCTCCACGCCCAATTACCCTAACCGCCCAAACAACTTCAACCGTCCCAATGACAATAACCGTCCCGGAGGAAACTTCAACAACTTCAACCGCAATCCCAATGTGATCTGCTTTGAATGCGGCAACAAGGGTCACTACTCCAAAGAATGTCCCAATCCCAAGAGGAATGTCCAGCGCCCCAATGCGCCGGCACAGAACAATGGTCAAGGCCGCAATGGAAATGGAAATGGCAAGAATGCCGCACCTCGCGGAAATGCTGCTGTTGCCAAGGGTCGTCTGCACCACATCAATGCTGAAGAAGCTCAGGATGCTCCGGATGTTGTGCTGGGTACGTTCCTTGTCAACTCAGTACCTGCAACTGTTCTGTTTGATTCTGGTGCTACCCATTCATTTGTTACCCAAGAATTTGTTGCTAAGGGAGGTTTAGTTAAGAGCCTCTTACCCAAACCCATGGTCATCCAAATCCCAGAATCCACCGTAGAGACCAAGATGTTTTGCTCCGATGTACCCCTTGAGATCAAAGGAGAAAGTTTCCAGTTAACTTAATTGTTCTGGGAACCCAAGGCATCGATGTTATACTCGGTATGAATTGGTTAGCCAAGTACCATGGTCGAATTGACTGTGCCAGAAGAGCTGTATCCATCACCACCGACAAAGAAGTAGAAGTGGAGTATGTGTCTAAAACTAGTCAACCTCACCCAGGCTGCCATGAGAGCATAGCTCGACCCGCCCTAGATGAGATCCGTGTTGTTCATCTGTTCAAGGATGTTTTCCCAGAAGAATTGCCTGGTATGCCGCCAGATAGGGATATTGAGTTCATAATTGAGCTTATCCAGGAACATCCCCCATATCCCAAAAGCCTTATCGGATGAATCCGGAAGAACTGGTTGAGTTGAAGAAGCAGTTGGCTGATATGCTAAGCAAAGGTCTTGTCCGCCCAAGCGCTTCACCATGGGGATCACCCATTATTTTTGTGGACAAGAGAGACGGTACCACACGCCTGTGTGTGGATTATCGCAAGCTGAATGACGTGACCATTAAAAATAAGTACCCTCTTCCCAAGATCGAGGATCTGTTCGATCAAATGAACGGAGCCCGAGTCTTTTCAAAGATCGATCTTCGGACAGGATACCATCAGTTGAAGATCAGAGAGACAGATATTCCCAAGACCGCCTTCACCACTCGTTACGGTTGTTTGAATACACCGTGATGTCTTTTGGTCTGACCAATGCCCCAGCCTATTTCATGAATCTCATGAACAAGATTTTCATGGAGTACCTCGACAAGTTCGTGGTAGTTTTCCTTGATGACATCCTTATTTATTCCAAGACCGAAGAAGAGCATGCTGAACACCTGCGTCTAGTTTTGGAGACCCTCCAAGAGCACCAGCTGTATGCCAAACTTAGCAAGTGTGAGTTTTGGCTCAGTGAAGTGGCATTTCTTGGACATATTGTATCCGCTGGAGGAATTTCTGTTGACCCTGAGAAGATACAAGCCATTCTTGACTGGTTATCCCCAACCAATGTTTTTGAAATCCGAAGCTTTCTCGGACTTGCCGGTTATTACCGCAAGTTCGTTGAAGGATTTTCCAGTATAGCCAAACCTCTGACCCAACTGTTGAAGAAGGACAAGAAATTTGAATGGACTCAGAAGTGTGAGGATAGTTTCCAAGAACTGAAGAAGAGACTAACCTCAGCCCCAATCCTGATCATGCCAGACGTCACCCAGAGTTTCGACGTGTATTGCGATGCATCACGCCTCGGACTTGGTTGCGTTCTGATGCAAGAAGGCAAAGTTGTGTCGTACCTGTCCCGGCAGTTGCGACCGCATGAAGAGAATTACCCAACCCATGACTTGGAGTTAGCTGCTGGTCTTTGCTCTTAAGAAGTGGCGTCCCTATCTTGCGGGACATCGCTGCGAGGTCTATACAGATCACAAAAGCTTGAAGTATATTTTCACCCAGAAAGATCTGAACCTGCGACAGAGGAGATGGATGGAATTAATCAAGGATTATGATATTGGAATCCATTATCACCCCGGAAAGGCTAATGTAGTTGCCGATGCCCTTAGTCGCAAACCTTGCACCCTGAATGCCCTGATCCAAGCCGAACAGCCAGCCTTGTTCAAAGACTTCCAAGATTTTGGACTAGAGCTTGTTAGCCATGGTTATCTCGCCAATCTAGAGTTAACCCCAACCCTGATGGATCAAATCAAAGAAGCCCAAAAGGTCATGAAAGCATAGAGGGAATTAGGAAGAAAATTTCCCTCGGCAAAGCACCCGGTTTTACCGAAGATGCTGAAGGAGTGCTGAAATTCAATGACCGTATCTGTGTGCCCAATGTCACGGAACTTAAGGAGTTAATCCTGAAGGAGGCCCATGAGACCCCTTATTCAATCCACCCCGGCGGAACCAAAATGTACCAAGACCTTCGAGAAAGATTTTGGTGGCATGGAATGAAGCGAGAGATTGGTTCATTCGTAGCCAAGTGTGATATCTGTCAGCGAGTCAAGGCTGAACATCAGCGACCCGCTGGATTGCTTCAACCTTTGAAAATTCCCGAGTGGAAGTGGGACGAGATTGGAATGGATTTTATTACCGGACTTCCAAGATCCAACCGAGGCCATGATTCCATCTGGGTCATCGTTGATCGACTGACCAAGGTTGCCCACTTTGTTCCTGTCAAGACCACTCATACCGGAGCTCAGTTAGCAGACCTGTATATTTCCAGAATAGTGAGCCTGCATGGTGTGCCTAAGAAGATTGTATCTGATAGAGGCACGCAATTCACCTCAAGATTCTGGAAATCCCTTCATGAAGCCCTCGGAACCAAGTTAGCCTTTAGCACAGCTTATCATCCCCAGACCGATGGCCAACTGAGCGAGTGAACCAGATATTGGAGGACATGCTTCGCGCATGTGTTCTATCCTATGGTTCCAAGTGGGAAGATTGTCTTCCGTTTGCAGAGTTCTCGTACAACAACAGTTATCAGTCTAGTCTGCAAATGGCCCCTTTTGAAGCCCTTTACGGCAAGAAGTGTCGTACACCCCTGAATTGGTCCGATACCGGAGAGAGCAAATTGTTCGGACCAGATACCCTCCGAAAGCTGAAGAGCAAGTTCAGCTTATTCGTGAACGCCTCAAAACTGCCCAATCCCGTCAGAAGAGTTACGCTGACACCAAGCGCCGTGATCTCACTTTCAGTATCGGAGATTATGTGTATCTCCGAGTGACACCCCTCAAGGGAATGCAGCGTTTCCATGTCAAAGGAAAGTTAGCACCAAGGTATATTGGACCCTTCAAGGTCATTGCTCGTCGAGGAGAAGTATCCTATCAGCTGGAGTTACCCCAGGAGTTAGGAGATTATCATGATGTCTTCCACATTTCCTTGCTCCGGAAGTGTCTTGAAGTTCCTGACCAGCCTGATGTTTTCAAAAACATCGACCACCTCTCCATCGACCTGAACCAAGACCTGACTTATCGTGAGAGACCCCTCAAAATTCTCGAAGAAGATGTTCGTGTTACCCGAAGACGTGCGATCAAGTTTTACAAAGTCCAGTGGACTAACCACTCTGAAGAAGAAGCAACTTGGGAACGCGAAGATTATCTTCGAAGCGAATTCCCAGACCTCTTAGTACCCAGGCCTAGCAAATCTCGGGACGAGATTTATTTTAAGGGGGGAAGGATTGTAACATCCCAAAATTATTATCAGGTTTATATTCCAAAAATGAGAGCCAACAAAAACTTTTGTTGTTTATTGTATGTTAATTGCTTTTGTTACTTGAGATGTTGTTCTTGCTGTTTGTGTGAGTGTTTGCTCTAGTGAACACTAGTAAGAAAGAAAGAAAGCAAAATATAAAATCAAAGCAAGAAAAATAAAAGTGACAAGTTGTCACATAAAAATCTCAAGTGACAAACTCAATTAATTTCAAACCAAAGTCAGTGGAGTTGTAATGTAAACACTCCCCATTTTGTTCCTACCACTTTCCCCTCTCAAATATTATTTTTGAACTAGTTTTAAAATTCAAAATAAAAACAAATGAAATAAATTAAAATAACATAAACAAAGTACTTTAAAAGAAAATGTTTCAAAACATTTTATTATTTTATGCCAATTTTTGTGGAGCCTCTACATGTTAGGGGAAGGCCCCACAAATTTTTGCAAATTTTTCTAAAATGTTTAAGTGCCCTAATTAAATCCTAGAAAACCTTCTGGTTTTTAAAAAGAAACAGAGAAGGACCTAGTTGTGATAAAAGAAAAGAAGGAGCAGGGGGTTTTCTGCAAAACCGTCGTCGACTCCAGCCCCGACGACCATCGCCGTGTCGCCGCGACCGTGCTCGCCGTTTCCGCGCTCCCCAGGCCCCCCTGGCCGCGCACCCCCTCGCCCCCGTGCCTCTGCAGCCGCGGCGCCGCAGAGGAGAGCAGTTACGCCGCCCTTCGCCTCGATTTCCCTCCACCGTCGCCGTGGCAAGCTCGCCGTCGTCGACCAAATTGGCCCTGCTCGCTGCTCCCCGACACGCCGCGCTTGGCCGAGATCTTCTAGAAAACGTCCGGACCCCGGTGAACGCCTTGTCTCCACGTCCCTCGCACCGCCGCGTCGGATTGGGGAGAAATATCTCCGCCGTGTCGCCATGGACGTCGCCGTGCACTCCGTCCACCGTACGCCGCATCCCGCGCTATAAAACCACCCCCGCACCCTCTGCGAACACCACACCACCCCACTCCCTCACTGACCCCTCTCAATTCGCCGTGCACCGCCAGGAGGGCGTGCTGTGCCGTAGCCACTGCCGCCGTCGAGGTCCGTCGTGGCCACGACGCCACACTGCCCCATTCTTCCCTCTTTGGCCTGCACTTGCTTCCCTCTGCTTCACCGCACTCACCGCACCCTTTTTCCCTTTGATCAGTGCCCAGACGCGGCCGTGGAACCTCGCCGGAGCTGCTGTCCGTGGCCGAGGAAGACGGAGACCTCGCCGCCGACGAACCACTCCACCCCAGCAAGTGTAACTCGGCCAGAAGCTTCCACCTCACCACCGCCGTCGATCTGCATCATCTCCGCGACCTTCCGAGCCCTCTAGGTGAGAGATTCATCCACCTCGCCGTCGCCGGCGCGGCAGCGCCGCTCGTTTTAGGTCGTCGCCGATGGCGACCTCGTGAGCCGTTGGATCGAAGATCTACGGCCACGTACCGCTTCGTGTTAAGTTAGACTGCCATGTGGGTCCCACTGTCATAATTTTAATCTTTTCCCTCGCGCGCGTACCGTTTCGCTGAGTCACTGACGGGTAGGACCCACCCGTCAGGGATTTCAACATTATCCACAACAGTGGATTTTTCTAATTTAAATTCTCTGAAATTCTCAGTACTGATGTCAACTTTAAAATTAAATATCTCGAGATTTAGGAATCCAAATAAATCAAACTCAAATGTTCTGGAAAGCTTATGAAATTGTTTAACCAACACAATTGGTCTCATGTCATTTAATTAAATAATTAAAAAGTATTATTGAAAATTCCACAGAATGTTTAAAATCTAAACTTGTTTGTTTCTGATACTCTGTTAGTCCAAATAATTCCAAACCAATTTTGCTAGCTTAGTACTGCCTTGTGTTAACTCCCCTAATTTTGGTAGAATTAATTAAGCAGTATTAATTGCTGACTTTAAAATAAACCCTTCTGGACTAAGACAGACAAATATGTTTATTGGTTGATCCAAATGAGTTAGGACCAATTTTGTTAGCTCACATATATCCATGTTCAGTTACCCCTAAAAGGGTTTAATTTTTGGAACAATATAATTTAAATGGTAGCTAAAACTTGATTTTTAAGCTACTGGATTCAATCCAATGTGTAGGGAGTTTGGTAACTCCAAATGATCCAATTCAAATTGGGTTGTATTCTACACATCAGTAGCTTTCTATAGAAATTTAGTTTGTATTTTTGTGACCAACAGAACTCAAGTTGTGGAATTAAACATGAATAACTAGTTTCTGCCATAATTTGGACTTAATTAAATAATGTTTAATTCAATTTATTTGAAAACCAAATTGTGTGGTTTGATGTGTGCAGTAGCCAATTGTGATGTTAATGATGGTTATGTTGAGGTGATTGCTTGTATAGCTTAGTGATTGTTTGTATTGTTTGTTTGTTAATTAGACGAGAACGTTGTCGGATATATCGAGGCAGGAGAGTTTGCTGAATTTGAAGAACAAGAGCAAGATCACTTTGCCAAGCAAGGCAAGCTATTCTCTGAGCTTGCACTACCAACATATGCATCTACTTTCATAATATGTTTACTCTCAAAGCAAGATTTACAAAACCCATTTCAAAAATATATGGATATTATTTTGCCACCCTATGTAGTAGTTTATATAAAACTTTAGGATGGGAAAACAATGTTGTTTATTCAAAACTCCTTTGAAATGTTTTGTGAGTTTATGGAACGCCGAGATGTCGGTGCTGTGTTGGAAAGATGGAAAAATGGTGATGTTTGTGAAAAATGCACAGTGTCCTAGTACTATGGAAACCAATCCTACCCTGTGCGACCACATTTACCACATATGGGAAAAGGCGTAGTCACGTAGTTTGCTCTTATTAGTATGGGATACCTCATCGACGGAGATGACTCCGTTATGCATGAGGGGATGGTCCGAGGATCTACCCCCTGACCCGGGTCCTCACACAAGTTGGTGGGGAGGATAGAAGGTTCCACCATAAACCGCCGGACAAAACTATGAGTCCTCACACTTAGGGTTTCTGACGGGAAACCGGACTGGGTGTCGATGGAAAGTGTCATATGGGAAGGATCCTATACTAGCATGAGCAAATAAGAGGCTATGGCCGGCGGCTTACTTCGCATACACCTGGTATGGCGAGACGTGGCAGACACGATGAGTTGCCGGATGGATGTGGGTTAAAAGCGTGCTACCTCTGCAGAGTGTTTAAAACTATTCGAATAGCCGAGTCCTCGGATATGGACAATTGGGAGACTGTCCTAAGACCTTGTGCAAGTTTTAAAAAGGGTTTGAGTTTTTTTTAAAGAAAAATGAAGTGGAGATTGTTTCCTAAACCTATACCAACGGATCGGTATGAGGTGGTTGGATAAAAGTGGACCATGACGGGCTATGGTCGGAGAAAGGAGGAGTTTTGGAAAAACAGATGAAAACGGTGACTTCTTTAAAAATAGTTATAAAACTCTTCTTACCTTTTTCAATAAAGATATAGAGATGCTTTAAATAAGAAAAGTTGTCAACTAAAATAAAACTGGTGCATACTCATGTTGGGATAGTTTGCGAGTACATTCAAATGTACTCATATTGGTTTCGTCCCTGGCTATTGTCCTAGCCAGACTACGAGGAGGAACACTACGCAGAGCAGGAATATGGCGACTTCTACGCCAACTAAGGATCTCCACAAGTCAGCTGCCTGTCGGGTCGTCATCGTTAGAATATGATGTCGATTGCGCCGTAGCTTCCGCTGATATATATTTGGTTTGGCCCATGAAGGCACCTATGTAAGAACTTGGTCTAAATGACCATTTATGTAAGACTTTTATTCGGTACTGTAATGGATGTAAACTTTGGTATCCAATTCGGATTATGTGCAACGACAGACTGATCACGGGATCGTTGTGTTAAGCATAATCGGGTATTTCGGACAGCTAGTCGGGGTCCCCACAGACTTGGTATCAGAGCCATCCTGACTTTAGGAAACCTTAGTTAGCATGGTCGTTTGTCAAATGTTACAAAAGATGAGTTTCTAAAAAGAAAGGAAATAAGTATTTTGAAAACTGCTTATCTCCAATCCTCTTACTTATGCAAAATTTTACTCTCATTAAATGTTACATTTTCCTTAGTATCCCTAAAATTTTGTACACCTCTCATTAAGTTTAAAATTTGACTCACTTGTTGCCCTGCTATATTAAAATTTTGATATACTTGTCACCTAACTAACTTAAAATTTTGCTTAAAAACTGTAGATGGCACTCCACTGGACCGAGTTCGTTCAGCTGGAGAAGGACAGCAAGCTGACGTTTGAGAGGGACTTGTTCGAGTTGACCAAGCTGTTAGGTCGCCCCGCTCCAGAGTTTGAGGGAGCTCAGATTGATGTTCACGGTGTTGGAAGGCTGAGCTGGCTCATCAGGTCGTCAGTTCGCAGGAACATCAAGTCTCCCAATTCCAGGACGCTCATCTTCACCACCAAGGAGGCCACCTGGGTTGACGGTCTCTGTACTGCTACACAGAGGATGCTAGCCCGACTTTGTGAGGAGCACAAGGCGGAGTTAGTAGACTCCCGTTTCCGGTTCTACGGGAGGCGCAACTGTGATGGACACCCTACTCCTTCACCTTACCACCCGATGTTTGGGAGCTACATCATGGACATGGAGATCTTACTTCAGTGCACTCAGGATGATCTGTTGCGCACTAGGATTCAGCTTCACTTTGACCGCGAGTCGCTCGTTGAGCTTCGCGAGAACGAGATGAAGCTGATGGTGGAGAAGGTTGCTCTTCTCAGGAAGAGGGCCCAGCTGAGGAAGACTATCGTGAAGCTCCGCACGAAGGTGGCAGAGCAGGATGGACTGATTGAGGATCTTGAGCACCATACTGACGAGATGGAGGAGGAGGGCGAGGATCTCCGCAAGGAGAACGACGCTTTCCTCAGTGACGATGATGACTTCGTGGAGGAGATGGACTGTGAGGAGGAGGATGATGAGGAGGAGTTAGTCGACGAGGAGGAGGAGCCACTCGAGCCAGTTCTCGAGGATGAGGAGGAGGATCCCGAGGAGCCAGCCTACCAGTCAGATGCTGACGTGTTAGAGCTGGAGGTTCCACCTCAGTAGGCGAGTGACTTGATCACTACCGCAGGATTAGGTTGACCCCTATAGCTAGTCGAGTAGTAGTAGTGGTTCTTTTGGGAAACCAGATGTTATGTATCCTAGATGTAAGCTTGATGTTGTTGTGAACTCCTTGATGTATTGTTTGTGAAATATAAGTATGTTGTCTTGTTTAAATCTGTGTGGAATATTTTCATATAAAACTTAAATTAATCAATCACTTGGGAGATCGTTTTTTCCCTTAGTTGAACTTTTCTTGCCTTGTCTCTTATACCCGGTGTGCTTCAGGATGCCACCCCGTCGCAACAATGCGGAAGGATCAGGATCAGCACCACCACCACCAGACCCAACCCCCACCCAACTTCTCGCACTTATCATGGAGGAGCGTGAAAATGCCCGGCAAGAGCGCCAAGCTCATCTCGCTGCCTTACAACAACTTGCAGCCGCCTATAAATAACAACAACAACAACAATGGTGGCAATGGCAATGAGAACCAGCGATCTACCTTAGGCGATTTTCAGAAGACCAACCCACCCACCTACTCCAAGGGACTTCACCCACTAGAAGCCGATGATTGGCTTCGCACCATCGGCAATAATCTTGAAGTTGCTGCTGTGGGAGAAAATGAGAAGGTGCTGTATGCAACCCACTATCTCGCTGGACCTGCAAGAGCTTGGTGGGAAACTACCAAGGCTCTCTAGCAAGCTGGTCATGTCATCGACTGGGCTGAGTACCAATCTAGGGTAGGCAGGAAGTAGGTCTTTTACCTCACATTGAGGGGGCCGAACCTGGGTAAATCTGTGTTGATCTTTGTTCCTGCGATCCCAAGCTCGGAGATGCTTGACTCGCGTAATCACCTACGAAGTCATCTATGACACCTGACGTGACAAACCCACGACAGTTGGCGCCCACCGTGGGGCCTGCGGTCAAAAGCGTCACGTTCGCGCAGGATCGAAATCAGGCTTCAAGGACATCGCCATCGGCCAAGTGAAGACATCAATGGGGTCCCCTTCATCGACGACTCAGAGTGGGGACCCGAGGCAGATCGCATCGAGTTTGGATACATGTTCCCATCGGATCAGTAAAAGTTTTCGTCGGATCCGTCAGTCGCAGATCTGAAGATGCGACTCAAGGAAGCGAATCGGTGAAGGAACTGCGGCCGGTCAGGGTCCGCGTGTTGGAGGAGCTACAACAAGCTACAGCAAACTACCCATCCCCGTCCCGTCAAGACCTGTTTGGGGATCTCTACCAAATCAGGAAGGAGACCTAGATTGAAGAGATTGAAGCTATCAGGACGGAACTCTGTGAAGAGGCACAAAGACTCGCGGCTGAGCGCGAAAAACTCCAAGAAGAAGGTCGACGACTCCGTGGCAGCCAAAGCGCCAGGCGGTCCGAACCAAGACGACATCTGAGCGCAAGAAACTCCAAGAAGAGATTGGCGACTCCGTCGTTGGCAGCAAAAGCATCAGATCAAGATGGCAGAGGAGAGATGAAATCACAGTTCCACGGCGACCAGAGAGCAAGTATGCCGCGATAGGAATATTGTCAAGATACCGGTTGGGACACGCGAGCTGATAAGGAAGCTCGCCGTGCGATCGACCTACTGCAAACCGCTGCCTTACAACAAGCAAATATGTATGGAGTCACGCCAATGAGCCGCAAAACAAGGTATCATGGGGAGGAGAAAAGATCAGCGTCGAAGAAGTGGTCACCAGTTAGCAGGTTTGCAGGTATCATTGGAAAAGAAAAGAAGTAGAAGGCGAGTCGGGACGACGGAGCGACTCAGCCATCCCAGATTGAAGCTGATTCAGATGAAGATTCAGCGCCAGTAACTCCTATTCATTATTGAAAGGACCAGCATGTTTTGGAGAGGAAATACGGCTCACTCGCTTCCCCCGAACTTCGGTGAGTCGCAGCGAGTCACCACCTTGCAGTGACCAAGACCCTGCCTTATGGATAGAAGACTACGAGGCAAACATGGCAGCAACTGATGTAACTCAGAAGTACGTGCTAAATATTTCCACTTGGCAATACAGGGAGAAGCTAGGGATTGGTTGTAAGGCTGCCATCCAAATCAATAAGCACATGGGAAGACTTGAAGGACAAGTTCATCAACAGATTCAAACAGAAGACATGAAAAACCTTAGACAATGTATTCAAAAGAGGACGAATCAAGCGGTACTGGATCAAGAGAATCGCGGAGATCCTTGGCTCCGCCAAAAACTTAACAATACAGCTGCGATACAAGCTATGAGGAAGAACTGTAGATTTGAGCCGCTGTGCACAAATTAAGTCGCGCGAGCACAAGATTGATAGTTTCGACCAGCTTTTGGCAACGCAGAAAAGTACGCAAAGACAGATAAGAGGACAGGCGGCTTATCACAGAAACAGGGAAATGCAAGTCGCGCAAACTGAACATCGCGCACACCAGATGAAAGAGGGGACGTAAGGCCTTACTCTAATAACTGCAAGGGGTCTTCGACGTGCCTTGCGACTTACATCGCAGGAGAGATGGCAGGCCAGCGGGTCACACAAAGGCGCAATGTCACTATTACCGGAGTGGAAAGAAGGCGACACGCCAGACACGGCTCGCAGCGGATCAATGCAGCACAAGAATCAATCTAGCTCTCGTCAAGGGCCTGACTTTTCTAGAAGAAACATAGGACAGTTTCATACAGTGGAAGTACAAACAACAGATGGAAGCCGGAAGAGCGGTCAGATTTCAACACGGAAAGGTATCGCGCTGGACTGAGCAATCGGTTATTTGGAGTCGCGGCGATCACCCCCAGAAGTAAGAGATCCAGGACAGCCAGCTCTTGTGGTCACGCCTGAAGTCGCGGGATACAAGTTAAGTAAGGTCTAATGGACGGAGGAGGAAGAGTAAACATCCTATATAGACACGCTCCGAAGAATGAATATACCCGAGACAAGGCTGCGACCATCCAGGAAAGAAATTCAAGGCATAATCCCAGGAGCTGTTACGCGACCAATCGGAAAGATAACACTTGAAGTTAGCTTTGGAACAGAGCGGAACTTCCGCACAGAGCTCCTAGACTTTGAGGTTGTAGCAGTCAAAAGCTCATATCATGCGATCTTTGGAAGAGAAGCTATGTCAAATTTACCGCTCGCCCCTGCTACGTCTACCTACAGTTAAAGATACCAGGACCAAACGGTGTTATTACAATATAGGAGACAGACAGAGAGCATTAGAATGCGAGAACGCAGGCTCAGTACTCGCAGAAGAAGCTTGTATCGCCAACTCTTCACAGGGTATCAGTCGCAGATCGGTAATCGCAGCTCAAAACGAGTCGCGTTGGAGGTACCGCGGAAGCGGCCAACAGGATGCAGCCACCGGATGGTAAATACCCACCGAGAAGTCGCGCATCAGCAAGATAATGCCCCAGGGTCGCCTTGATACAAAAAGAAGACAAGAAATGGCGCATGTGCATAGACCCAGCCTCGATCAACAACCCCAGCCAAAGGGGCTCAGTTATCGTGAGACCTTACAAAGCAAACTCAACATAAGTCGCAGCTCAGTGCGGCTAATCGCCTAACAAAGTTGCTCTCTGCTTCAACATGAGATATACATCGGAGCTATCATGCTCGACCCGAGTCGCTTTAGCGACTCAAAATTGAACCAATCAGGTGTTCAACCCACTCCGTTAGGAGTATTAATTCGCAACTAAGTGCGATGAGTATCAAGTATGCATGGCCTGCGGGGAATAGAAAACCCGCATTAAAGGGCCTGCATCATCCTGTAACACCCTGTAAAACATCGAGTGATTATGAAATAAAGCCGGCACCCTTGACATTCAAGGGTTTGTCGTTTCGCCTCAACTATCATTGAGTCGCTGAGTCTTTTGAATTTCATATATCACTGACCCTTGAGGGCTCCTTACGAGCATCGCGAGTACCAATCGCACCTCAAATTTTGCCAAACTAGTGGCAATCCTTAAGCTAGAAGCGTCTTGCATTATGCGGCCAAAGTACTGGGGTGTGGCGTCAATCGAGCTTGATTGCCTATCATGGCCGCTCTCGACCCTGAACACACATGTTCCTAGGAAATACTGAGCCGCGCGAGCGTCTACTTAATGGAATTATCAAGAAAAGAACCTGCTTATAGGTCCAAAATACTGTTTATAATACATGAATGTCTTACAGACTAACGGGCATGTCCCACATTATTTATTTTTCCTCTTCCGAGCTACAGGAGTGGGAATTGGCGCGGCTTGTCTCGCAGTTGCAGTCGCAGGTGTCCTAATAATCAGGGCGCCGCCAGACGAGGCAGAAGGGCCACCAGATACTGTTGCTGGAGTGCAGCCCGAGATGACTCAGCTCCTGAGGACTTTTCCTTTGACACCTTGCTCCCATCAAGATTGAATTTATCGAGATAAGTGCCCAAGTCTAAGTTATCAACAAATTTTGTGGCATATCCGCGCATCCCTTTCCAGATATCGAAGTACTCGCTTATTGGCAGTTCAGTATCATCTGCGCTCATCGCCAGGCCGTGGCGAGCAACCTTGCCAACATCTATCTCTGGATAATATGCTCGAAGCAATGTCAAGACATGCGCGGCTCCGGCGCGAGCAGAGGATCGTTTCCAATCAGAGACATAATGTGGAGCCTTGAGCAGTTTATTTATCCAATACTCGCAAGATGTTGGGCCATCAGTCGCAGGAGAGATTACCGTCATAACTTCCTTGGTAACCTTTAAGAAGCGCTGGCTGAGGTCAGAGATATACCAGTTGATCCTTCAAATTGGAGCGGGACACTGGGGCCTCAGGCCTATGTCAAGAAAGAAAAGGCAAGAAACAAGTCAGAGACTAACGTTGGTTACCCAAAATATGTATGATTAAAGGAATAAAAGACAACCAGCAAGCTGCAGGACGGCTGATTTGACCATGGAGCCAAAACCCTCAAAGGCTTTGAGCAGCGAGTTATATTTTTCATCTCGCGCGGCGAGTTCCTTTGCGTGGTCTCCCTTCAGGCGATCAATCAATTCAGATTTAAGAGTCAGCCCTTCTCGCAAAGATCTAATGACCTCGTCTTTCTCCATGAGTCGCTGCTGCATATCAGCTTCAAGTTCTTTAAATTGCTCTTCGCAGGAGTCGAGTTGACCTTTGAGAGATTTTATTTCCTGATCTTGGTCCCTAATGACCTCATTATGCTCCAGGCGAGACTGCATCATTTCAGGATGGTCTATGGAAATGCCTTTACCCTTTATTGAGCCAGAAGCATCAAGCAAGGACAGTTCGCTGAAAACAAACAGAGCAAAACGCATAGGTAAATTATCCAGGAATTTGGGGGCTCGAGATTTGAAGCCAGGAAAAGAATCAACACCCCGTGCGATGACACAAGGTTTTGATCCTTGGGGGCTACGGTATATGTACCTGGCGACTTGAAGAAAATTGCTCAACTAAGCCGCGCAGCAGAGCAGCATGCTTGTCTCCAGCAGAAATTATGGCATCTGCGATTGACTTAGAACTATTTCCTGGAGCTGGAATTCTATTTTCAGTAGATACCCTACCAGCAGCAGGAGTTGTGGATGGAGCGCGACTGGAGTCGCGGCAGGAGCCGCATCTGCAATACCTTCCTCCAGGGAGGGCCTGGTGGATGAGTCGCACCATTACTGTTTCCCACGTTTTCATCAGCAGCATCATCCTCGCTCATAGCTTGCTGAGAAGAAGTGGGATGGAATTAGACTTGGTACCTCTTCAGACATGGCCCTGCAAAACATTGATGGGTTAATAAGCTGACCTAGCAGAGCCGCAACATTGAAAAGAAGGCGAACCATACCCAGAGGCGACACGGATACTCTTCATCAGGCAACCAGAGGAAGGAGAAGATAAACCTTGCAAATCTGAACCTACAGAGTATGAAAAGAAGTGTGTCAGAAATATGCAATCACAAAAAGGAAAAGGAGAGAGTCGCAAACAATTACCCGAGCTTATGAGAAGCATCCTTTGCAACAGCTCGGAAGAAAGCAGCCTTGTTGGGATCAGAGTTTTAAAGATTTGGCAGCTCTTGTTTCTACCAGTAGCGCCAAGGCTTTGCGCGTTTCTCAGGCTGCGGGGTCTTCTGAGCTCTGGCATAAAATACGCTTCGAGGACCTGCAGGCACCTCAGGAAGTTCCAGGAAAGGTGTATTTGGAGTCGAGGAAAAGAGCGTCGGCCATTTGTTGTTCCTCTTCAGAAGCACTACCCTCGTGCATAACTGTATCTTCGCCAAAGGCTGCGGCTTTTGACGACTCAGCCGCGGTTCCTTGGTTCAAGTCGACGTCCTCTGAGGAAGAACCCAGAAATAGGGATCGATCTGAAAAGGAGCTCAGGTCAGAAATAATAATTTTGGAGAAGGAATTTTCGAGGAAACAGGTGACAAGTAAACATTACCACAAAAGGCTTGTGCTCAGCCCAGAAGGGAGCAAGTCCGACGTTGTCATACGAGTCAATATCCTCGTCCGTCACTCGGCGAATGAAATTTATCCACTCCCCTTTGTCCCAATCTTCAGGGCAAGTGCGATCGACGTCATTTGCATGACAAGTGAAATCCATCATAAGCCGCGAGCGGCGACTCACAGGCTGAATTCGCCACTTAGTCCAGCAAGATATGAGATCTAATCCAGTGAGACCATGGAGTGTCAGCGCTCTCACCTTGTCAAAAGGGATTCGATAAAGGGCAACGAAGAAGGATCAGGTTTAGAAGACAGAGCATCGGTAGCCTCGAAGGGAAGAGGAGACCAAAGAGGAAGAGGAATTTCACCCTCAGGAGAAGTGTTTTTACAATAGAAGAATGTCCTTTGCCACTCCTTGATTTTCTTGGCAAGAGTTAGTTTTGGGAAGATACTACCCCTACGGCGTTGGAAGGAAATGGCGCCGCATTGGAGAAAAGGACCATCTGTGGTTTCCCTTTGACTATTGCAATTGAAAAGAGCAAGCCAGAAATCTTTGGGGGGATACCCAGATAATCTTCGCAGAGGACGTGGAAGTTGCTCACTTGCAACATCGAATTAGGGCCAATATCATGGAAGCGGAGACCTAACCGCTGCATCAAGGAGCGGAAGAAGAGAGAGCCCGGGGGCTTGAACCCGCGCTCAACATGCTCCGCAAAAATCACTACTTCTCCTGGTTGAGGATTGGGGATTACCTCCTCACCAGCCGCCCGCCATTCGCATTGATCTTTTGGCGGAAGAAGGCCCCGTGCAGATAGGGATTCCAGGAAATCTTCGTCGACCCACGAGCCTTCCCAGTTGCACTTGCGGCGAGACATTTTTCTCAGATCGATGGAGATATCCACCGAAGGATTGTGAGTACGAGAAGCGAGATTGGAGGCGGCGGAAAGGAGTAGCGGTGCGTAATGCAGGACTTGATGCAGAACGCTGGGGAAAACGATGAGCCAAGATAAATAACCCAGACGCGGAAGACGTTTAGATCTGAAAATCAACCGTCAAGGCAGGATAAGTCGCGTTCTTGAGCCAAGAAGAGTTATAAGCCGCAGATTGGAAATAAAAAATTGGAGTTCAGCTGGGATAATTCACGTGTGCGGCTCAGGGGTTTGTTAAGACAAAGGAGCCTTCACTCGAAATCCAAGCTAAACTTGGGGGCTAATGTCGGGGGAATACTTTCTGGATTAACCCGCGGCCCAGTGCGACTTACTTACTCGCACGGACAAAGGCCCACTTGGGAGCAAGCCCAATATTGAACCGCCATAAGGGGAAAGATCTAGAAGACATATCCCGGAGGACGTGAAGACCAAGTAGTCTCCGAGTAGGCCTCTGTGGATATTCCTTGGGGGAAGTTTCCTTTGTAACCTAGCGAGCCTCTGTGTAATAAAGAGGACTCGCAGGACTTAGAGCGGGTCAAGCTATCAAGCCCTAAACCCTAGCTCATACGGCGAGTACCAGATCGGATCGCCTCCATTGTAACACCTCGATTATCATATCAATACCAATCTAGGGTAGGCAGGAAGTAGGTCTTTTACCTCACATTGAGGGGGCCGAACCTGGGTAAATCTGTGTTGATCTTTGTTCCTGCGATCCCAAGCTCGGAGATGCTTGACTCGCGTAATCCCACACCTACGAAGTCATCTATGACACCTGACATGACAAACCCGACACCGCGTCTATATCGCCTCGCGCCCGCCTACCCCGCCAACATCAGCGCTGCATCGACCGCTTCCCGAGGGGATGGCGGCTGCGAGAGCAGCACGAGACCCGCGTTTTCGTGGAAGTCATGTGTCTGACGTAGCGAGTACCCAGCAGCGCCACGCCCCTGCCGACTCCGTCCAGGCCATGCTCCAGGGCCTAGCCACGCCCATTGCAGCTGACGCGGACCCCGCGCAGGCCGCACGCTCCTCGAGCAGACACGGCAGCGCCTCCTAAGCAGCGCGCGCGGGTCGCAGCGACGCACCGCCGCATGAAGGCACAGGTCCGTGAGTACAACTTCGCACGCTTCACCCCCGTCGCCGTCGAGCCCAACCCGAGGGAAAACGTCAGGCGCAACCTCGCCAACGAGATGGCGGGAGGACCGGCCCGACGCCGAGCCGGCTGGAGTAGCCGGACCACCGCCTACCCGTCGACCGTCTACAGCTCCCCCGCAAAGAACATGAAGGCAGCACGCGCCGCCGCCGCAGAGCTACCCAGCCTGGAGGGGGACGAGTGCGCGCGCAGCAACAGCGCGTCCAGGACCTTCGACACCGCCGACCACCAGTTTCACCAAACCAGGCCACGTTAGCAATGAAATTGCTATCCCTCCCCCCGCCCCGCCTGGAGCCCTCCAGCCGGTGTGACTCGAGGCGACCGCCAGGTGTCATCGCCACAAGCACCCAACCGGGTGGAAATCGCGCGCGCAGCATCAACTCCAGACCAAGTTGCTTCAACGCACCGGCTGCGGGTGGTGGCCAGAACTACAACAACGCGCCGGCCACCGACGGAAGGCCAGTACAACTACCCCGACCAGCCGGCTGCCCGCAGGGGAAGCGTCCACGACCGGGGGAGACCTAGGCCCGACGTTCGTTCCGACGCCCGCGACCGCCTCGACGCCCTGGAGGATCCCGCCGGCTCGAAGAAGAGGAGGGCGAGGTCCACCGGTGCTTCGGACCTCGCATCGCAAGGGAGCCTTTCCCGCGGAACTTCTCCCTGGCGGCGACACACCCAAGTACAACGGAAGCACGAAGCCAGAGGCTGGCTCTCCGACTACGTCACCCCGTCTCCATCGCAGGCGGCAACAAGCGCGTAGCGGTGCGCTACGTGTCTCATGCTGAAAGATTCGGCTCGCACATGGCTCAACAGCCTGCCGGATGGATCGATCAACTCCTGGCTGGATTTCCAGCAGTCTTCGTCAGGAACTTCTCCAACACCTACAAGCGCCAGCCGCCCCCGCCAGCTAGCCGGCTGCACCCAGGGCAAGACCGAGTCCGACCGCGACTACCTGACGAGATGGTCAACCCTGCGCAACACCTGCGAAGGAGTCCACGACATCCAGGCAGTCGGCTTCTTCATCAACGGCTGCCGGGAGGGCACGATGCTCAAGCACGCGCTGCTCCTAGACGAGCCAAAGTCCATGGCGGAGCTCATGACCATAGCAGACAAGTACGCCACGGCGACTCCGCCATGAGAGTCCCAATGCAAGTAGATGGAGCCGGCAGGACACAAGAAAAGCCGGCTGCGAGAGAGCCAGGCGGCCCCAGCAACGACAACCGAGGCAACCGCGACATCCGGGACAATGGAGGCAACCGCGACAACCGCGACCGCCCGACGATCGAGATCGAGACAGCCGGAAGAGAAGCGGCGCGCCAGACGGGCGGTACGAGAACCGTGCCGTCAACGCAACCGAAGCCGGCCAACCGGCTGGCGATGACGGTGGAACCGGAATCCCCGCCAGTGGAACAAGCCAGAAGGGCGATACGAGGACCGCCAGTGGGCAAAGCCAGCATACCTGTTCGAGGACATGATGAACGGCCCATGCCGCTACCACAGCGTGACCGGGAAGCCGGCCACACACGACGGCGCGCTGCAGCTGGACTCTCCGTCTGCAGCGCGGAGAGGGTCCGCCGCCTCCAGCACCCGGCCCACCCCCTCCCCAAGGCGGCATCAACATAGGCAACAACCAGCGCAATGAGCGCCCAAGACTGCCGGCTGCTGCAGCCGGCACATCTCGCGACGTGTACCCCAACAAGGACGCCGCGTACGTCATCTCCATCATCGAGCGCAACGACAAGCGCAGCCAGCGGCTGCGCGTCGCAGAGGTGAACGCAGTCGTCCCCGCCGTCCAGCAGCTGATGGACTGGGCAAACCAGCCCATCTCCTTCGGACCGGCGACCACCCGGACATCATGCCAAATCCCGGGGGCTACAGCATGCTCCTAGACCCCACCTTCGTCACCGAGCAAGAGTTCGCCGTCACCTTCTCCCGAGTGCTCATCGACGGAGGAAGCAGCATCAACATCCTGTACAAGGACACCGCCGACAAGCTGGGCATAACCGAGGCCCGGATGAACCGCAGCGGACGATCTTCCACGGCATCGTGCCGGGGCAGTCCTGCACACCAATCGGCACCGTCCGGCTGGACGTCGTCTTCGGAGACAAGAAAATTTTCGCCGTGAAAGCATCTGTTTCGAGGTGGTGAACCACCGCAGCCCCTACCACGCCATCCTGGGCCGCCCGGCTCTCGCTCAATTCATGGCCGTACCCCACTACGGCTACCTGAAGATGAAGCTGGGGCCCGAGCGGCATCATCACCGTAGCCGGCGACTTCAAGCGCTCCATGGCATGCGCCTCGGCCGGCTCGAAGCTCGCCGAGTCGCTGGTAGCGGTGGAAGAGTTCAAGGAGATCAGGCGCGCCGTAGCGGAGAGCACCCGGTCGTACCGGATGCAAAGAAGCAGTCGGGCGAGACGCAGTTTCAAGCCAAGAAAGACAGCAAGCAGGTTCCGCTTGACGCAAGCAAGCCGGACGGGAAGTTCCTCACCATCGGCAACACCCTCAGCGACAAATAGGAAGGCGAGCTCATCGAATTCCTCCGTGAGAATCGGGACATCTTCGCATGGTCTCCAAAAGACATGCCGGGTGTACCGACGGAGTTCGCTGAGCACTCTTTACACGTCAAGCCGGATGCTAGACCGGTGAAGCAACCTCTCCGCCGCTTCGGAGAGAGAAGAGAAGAGCAATAGGAGAAGAAATCGCCCGGCTACTCGACGCGGCTTCATCATGGAAGTGTACCACCCGGACTGGCTCGCCAACCCAGTCCTGGTGATGAAGAAAAACAACACCTGGCGCATGTGCATCGACTACACCAGCCTCAACAAAGTGTGCCCCAAGGATCCCTTCGCCTTGCACGCATCGACCAAGTCATAGACTCCACCGCCGGCTGCGACTACCTGTCCTTCCTGGACGCGTATTCCGGCTACAACCAGATCAAGCTCCACCCGGATGACCACCTGAAGACCGCATTCATCACGCCCTTCGGAGCATTCTGCTACACGGTCATGTCGTTTGGCCTGAAGAACGCCGGCGCCACTTACCAGAGGTGCATGCAGAAGTGTCTGGGCGACCAGATCGGGCGCAACGCCCACGCCTACGTCGACGACATCGTCATCAAGACCAAAGAGCGCCGCACCCTCATCGACGACCTGAGAGAAACCTTCGCCAACCTGCGCCGGTTCCAGATGAAGCTGAACCCAACCAAGTGCGTATTCGGAGTACCGGCTGGCCAGCTACTCGGTTTCCTCGTCTCCGCGCGAGGGATCGAGGCCAACCCAGACAAGATCGCCGCCATCGAGGGCATGGAGCGGCCAACCGGCCTAAAAGACATCCAGAAGTTCGCCGGCTGCCTGGCCTCGCTAGCCGGTTCGTCAGCCGGCTGGGCGAAGGCCCTGCCCCTGTACCACCTGTTGAAGAAAACCGGCAAGTTCGTCTGGACGGACGAAGCAGACGGCCTTCGCCGAGCTCAAGAAAGCACTGTCCGAGGCGCCGGTCCTGGCACCGCCTGCTCCAAAGGAGCCCATGCTCATGTACATCGCCGCCACCAACCGGTGCGTCAACATCATCCTAGTGGTGGAGCGCCAAGAGGAAGGCAAGGAGCACCCGGTCCAGCGGCCGGTCTACTACGTGAGCGATGTCCTCTCGCAGTCCAAGCAGAACTACCCCCACTGCCAGAAGCTCGTGTACGGCGTGCACATGGCGAAGAAGAAGCTGCGCCACTACTTTCAAGAACACGTCATCACGGTGGTGAGCACGGCTCCACTTGGAGACATCATCGGCAACAAAGACGCAACCGGCCGAGTCGCCAAGTGGGCAATCGACCTGGCCGCGCACACGGTCCTGTACCAGCCCAGAGTGTCCATCAAGTCCCAGCTCCTCACCGATTTCATCGTCGACTGGGCGGAAACACAGTACTTGCCGCCTGTGCCCGACTCCTCGCACTGGCGGATGCACTTCGACGGCTCCAAAATGTACGAGGGTCTGGGAGCCGGAATCGTCCTCACCGCCCAAGGGCAACCGGTTGGAATACGCCGTACAGCTCCACTCCAAGGCCTCCAACAACGTCGCCGAGTACGAGGCCCTCATCCACGGCCTCAAGATCGCCAAGGCAATGAGCATCTAGCGCATCCTGTGCTTCGGCGATTCGGACCTAGTGATCCAGCAAACTTCAGGGAACTGGGACGCCAAGGACGCCAACATGGCCTCCTACCGGTTCTTCGTGCAGCAGCTCTGTGCATGCTTCGAGGGGTGCGAATTCCACCACGTACCCAGAGCCAACGATGAGATGGCTGACATGCTAGCCAAGCTTGGCAGCACCCGGCGAGCCATTCCACCCGGCGTCTCCCTCGAGCACGTCTACAAGCCATCCATCACACCGTCACCCGACTCGGAATCCATCGTCATCCCGGGGGCTGCGAGCCCGCCAGCCGGACAAGCAAACTCGGGGGCTGTCCCACCACCACGTCGTCTGGACCCACCCGGCTACGAGGCGCCAGCCGCACCCGTCCCTGAGCTCATCGACAAGACCAGCGCAAACCCGGGGGCTGCTTCAACACACCCGGGGGCTGCGCAGCCGGATCCAAAAGCCGCCCAGCTGGCGCTAGCCGGCGTCTTCACCATCCACGAAGTTCCCTCATGGGCGCAGCCATTCCTCGACTACCTCGCACACGGCACGCTCCCAGAGGAGGAGGTGCAAGCACGACAAGTCCTGCGACGCTCCAAGGCATACACCATCATCAACAGCGAGCTCTACAAGCGCAGCGCGACAAGCGTTTTTCAGCGGTGCGTCGATCCGACAAAGGGGCGTCGCCTGCTGGAAGACATCCACAAGGGCGAGTGCGGGCACCACGCCGCGTCCAGGTCAATCGCAGCAAAGGCTTTGCGCTACGGCTTCTACTGGCCGTCTGCTCTAGCCGACGCCGAGCAGATGGTTCGTGCCTGCACCGGCTGCCAGCGCTTCAGCAAGCAGAAACACACGCCGGCCGCAGCCCTGTAGACCATCCCCATCACCTGGCCATTCGCCGTCTGGGGGCTCGACATGGTTGGTCCCTTCAAAACAGCGCGAAGTGGCATGACTCACCTACTCGTAGCGGTGGACAAGTTCACCAAGTGGATAGAGCCCAAGCCGGTCAAGAAGTGGGACGGCCAGACGGTCATCACCTTTTTCCAAGACATCATCTACCGCTATGGCTACCGCATAGCATCATCACCGACAACGGCACAAACTTCGCCAAGGGCGCCTTCAAGCATTTCTGCCGCGAGAAGCGAATCCGGCTGGACCTCGCCTCGGTGTCTCATCCCTAGTCCAACGGCCAAGTGGAGAAAGCAAATGGCCTAGTCCTAGCCGGAATCCGGCCCCGGCTGGTAGACCCACTCGAGTGAGCACCCGGATGCTGGATCGAAGAGCTCCTGCATGTACTCTGGAGCCTCATGACCACCCCAACCACTCGACGAACTACACGCCTTTCTTCCTCGTCTACGGCGCGGAAGCAGTCCTACCGGCTGACATCGAGTTCGACTCTCTCGAGCCATCCTATACACCGAGAAAGAGGCCAAGTGAGCAAACGAAGACGGCGTGGACCTCCTCGAGGAGGCGCGAGAACTAGCCTTGTCCAGCCGGCCATCTACTAGCAGAATCTGCGCCGGTACCACAGCCGGAAGGTGCACCCGGTCACGTTCCGCGAAGGAGACCTGGTGCTCCGATGGATCCAAGACACCAAGGGACTCCACAAGCTGTCCTCCCCTGGGAGGGCCCGTTCATCATCAGCAGAGCGCTGCACAACAACACGTACTATCTCACAGACGTACGTGAGGAGAAAGAGGACAAGCCGTTTACCCCTTTCAAGGAAGGGGAACGCCCGTGGAACGCCCGCCTCCTCAGGCCTTTCTACTCCTAGAAGAAGTGTAACACCCTGTCGTTACTTTTGAGTAAAAGTTAGCACCCTCGAGCGCACACTCGGGGGCTGCCTGTTGTTTCAGTGTTGCTTCTCTTTTCCTCATTGTGGCTAGCCGGCCATTGATTCTCGTTTACGCCAGCTTAGTAACGTGCTCGACCCCGACGCCTACTCTCACATCCGGCTGCAGATTGCAACCCGGCTGACACGTTGGGCAGAAACCGGCTAGGGGGCACACGCGAAAAAACTCGTAAGAAAGAAAAAGTGTCCGGCTTGCGACATGAAAAAAAACCGCGCTCTCGTTCGCCTGCGTACAGCCTCTCACAGATCTCAGTACCGTGCGCCCAGCCAGCCGGCCCTCTCTTCGGATCCGGCTACAGAGTTCAGCCGGCAAGAGCAAGGGTCGCAGCGCCGAGACACGGGAAGGGGCACAAGAGCCAAAACAAGGGCGAGCCGGCCCTAATCAAGTAAAAACCGAAGCAAAAAGTGGCCAACCCTTTCGATTTTGAGGACTAACGATCTAATGAAAGTATCGATTTTTGTCAGCCTCGCAAGCTATCGAAGATTGCCTAGTCCAGATTCGACTCAACTGGCTATGCCAGTCGGGCCGAATATCGGGGGCTAGTGCGCGAAAAACCCGGCTGAAACGACCAGCCGGGCGAGCTATCGAAGATTGCCTAGTCCAGATTCAACTCAATTGGCTACGCCAGTCGGGCCGAATCTCGGGGGCTAGTGCGCGAAAACCTGGCTGAAACGACCAGCCAGGCGAGCTATCGAAGATTGTCTAGTCCATATTCGACTCAACTGGCTACGCTAGTCGGGCCGAATCTCGGGGGCTAGTGCGCGAAAACCCGGCAGAAACGACCAGCCGGGCGAGCTATCGAAGATTGCCTAGTCCAGATTCGACTCAACTGGCTATGCCAGTCGGGCCGAATCTCAGGGGCTAGTGCGCGCAAACCCGGCTGAAACGACCAGCCGGTCGAGCTATCGAAGATTGCTAGTCCAGATTCGACTCAATTTTACGCCAGTCGGGCCGAATCTCGGGGGCTAGTGCCCGAAAACCGGCTGTAACGACCAGCCGGGCGAGCTATCGAATATTGCCTAGTCCAGATTCGACTCAACTGGCTACGCCAGTCGGGCCGAATCTCGGGGGCTAGTGCGCGAAAACCCGGCTGAAACGACCAGCCGAGCAAGCTATCGAAGATTGCCTAGTCCAGATTCGACTCAACTGGCTACGCCAGTCGGGCCGAATCTCGGGGGCTAGTGCGCGAAAACCCGGCTGAAACGACCAGCCGGGCGAGCTATCGAAGATTGCCTAGTCCAGATTCGACTCAACTGGCTATGCCAGTCGGGCCGATTCTCGGGGGCTAGTGCGCGAAAACCTGGCTGAAACGACCAGCCGGGCGAGCTATCGAAGATTGCCTAGTCCAGATTCGACTCAACTCGCTACGCCAGTCGGGCCGAATCTCGGGGGCTAGTGCGCGAAAACTCGGCTGAAACGACCAGCCGGGCGAGCTATCGAAGATTGCCTAGTCTAGATTCGACTCAACTGGCTACGCCAGTCGGGCCGAATCTCGGGGGCTAGTGCACGAAAACCCGGCTGAAACGACCAGCCGGGCGAGCTATCGAAGATTGCCTAGTCCAGATTCGACTCAACTGGCTACGCCAGTCGGGCCGAATCTCGGGGGTTAGTGCGTGAAAACCCGGCTGAAATGACCAGTCGGGCGAGCTATCGAAGATTGCCTAGTCCAGATTCGACTCAACTGGCTACGCTAGTCGGGCCGAATCTCGGGGGCTAGTGCGCGAAAACCCGGCTGAAACGACCAGCCGGGCGAGCTATCGAAGATTGCCTAGTCCAGATTCGACTCAACTGGCTACGCCAGTCGGGCCGAATCTCGGGGGCTAGTGCGCGAAAACCCGGCTGAAACGACAAGCCGGGCGAGCTATCGAAAATTGCCTAGTCCAGATTCGACTCAACTGGCTACGCCAGTCGAGCCGAATCTCGGAGGCTAGTGCGCGAAAACCCTGCTGAAACGACCAGCCGGGCGAGCTATCGAAGATTGCCTAGTCCAGATTCGAATCAACTGGCTACGCCAGTCGGGACGAATCTCGGGGGCTAGTGCGCGAAAACCCGGCTAAAATGACCAGCCGGGCGAGCTATCGAAGATTTCCTAGTCCAGATTCGACTCAACTGGCTACGCCAGTCGGACCGATTCTCGGGGGCTAGTGCTCGAAAACCCGGCTGAAACGACCAGCCGGGCGAGCTATCGAAGATTGCCTAGTCCAGATTCGACTCAATTGGCTACGCCAGTCGGGCCGAATCTCGGGGGCTAGTGCGCGAAAACCCGGTTGAAACGACCAGCCGGGTGAGCTATCGAAGATTGCCTAGTCCAGATTCGACTCAACTGGCTACGCCAGTCGGGCCGAATCTCGGGGGCTAGTGCGCGAAAACCCGGCTGAAACGACCAGCCGGGCGAGCTATCGAATATTTCCTAGTCCAGATTCAACTCAACTGGCTACGCCAGTCGGGCCGAATCTCGGGGGCTAGTGCGCGAAAACCCGGCTGAAACGACCAGCCGGGCAAGCTATCGAAGATTGCCTAGTCCAGATTCGACTCAATTGGCAACGCCAGTCGGGCCGAATCTCGGGGGCTAGTGCGCGAAAACCCGGCTGAAACGACTAGCCGGGCGAGCTATCGAAGATTGCCTAGTCCAGATTCGACTCAACTGGCTACGCCAGTCGGGCCGAATCTCGGGGGCTAGTGCGCGAAAACCCGGCTGAAACGACCAGCCGGGCAAGCTATCGAAGATTGCCTAGTCCAGATTCGACTCAACTGGCTACACCAGTCGGGCCGAATCCCGGGGGCTAGTGCGCGAAAACCCGGCTGAAACGACCAGCCGGGCGAGCTATCAAAGATTGCCTAGTCCAGATTCGACTCAACTAGCTAGGCCAGTCGGGCCGAATCTCGGGGGCTAGTGCACGAAAACCCGGCTGAAACGACCAGCCGGACGAGCTATCGAAGATTTCCTAGTCCAGATTCGACTCAACTGGCTACGCTAGTCGGGCCGAATCTCGGAGGCTAGTGCGCAAAAACCGGTTGCCCCGAGGCAGCCGGGCTCGCTGCGCCAGCCGAGCCGAATCTCGGGGGCTAGTAGGGGTAAACGAGAAAGAAAAGCAGTTGCGAAGAAATTTCGACCGGAAGCAAAATAAAGGAGTCGAAGCTCCACACAGATCACGACACGAGTAGCAGAGGTTCCAAACAAGTACGAAAAGACAAGCGGCAACCCGGCATCCCAAGGTCTTCATTCGGCGGCCTTGGATGAGCTGGCCACGTCGCCAGTTTTGGAGCAGCCGGTTTCTTGGATGGCCTTCCCCTTGGAGCCCTTCGCCGGCTCCTCCACTTCGTCGCCATCTTCCTCCTCGGCGTACTCAGCCTCCGAGTCCTTGGCCAGCTGGGCCGGCTGCCTGTCGGGGATGAAGTCCGAGAAGTCGACAAAGTCAGCGATGGTGCAGGCGGCATCACGAATATCCGGGCGCTGCTTGAGCTTCGCGTACGTGTCGTCATCCCGGAAGCCCCCCGTGAGCAGCCCCAGCCGGGTACCAGGACTTGAGCAGCGACACGGCCCACATGGCTCCGCCACGCGCGGCCGACTCCTGTAGCTCCTGCACCGCAGCCGGCGCAAGAGCAAGACGACGTGCTAGCTCGGCCAGGACGATGGGGATTCCCTGGCCGGGCCAGACGTACCGGCAGAGCCTCCCGGTCGCGAAGGCCAACGCACAGGCATCAATTCCGAGCGGTCCACCCGGTCCGCCACGGAGGTCGAACAGCCGGCAAGGGCGGCATCAGTCGGCTCCGTCCCAAGAGCCCCTAGCTGGGCCCTAGCCGACTCCATGTGCGCAGACGGATAGAAGCCTGCAGCCGGACAAGAAACGTCACAACAAGAAAACCTTCAGAAAGACAAGGACATCGTCACGGAGACTACCTCGAACGGCAAGATCGATCCGAGCCACCTCTTTGCGCGCCGACCCCTCCTCGCCCTCAGGTGGGCGACCTCGTCCTTCAGCCTCGTAAGCTCCGCTGGTCGTCCTTGCGTTGCTGGTTGTAGCCTTGCTCCAGCTTCTCGAACTGCTCCGCGCCTCCACCGCTGCCCTCTCCACCACCTCCTTGGCCTCGGCCAATTTGTCCAGCTCCGCCTACCGCTCCTCGTCGCGCTTCTTGAGGCGCTCCACCTCCTGCGCCAGGTCACTGAACTGGTAGCTAGCCAGTTTGGCGCGTAGATCCTCGTCGTTCTCTGCAAAGAAAAGCATCAGACCCCACACCCAGCTCCGTGTGAAAAAATCGCCGCCGGGCAAAACACTCACTCTTGGCGGCCTCGAGGTCCCTCTCCAGCCGCAGGACTTTCTGGTTGGACTCCTCCTGAAGTTAAAGGAAAGATAAGGCTCAAGACTCGGGCCGGCTGCCGCAGCCGGATCAGGATAAAAAGCAAAGAGACTAAGCACGAGAACATACCTTGAGCAGCTCCAGAAAGCGGTCGAAGTCCTGGAGTTGGACCACCAGCTCCTTCCGGATCTCCAAGGCGAAGTCCAGCGGGTCGGTCGGCCTCCGCGTCCCCCCCGGCGTTGGCGGCAATGGAAGGAGCAGCCGGCACCAGCTGCCTCTGCGAAGAAGCGGCGACGTCCTTGGCCTTCTCCGTGGCAGCCGGCGCCACCTGCTTCCCCGCTTTCTTCTTCGCTGCTGACTCGGCCCTCTTCCTGGCGGGTGCCGCGCGGCCCTTGTTTTCGGAGCGCCCCCCGCTCCGACCACGGCTGCCCCGGGGCACCACCAGCTCTCCCGGCCTCGCCTCCGCCGGAAGGCGGAACTACCTCGACCTGGGGGCCACCGGTTGCTCCCCTGGCCTGCTCTCCTCCTCTCCGGCTGCCCGGGCGGCCGCGTCCGCGGGCGCAGCCGGCGTAGCAACCGTCTCCGCGGTCCCACCAACAGTCAAGGGCCTCGGTGCCCTGCGAAAAGCATGATGATTCATCTGGCAAGACATCAAAGATATTGAGCAGTGGGAGGCACATACCCGCGCACGTTGACCGGGACCCTTTTCGGCCGCTTCCTCAGCAGCAACTCGCCGTCGTCGTCGTCTCCCTCCACGCCGGTTGGAGTAGCCGACTTCGGTCTCTTCGGGCAAGGGGCCGAGGTCGACCCCGTGGTCTCTGCACTCTCAACGCTCTCAGTGTTCGAGAGATCAATGATTTCCACAGGTTTCGAGACTTTGTCAACGTTAGAGCTAGAAGCAGCCGGCTTACCCCAAGCAGCCGGCGGGGCGTCGCCCGCCCCGCCACCTCCAAGCGGCGCCCGGTCGACCAGCGTATCGTTCGCCTGGTCATCTCCGGCGCGATCCTCGCCCGCCTGGGCGGCCTCGTCGTCGTCGCCCTCGACGCCGGCACCACCCTCGGTCGCCTCCCCGTCGCCCTCCGGCTGGGCCTCCTCGGGCGCGCCCTGCTCCAGCCGGATGTCCGGCCGAAGCTGGGGGCCGTTGGGCCCATCCTCCTCAAGCTGGATCTTGAACAGCTGCACGGCCGACCGGTGAGCAGCCGGCCAAGACATAAAGGGAGGGATATCAAGCAAGGAAAGCGTACCTGAGGCGCCCGCTTCCTGCAGGTGTACGGCGCCTTGCTGTACTTCCAGTTCTCCACCACCCTCTGCTCCTTGGTGACGTGCCGGAGCCAGCCGTTCTGCGACTCCAGCTTCCACCTCTTCCAGGTCAGCCGGGTGGGGTCGAGGTGCCTGCTCATGAAGCAGATCTTGTGCAATCGGGCCTGCAGCGGCGCGATCCGGTTGTACAGCCAGCAGAGGGTGACGTCCGAGTGGTCAGCCCCTCCTTCGTGAAGAGCTCCTCGAGGCGCTCAAGCATCTTGTCGACGTCCGTCTGGTCGCCGTACTTCTTCACACCCTAGTTGTCCCTGACCGGGGCGACCGGCTGGAAGGCCGGCAGGCCGATGTGATCTTCGCCCGCATTCAGGTTGCGGACGTAGAAGTACGTCCACTGCCAGTCCTTCAACGTGTCCGTCTTCTTGTAGCCGGGCAGCTCCGTCCGCGACCGGCGATAGACAATCGCAACTCCGCAGTCGACGAAGCCGAGCTCCTCCTTGTCGCCGAGATATCGGCCGCGGAGGTAGAATAGCCGGCAGAAGAGGGGAAGAGACGGCCAGACGCTAAGCCATGCTTCGCAGATGGTGGCGAAATAGGTCAGCGTCGCCATGGAGTTCGCTCCGAGGTGGTGCGGTTGCAGGCCAAAGAACTGCAGGAAGCTCTAGAGGAACGGGCTCGCCGGCAACGCGAGCCCACGGTTGAAGTGGTCCATAAAGACCACAGACTCGTCGGCGTGCGCTACAGGGACCACCTCGTCCTCGGCGGCGAGGCGCACCCCAACGCGCTCCTCCGTCGACAGAAGGGCGCGCGCGCGGAGGCCCTCGATGTCCTCTGCGGTGATGTATGAGCCGCGCCAGTCGCCGCCGCCATCATTCCCCTCCGCCATCTCGGGCTCCAGCGCGCTCGGAGGTGCGGGAGTCGACGCCGGCATCGAGTGGTGGTAGCCCGTGGTCGCCGTGTCCGCCGCTGCTGCGCGCTGGAGGCAGAGGCGTCGCGCCGGTGGAGCAGCCGCTTCGCCGGAGAAGGAGAAGGTGGAGAGGAGCGCGGAGGTCGCGGCGGAAGTCTCGGGCGCGTGGAGAGGGTGGAGGGAAGTGGGCGAACTTCCTCACCGTGCCGTCGCCCCTCTTTATAGCCGAGCCGCATCCGGTAACCGCCTCCGGAGATCGCGCCGCGTGGCGCGCAACCGCGCATTCAAAGCCGAGATCGTGGGCGGCGGTTTCGCCACAGAAGATCCCACCACGACGGTTGTCGCCACAAAAGATCCAGCAACAGGAACGATGCGTCGTCTCGACTACCAGGCAACCGCCTGGCAGGCAGATGGGACGTGCCAGCATCAGCCGTGACGTCATCACCAGCACCCGGTCGGCGGAGCGCTCGACGTTTCGCCTCCTCGACCGGATGAACCCTTCGGCTTGTTTGAACACGCAGAAGCCCTCCTCGCCGTAACCGGCCGCATCGCTCCAACGTGTTCGGGGGCTAGTGACATGGGGATAAAACCCGGATACCCAAGGACCACAGAAGATCTCGAGTGAAACGCAAATTCAGGTGCCCGGCCGCCTCCAGCTGTCCGGCTAGGCCGAGCCCGCCTGTCCCGAGTGCAGCCGGACTCCGCCTAGCCAGTCGGAGCACAGCCGAGCGGCGCGGACAGGAGGAACAACAGACTCGTCATCAGCACAGTTCTCGGACAAGCAGATAACGACAAACGACGCCCGCCTTATGCGACCAAGGTCAACGGTAGCAGCCGGATTCGGTTGCTTGCCAGCCGGATGGCCGGCTGCCGCGCTCCCACGACGGGCGGAAGACAAGGGCCCGTGCCCGGCGCGCCCTCCACGCTGCTCAGGCATGGGCTAAAGCAAAGCATGACCTGATGTCCCCTACAGTGCTCAGCAGCCCCGACAGGCGGGAGGCACGGAGCGCTGCCTCGCGCCCGACAAGATCCCAGGCGCTGCCTACCCGGTCGGAGGGGTCCGGCACCGCAGCCGGCCAGCCCTCCACGACGCCAAGACTACCCCGACATCGCCTGCAGGCCTACGAGGTTCTACTGCTCGACGGACGTATAGCGTCATCAAGAGACACCCCTGTAGCCGACATAGCCCGGCTAGCATGGGCCAGCCGGACCCGCCTGTAAGCCAGGCAGCCAGCCCTATATAAGGCTGCCTGGTGCCCAAGTAGAGGGGGTCGGTCATTCCTTCCTTCTTCCTCCCACACCCGAACCATGGAACACTCGAACAGCTCAAGGAGCACCTTTGTACTGTGTCACCATTGATAGAGAGATCGAGCAGGAGTAGGAGTGTTACCTCCTCCGGGAGGGCTCCGAACCTGGGTACTTCCTGTGTCCGCGCCTCGGCGGAATCCCTGCGGGTGCCGCTGTTGCAGAACGCTGCCCCCATCCCGATCTTAGCCACCCGTGGCATATGCCGTGCTCACAACCACGTCACTAGCCGTCACCTTGAGCTCTCCACTTAGACTCGGGAGCTGGAAGAAACAACACCCCGGGAACCCCTAGACGTGTTCTTCCCCAGCTCACGAGGGTAGTGCAGCTCGTGTTGACATCCTACTGTAAATCATCACCACGACAATACATCCAGACAAGCAGGACGTAGGGTGTTACGCAGCAACGCGGCCTGAACCTGGGAAAATCTTTGTGTGCTTGTGTTTGAGCTCGGGGACCGAATCCGGAGCACCTCGCGCCCTCCTACCGAACAAACAAGGGGTGCCCAGCATCCCCGATGTCCGCGTACCGATACGGGAGAACACCGACCTAACAATTATAAAATAAGAAGAGCTTGTCCTAAGCTTAACAACATCGCCGCGTCTCGACCGCCAATGGTCACCTCCAAAGAACAACATCTCGAAATGAACTCCCCTCGTCGACGCATCATCCACAAAAGAGGGGTAGATGGCGGGATTTGGTCTGTCCCAAGAAAGGCGCCGTCTTGGATTCACCGGGTGCAGCGTACATTGCGCCTCTATAGATCAAACTTGGACTACAGCGAACACCTGAGTAGCGCAATATAGAACCTACAAGCTGTGTCTCCAGATGCGACGCTCCCAATGGAGGAGCGACGTCTAGGAAGCCGCCATCGTGCCGATCCAACTCCGAATCTAGGCTTTCGCCCGAAGACCGCATCCAACACCAAGAAAGAGCGAGAAAGATGCTGACACACCTCGGCGACGCCTCCAAGGAGGTGAACGACACCCGCGAGCGCCGTTGCCACCGGCTCAACACAAGCCGAGCAGGACTTTCATCTATGTGGTCGCTCATCTCCACGCCTCCAAGGATTGGGACAACACAGTCCATGTATCCTCGCACCGCCGCCACCGCAGCTTTGCCGTCGTAGTCGCAAAGCCGTGGTTCCCCGACACCCGCACGGTGATACCAAGTCCATCTTCCACCTCCAACCCGGACAGGAGCAGCAACCTCCAAGCACCTCCGGCATGAACCGGGACAGCCTGCCGTGGTTGTCACCAACTCCAGGTGACATCGACGCAGCAGCCCGGCCCCTCTGGCCCAGATCGGGCCCGTGCCAACTCCTCTTGCTCCCTCGCCGACGCTACCAGGAGAGCACCGGAGGTCGCCCACGAACGCGGAGGCGGCCGACCTTGCTCGCCAGGGCTCCTCCGTGGCAGAGACTTCTCCGCGCCGCCGTCTCGAAGCCAGCGACTCCCGATGTGCCTCCAGGCCGCGCCGTCTCCTCCAGACCGCCACCCCACCTTCGCTGCCTACCTCTCCGAGCTCCTCCGCTCCTCCACGCGCCCGCCGTTCGCCGATGTCAGCTCCCCACCTGCACCGCCCAGGAGAGGTCCCAACTCCGCGTGAAGGGGGGCCATCGGGGCGCGCCACCAGCACCCGCCGCCTTTTGACGACCGGGCGTGGCCGCCACCGCCGGTGCCGGCGGCGGCAGTGGCTGGAAAGGGGAGATCGGTCGCTTTTGTTTTCTAGGGTTGGGGCTCCTCTGGAGCTGCCCGCGCGTGCCGCCCGATGGCCGAGAGGAAGGGGGAAAAAGAGTACGCCATGGCCGAGCTGAAAACCACGAGACAGCAGCATCCGTGGTGGAGGACGCTCTTCAGTTGGTTGCTCTCCCGCTCCCATTGTTTTTTTCATACAGAGTAGTTGTTTGAAATTTGCACTTAGAATGGACGGTGGTTATCATGGAACATGGGTCGATTGGCTGGCCGTAGCGAGGCCCACTGGAGCATTTCCGTGGGCTTCATCTTGGTCTGGTGTGAGAGGTAGAGGAGGCCGACTAGTCGTACTTGAGCAGACCATGCAAGTATTTCTAGGCCCGCTCGCTGGCAAGAGCACACACTATTTGGGCCGAGACATCGACACACGCGCACCCACAAAATATTACCAGATTTAAATAAAAAAACGAACGT
Source organism: Poa pratensis (assembly GCA_947311845.1). NCBI lineage: Eukaryota > Viridiplantae > Streptophyta > Magnoliopsida > Poales > Poaceae > Poa > Poa pratensis. The sequence goes on from CAMZMU010000072.1 coordinate 34,118,928, forward strand.
AAAAGATTATTCCGTTACTGCTAAATGCCTGTGCGTTGCAACGGGACAACAAATATAAAGACAATCTACATCAAATGAATTAGTCATTTTTTATGTAATTCATGCCAAGAGCAATATCTTATACAAATAACTATATGAACAAGAACAATCTGAATAGGTGATTGAATCGTAACAAATCAGAATTCAGGAAGTGCAGAATGCCACAACAAGTCGACGTTTTTTCTTCTTCATCTAGCACCACACTTAGCCACCTACTACTCCCGATCTAAGAGCCCATCATGGAAGTGCAGAATGCCACAACCTCGACGGAAGTTTTCCATGATTTTCTTGCTAGATTCGTTTTCTGATGATTTTAAGATTCAGGTATGTGTAAAGCCTACAGTTTACCGATCTGGTACATATCACAGAAGGCCATCGTACCTACAAGGTATAAATACTGAATTTGTGGAATCGTCTTGAGGCTTTAGCTCTTGTCCTCCTAATTCTGATAGTACCACCTCTTGTCTCACCAATAAGGTTGAATATTCTTTTCTTGGACCGGACTACACAGCGGCGCCGCACCTATGTCTTTCCGGGCGGCGGCCGCTGTAGCCAGCTGTTTGGATCGAGGAAAAGCGTGGAAGCCCTGCACGGCATGTCAAAAAGCTGCACCGGCAACATCGCTGTGCATCTCTGTTAGACTAGAGCATTGCATGCAGATTTTATAAAAAAAATCATAGAAATAAAATAGGTACGGTGTAACATTAAGACTGTCCCTACAAGTGTCCATGGCATAACATGTGATGCTTAATGCATCTGTCAAGAATTTGGTTACCATTTTATTTCAAAACTTGATCAGAAAATTAAGCACTTTGTTTTTAAGACGACTCCAATATTGTCCGTAACAATTACCACGCTTGGATTGGGCATGTTTATCGGATTTAAGAAAAACCATTTTCAGGTTGTTATATTTGTTCGGATACGTACAGATTTCAAAATCAAGTTGCAGGTTGTCCAGTTTAGCTCAAATTAGTCGGATATACTACATATGTTTTCAAAAACCGTTGGGTTTTTGGCACACTTATCAGACTTTTCAAAAATAATCACCGGGCTCTCCATTTCAGCTATCACATTATTTGGACACAATTATCATTTCAACTACCACATTGTTTAGACACAGTTGAACTACCACTTGGACACAATTATCAGAATATTTGAATGCACCCGCCAGGTTCTCTGGTTCGGCTACCACATTGTTCGAACATAGTTTTCGGATTATTCGGATACACCCGCCATTTCTCCGGTTCAGCTACCATATTATTCAGACGCACTTATCAGATTTTTCGAAAATAACCACCGGGTACTCCGGTTCAGCTACCACATTGTTCGGAAACAATTATCAGATTTTTTTAGAAATAACCATCGATTTCTCCGGTTCAGCTACCACATTATTCGGACACACTTATCAGATTTTTCGAAAATAACCACTAGGTTCTCCGGTTCAGCTACCACATTGTTCGGACATAGTTTTCGGATTTTTAGAATACACCCACCATTTTCTTCGGTTCAGCTACCATATTATTCGGACACAATTATCAGAATTTTTGAAAATAACCACCAGATTATTCGGTTCAGCTACCACATTGTTCGGATACAATTATTATATTTTCCAAAAATAAGCATCAGGTTCGGTTCAATTACAACATTGTTCGGACACATTTATCAGACTTTTCGAATGCACATGCCAAATCTCCGGTTCAGCTACCACATTGATCAAATACAGTTATGATATTTTACGAATGCACCGAGGTTCTCCGGTTCAGCTACCACAATGTTTGGACACGGCTATCCGATTTTTTTTAATGCACCTAGTAGGTTCTCCGGTTCAGCTAACACATTGTTCGGACACAGTTATCAAAATTTTCAGATTATATAGGCACAACATATAGTTATCTATATCAGGTTATAAATGTGCAGCAAATACTATATTGATTCTGGTAAAATTTCCCATATTCAGTAACAACTACTCCCTCCGTGTCAAAATATAACTCGCACTAGTCACTTACCACACATATGTATGTAGACATGTTTTAGTCACTTACCACACATATGTCTACATACATATGTGTGGTAAGTGACTAGTGCGACTTATATTTTGATACGGAGGGAGTATGAGGTTACAGGAGCTAAGCAAGCTGCCTAGCAGCTGGATGGATAGGACATAGGAATTGGACGCAGCTAACTAGCTAGTAGTGTGGTGCTGTATTAATCTTGCACTAAAACATGTCTACATACATGTGTGTGGTAAGTGACTAGTGCGAGTTATATTTTGACACGGAGGGAGTATGAGGTTACAGGAGCTAAGCAAGCTGCCTAGCAGCTGGATGGATAGGACATAGGAATTGGACGCAGCTAACTAGCTAGTAGTGTGGTGCTGGTGCGGCTGTGCGTGCTTGCGCGGAAGAATAGACATGGCAGTGGGCATCGCAAAAAACCTGGCCACCTGGGCCCGTGCTCGCGGGCCAACCGTGAGCACGCGTGCCTGGCCCGTCAGGGGCCTAGCACGGCACGCGATTAAGCGGGCCGTGCCTGGCCCGCGGCACGCCAGGGGCCGTGCTTGGGCCTGCAGGCGAGGCCCGCGTGCCGGCACGGCATGGCCCGTTTAACAGGCCAGACGCGCAAAATGTAAAATATTCCGTAGCTCCCGCGGATCGAACTCGCGACCACTAGCGCACGCGAGGACTAGCACACCGACGACACCGCTAGACCTCTCATCCACTCGTGTCTTTCAGATAGATATGGATGGTATTATTCAGTTAGCAAAATATACAGTACAAATCTTACGTACTTGTGCACTTGTGCGCGCATGCACGTATGCATTTTACTTATCTAGCATGTACGATAGAACCCCACAGCCACTTTTATGTTTTTATATATTTAATTCTGATTTTTCAGATATTTTCGCATTTATTTTAGCCAAAAACAAGTCAAAAGGTACGTGGGCCAAATCCGGCCCGTCGGGCTTAAATGTGCCCGTGCCGGCACGTATAGCTTATGTGCCGTGCCTGGGCCTTAAGGCCTGGCCCGCGTGCTGGCACGGCACGGCCCACCTAGTAGACGGGCCTTCACGGGCCGTGCCGTGCCAGGCCCGCGAAGCTATAATCGTGCCCATGCCGTGCCGGGCCGGCCCGTTGGCCAGGTTTAGCAACCAAGGCCATCAAGCCAGCTGCAGGGGTTGTCGGCGAGACCAAGGGTGTCTCCGGTGTGCGGGGATAAGAGACATTGCGCCATGCGGCTGTTTGCTGGCGGCTGGAACAAGGTCGATGAGCGAGGCGTCGAGGTCAGAGAACTGCAGGCAGAGGAGGCGCCTTCACCGAGTAGCACTCCAGGACCTTCCCTACACGCGATGCAGAGGGCGAGCTGGTCGGCGGCGCAGAGCAGGGCCATGAGCCATGGGAACTCACCGCGCACTTGTGGAGCTCATCCGCCAGTCCGTTCAGCGCGCGCACCCGCGCGAGCGACGACGACGTGTAGGAGGTTGTGGCACGAACGCAACCATGGCGGGCCCATCAGCATCGGCTCCACGAAACGCCGCCCCACGACCATCACTAACCACACCGGCTGCAGCGTCGCCGAGCCGTGCCTCGACGGCGGCGAACGTCGTGTCGAAGCACCGTGTCCTGGAGCCGTGCGTCGGACAGCCCCACCGCCGCCGTGCACATCGCTGGCCGCGCCGGCTGCAGGGTTACCGAGCCGCACCTCAACGGCGGCTAACACGTCCCACCTCGAACTGGAGCCGCGCGTCGGAGCTCCGCCGCCGCCGCGCCCAGCAGTCGAGCCTCCAGCTCCGGTCCCCTTCCCGACGAGGTCGGAGGTCCTCGCCTTCGAGGAGGCTCCCCGGCGACGGCCTTGACCTCCCGCTCCCGCAGCGCCCACACCTGATGGCGGCCGACGAGTGCTCGAGGAAGCTCCGATCTGGTTCTCCACGAGAGAGAAGGGGGATGATTGGATGAATGTGTGGCTGGTGCGTACAGGTAAGGGGATAACCGGATAAGGTTACGTGATTAGGCGAGATCTTAATCCGAACCATCATAAGTGCCAGCGGCAACACATACAGAAACTTATAGCATAGATTCATTCAATCAAACAACAACAATCACCTCATCGGAAGAGATGAAACCACGCCAGCGTCGATGCCAACAGATCAGGTGCTCACCGCCAAGAGATGCCTCTGTAGGTCTTCGTCAGCACCGCGCGTGGACGGGAAAGCAACATAGTCTGCAAAATAACATAAGTAAGGTTTCAACCAAAAATTCTGAAGAAGAAACGAAGGATCAAAGTGCGAACGTACACGACATCGAAACTCGCCAGAGTGCTCCGCCCATAGCAGTGCCGATGCGGGCCGCCGCTCACCACAATGGCGATGCCACCCAGCGCTGCCCTGCTACACGCCACTCACCACGCCTCCGCCGTGAAACGACCCACTGCAAGGCTGACGCCGCCCGTCGCTCATCACGATACGGATTGAGCCGGCAGATTTCGAACGCCTCACGCCACCGGCCTCTTCCTTCGGCGTCGGCGGGGCTAGAAGACGGAGGGGCGGCAGGAACACGGCATCCTATCTCGCCGGAGGAAGAGGACGGAGCGAGGGCAGCGAAGAACCGCGCCACCACAGGATGATTTGGGACCTCCGCGGCGTCGTCGGGCCTTGAGGGCAGCGGGGCGAGCCGCCGCCGGAGGATCTAGGGCCGGCGCCCATCTCGGAGCACACCATGCTCCGCCACCAAGGTCGGCAGTCACTCGTCGCACACGTTCTCTACTGGATAGGGTTTAGGGGCTACAATGCAAAAGTGCCTAAGTTTTTGGACTGCGGGTTGATTGAGATTCTTACGTTTATTTTTGGTTTGATGAAGACTGTTCCGTCTTTAGCTAAAGCGCACACACGGCCACTCCTTTTGCAAAATAGATGTTCTACATATACATAGGTTGGATAGGCTGCAGCCCAATGCTGAATTGCTGATTGAGTTACATATTGCAATTTCATCCAGTTCAGTTGTTTTTTCCTTTTTCCAGAGTATCACTATGTTGTAGGTAGGAAATGTCTGTATTGGGGGTCATGGATTCCTGTTTGAACCGTTGTGCTGTTGGAATCTGGTAGGCATATTGCGGGTCCAAATGGATTAGATGATATTGACCGTTTTTAGTGCCTAGCTGAGATTAAATTGCGTGGATGAACAGCAAACACTGGAAATGACTAGTGTTATGCATAATTATGAGGTAACATTTTTTAGCTTAAGTAGAACAAAAGCAAGATTGGTCAATTCACATCACGCGGCTGAAATAAGAGATTTCCCTTCCCTTCACCTACCCTGGTCACTGGTCAAAACAAAGACCTTAGAATGCTGTGAGCAGAAAAGTTGAATCTTGTAATCCTATCTAGGTGATGCCTACACCAATTAAGAGCAGAAAAGCATCTAAACATCCACCTGACATGTGGGTCAACAAGTGTGTGTCTGGAATGCAACCATAGTTGGCCATACCAAAAAATTGGCAAGCCCATGAAATTTGGTTGTTTGGACAAGCGCCAAATTTTGGCTTGCTCAGCGTGACCGGAGGATGCCCATGTTTGCCAGCGTGAGGGTGAGCAGACGGTGCAGAAAAGCTTGGCCAGAATATTGGCTGTGTGCTCATCGCCTCATCCCCTCTTCATTAGTGGATCCCATTGCAGTTATTCTTATTTAGTACAGCCAAAGAGCAGCTGAAAGTATCTTGTAGACTCTAATACTGTGATTTCCTTGTCTTCTTTTTCTTCCAATCCTGAATTCCATCTAGGAAGTGAGACAGTATGTATTTTATCTTCAGGTGATACATATGCATTCCTTTTTTGGCTTAAAATTTCTGGCGCCACCGCCTTAACCTGGTGTGAATGTTTTTGCAAGTCTTTTGTGGTGATCCACTATGTATGGGTGTGATTTATTTGGTAATAATAAATATATTTTATTTATGCTACAAGAAAGGTAGATATTCTGTAGAATTTTTAGCTGGTATATTTATGGTTATTGACTGTGCAGGTTGTCGACCTGGTCAGAAGGGCTGTGCCACTTGCACTCGCACCAGATAGTGACACCAGACAAGAAGAGTTTAAACAGCTCCAGCAAAAGAAGGAAGAGATCGACAAGCTGGCACACAAGCAAGTCAGGCGAGTCCTGTGGACTGGCTTAGGGTTCTTCATGACCCAGGTTGGACTCTTCTTCCGTCTCACGTTCTGGGAATTCTCATGGAACGTGATGGAGCCGATTGCCTTCTTCACGACCACTGCTGGGCTGCTCGTCGGATACGCGTATTTCCTGATCACCTCGAGGGACCCGACTTACCAGGATTTCATGGAGAGGATGTTTGAGTCGAGGAGGAAAAAGCTCTGCGCCTAGCACGGCTTTGACCTGGACAAGTACCTGGAGCTGCAGAAACGTTGCAAGTGTCCTCTTGAAGGTCATCATGAACATGACTCCCAACACCTGAGCTGAAGTTTTTCAGCGTTTTCTTGATGTAACCATCGCTAGTTTTAGAAGCGCCTCCTTCTACAGAGAAATTGTATACCAGAATGATATGATCGGAGAAATCAGCCATCACCTAACAGATTAAGCTGTTTTAGCTCTGTGAGTGGATGATGTTGCAGGAGCCGTGGTTTCAACCATAATAATGCGACTCTTTTGAGATTCAACTAACAAGATACAAACAATATGGCTGTTGTCAGGCAAGTGTGGTGACAGCAGCCGTCGGCTGCATTTGGTGGCAACGAACTGATCGCCAGTGGTGGGTTGCCTGCACTCAAATGAAAATCAACGCAAGCCAATAGTTTTCCTGGCATAACTCCAATCACTGCTTTCTGTTTTTCTGAGAGTTCTATTTTTCACCACAAGATGGGATTGCACCTATCGTGATTCTTGAAGTGAGCAAACATACTTGAAACTACAACAAACGTACTCGAAACGACAATGAAGTTTCAGAGCTATACTATCAGGACAAAACAAAGCAGCAAGCGTCACCATTCAACAAAGGGCCATAAATTCCATTGTGACACGTAATAAGAATCTGGGTACAGAATATGCAACAAAAAGTTTCAATATACTAGGAACCCCATTAAAGAAAAAAACACTGGGACCGAGTTCTGCAGCAGCACACGGTACTGGTTCGCATGTATACTCCATTAGTTGATGTACTAGTAAGCGCCCACAAATTACAATAGTCAGGCATTATAATTTCCAGCCAAAACTTCCTTGAACACGTTAGAAATATTTATCCAAACAAACAGAAAATAAATTAGCACCTTATGCCAAAGATCTAAGAAACCGGTTGTCGCGCTGCAATGTTTTCAATCAGGAGTAGACTATTAGACTATTAGCTGCATCAGTTTCTTGTCTGATTCCGGTCGCACCATCAGGATTGCATCTCAACAACAATGAGATAACATGTCAAAGTTGAAGGCTATGAGAAACTTTACTGTATTGTTGCGATTGCATTGCTTTACTTTGTATCTTGACTAACTGCCGGCCATCGGTTCCTTATCTGAAGGGCAAGCAAATGAAATGAATTCTAGTAGCTGCAGAATATTCTAAAGAATGTTTGCCTGATAATGTCCCAACACAAATCAGAAAATAAAGGAAATTCCACGATCATGTTGCAGAAAGATTGTCAAAATTGTCCTAGTCTGAGCAAGTAGCATAGAACACTGAAAATCACACATCTCCAAAATACACCAAGCGTGACAACGCATGGACTTTTCTGGGTACCAAACTACTACAGTGAAAGATGAATACCAGGTGCAGGTGTTAGCTTCATTCAGAAATAGATGGTCTTATAGAAAGTAATTTGAGTCTTTTGCTTTGTCAAGAAAAAGTAATACATGAAAATCTATTTAGATTGGTTAGGTGAAACAGTACCATTAAAATTGTCATCAAAAACATTTTCATGATATAAAAGTTATTTAGATTTCACCAAAATATATAAACGGCGTCTACTTACAAACGTAAGGAGTAAAAAAATTGAGTAGATACCCAAGTGCATCAAAACTTATAGGAACCTATTCTCGAAAAAATGCACAAATCTTGCTTTCAAATCAACACAGTCTGGGCCTAAGGGATTTGGAAAACAATGGGAAAAGGCAAGTTCAGGTATTTTTCAAGAATTAGTACTTCTGATATCTTATTTTGCACGGGATACGTAAGCCCATCAGGAAGTTAGTTACATGTGTACGCAACTTGATTCAACAAAAACATGCCATTTTAACCTGTCAGAAATGAGTCAGTGCCATTGGATAAAGAAATGGAACAGGCGCCACATGACTAACCTGCTTTCTTCTCAGCCTTCTTGAATTGTCGACCTTTCTTTCTATCACTATTTGATGGCTTGTTGTATAAATCCTTGTACTTTTCAAGCAAGCCCTTCTTCTCCTCTAGTAGACCAAGCATTTCATATGCATCTTCAACTTTCCGTATATATTCTTTACTAGGACATTTACGACCACATGCTTCAAGATCGTGGAAGAGCTAAACCACCAGAAAAGGCAGGAAAGAGTAATCCACATAAGTTGTAGTACAATATTATATAATATTGCAGACCACAAACTACAAGGTAATCAGCTTCAAGTCAAATAACAAACGAGTACTTTGTTAAGAGCGGAACATAGGTACATACCTTGATAAGCCTATCTAGCATATTGTTTCTGTAGTAAATAGCCAACATAAGACCACAGAAACGCCAAGGAACTGAATGCAGGTCATGGCCGATTTTCTTCTCCCAGATTTTATGCGCTTCTTCGGCTCTGTTGTCCTTCTCAAGCGCACGCACTAATTGCTCGTATGTTCTGACCGTCTTTCCTTGCCCTTTGCTCAATATCCATTTAAGTACCTAGGTGCGTAGTTAGCAGAATTTAATTCATACTTCATCAAAGATAAATACAATTACAATCAAGTAGATTATAATCAGCAATACTTGGACAATTCTATGCCATTGTTCCTCCTTTTCAAGAGCTCCAATTGCCTGCTTTAGTGATGCTACTGGGAAGTCCTGCTCAAAGGCGATCCACGCATCAAGGGTGCTGTAAACAGCTTCTTTTGAATCTTCAAGATCAAGGAGCTGCAATTTAGTAGTTGCAGTAGTTAATAAATTTGTTCCAGTGTGCAGCAGTAGGTAAATGCAGCAAAAAAGAAAATCCCTAGTTGGGGAATTTAAGAAGCACAACTGATCCATACTGCGTTAACATAAAGGAAAAAAAAACAAGGCTATAATTTATGTACTAAGGTGAATCTCAATACAGCTAGACCAAAGTGTCAATTTTATGTAGATATTACTGCATATTAAGCTGCATATGATAAGTCAGTCCATCGTTTAAACCAATTAAGCGTACAACAATGAATATGCTGCTAATATTTTTAGGGAGAACATGCTGCTACTTGATTACATAGTGTAAGCTCAATTTCAGCAACGCATAGTAAACTCAAAAGAGAAAATGGACAATATCAAAACCATCTTTATGAGTGACATACAGTGTGGACAAGGAATTTCCTTTTCTCTGCTGATGAAAGGGTGTGCCCGGCCGGCCCTTGTTTCAACCCCCTTGTGCTCTTTTGTATGCGATCAATGATAGCGTCATTGTCCTGTGAAGCGAGATAAATTTCTTCAACCCGTCGTCTATCACAATTCTAGGGATGAAGAGCATAAATTCATTAAAAAAAGTATAAAGCTACATGTGAAGCACGGGGCTGTGGTTCCAGGGGCAGGTCCACTTCAATTCAAGGGTATTCAAATGCATAGCCAAAATTTCTGGCTAATAACTATGTATACATAGCATACATCAGGTATAGGCATGAAAAAAAAGGGGAAATAAGAGAGAATTCGCTCCAAAACATAGACTAGCCCACCCCCTCTGTAGTAGTCCATTTGGCGCTGGCCCAATTAGCTCCCAACTCAACCAAGTCTGCACCCTACACCCTGGAAGCAATCGATTCGTTTGTGTTCAGTCATTTCACGTACCTAGCTCCTCCCCATCGCTTCCCAACGCAGGCGTTGCGGCTGATTGAGCCCTAAAGGCTTCACTAATTTGTAAGCTTTCCTGTTATTTTATGTCCTCTTATTCAGACGTTGCTTCTTATATATGTTGAACAATTGGTACTTATATAATTTGGACAATTTTGGATTCTGATATGTTCTAGGAATCTCGACGATATTATGCTCATATAAATTTCCATATGTTGTATACATACTCCGTATGTTATACAGCTATGACTATATGATGGTATAATCATCTACACATACTTAAGACCGTACAAAAAAATTGGGCCTTTTATAAATTTGAATACACACCCTCAAAATCCTGGGCCCGCCCCTGTGTGGTTCAGTCGAAAGGCATACCTTCACGGAAGTACTAGGCTTCAACTCCATCTGCCGACGTCCTTGACGGCCATTGGTAATCTTATTATCATCTGTGGAGAAATCTCTGGCAGTAAGCTTGCTGCACCAACCTGTCATGGATTAAACAGATTTAATCAATGACGCCAATCGTCCATAAGTAAAATGAACCATGATTCGAAAGGAGGTCTTACATGAACCAAACGAGTGTGTCTCGGCACGTGAACTCCATCCCCTGCACAATGAGGACAACATAATTTGGAGAAATAAGCAAATATCAGAGGTGACAAAAGGTCTACTTTTCTCAAAAGTTATCCTCTCATGGAAAGGAATTAGACAAACAGATTAGGACATGTAGTATAAGCTCTTAAGTTTTACTCATATTTAGATAGAGGAGTCTTGCACCAGAAATGGAGCGAGCAAGTAACAGACAAGGTGCAGATGATTCTCGAGGAATGGAACAAGAATGATGAACGGTTTCCTGAGGGGATTGGGTGAAGGGGAAGGGAACTCACGCGTAGACAGAGGTAGGGTCGGAGGAGAAGATGCTGGCGACTGGTAGTCGGCGAAAAACGGCGGAGGATCGCCGGAGATGGCCGAGCATGGCAGCGGCGGCGGCGGGAGGAAGGAAACGCTCTGCAACTTCGACTCCAGGACCGGTCGAAGAGTTCGCGTGGGTGTGAGGACTGAGGCCGCGGGCAGGTGGGCCTAGAAGTCCAAGACCTCTCCGGATCCGATAGCTTGCAGTGATCGGCTGATCGGGCCGGGCGAACCTACACATACGAAGATAAAACATTAAGGCCCGGATATTTGTTTGTGCGGTAACAGTACTCCAGCTGGGCCTGGTGCTTCACGTTTTCTTACATTTTTTCAGTTTTTTCTTACATCACGTATTGCAGTTCGTTTTTATTCACAAAAGCTGATTTTTTCTACTAATTCCGTTTATTCTCTGGTGGTGGACTTACTTTTTTATAAAAAAGGTTGTGGATCCCGGCCTCCGCATCAAAGTGATGCACACAGCTATTCACAATTATTAATCAAAGCATTCAAGGTTTACGATTCATGGGTTGCTCAAAGTGGATACAAAGATCAGCCACTTAAACAAAGAGAAACTAAACATCGATTCTTTTAATATGTTGCCACCCAGCCTGAAAGAAGATAACCCGTACGACCGACATCATACGGGTACATCCTAAATCCATAAGACCACATTGATCTACATGAAGTAGGTAAGATCACAAGCGGACCCAGTAGACCTCCATGTTAATAACCTGCAAATAATGAGAAGAGTGTTTTTTGTTAAAAACAATATCATTGCGACAGTTTCAAGTAGCCCAAAGTATGGCCGCAACACCAATTCTAATCCAGGCTTTGGTACCCTTATCTATCCCATTCAATAAAGATTCAAACATATTTACAACACTAGTTGAAGGGTAAACATTAAATCGTATACTAGCCTCCAAATATCCCTAGCAAATCCACTAACATAACTAGATCTACGGAGCAGGAGCAGACACCAGCTAGCTTCAGTTGTGTATCATTGCCTCTTTCCATCTTGAAACAGTTATGCGTATTACCTCTTTCAACCTTGAAATACTCTTATATATACCAGGACCGCATACAAGTGCTAGAGGGTTTCGACACTTACTCGCGCCTTCTCGGGGGAAACGCTAATCTGTGGGCTCCATGTTTGTCTACCTGCTGACCGGGTTCGTAAGGGGTAGACCATGAGACTTAGGAATTCTATGTTAAATCTCCGGGTCATAGTTTCATACATAATTCTCTAATCAAAGCAAAATTCAAGTATTGTGGAAAAGGGCTTCAAAATTCAAAGTTTGCCCTCTCTTGCATGTCTAGTGTACCTTAAGCATCTCCAGTCGAGTCGCCCAAATGGCCGCCCAAAGTCCTTTGGGGCGTGCCGGACACTTTTTTCTCCCCACTCGCGCCGCCCAAATCTGATTTTGGTCGGCACGACCTAGTTTTGTGTCCGGCACGCCCAGCCCACGCCCTCAACATGGGGCGGCTTGAGGCTGCCCCGGACACTACGAAACGGCCGCCTCCGACGCGCGGGCCACGCCTGGCAGTGAGACACGAAGTGGCGAAGCGGCGGTCGTCGTCAAAGGCGCGCGACGCCTCAGTTTCACTGCCCGGCGCAGACGGCAGTGAGCCGTCGCCTCGACTGCTCGCCGGAGTGAATGCACGGCGCGCCTTTTTGAGGCGACGACGTAAATTCGGTCACCGCTCTCCGGCGGCAATAAAAGGCGATGGCCCCGCGCCCACTCGCCGCACCAGCCGTCACCGATCTCTCTCCCTCCGCCTCTTTCTCTGCCCACCGCAAACACCGCCGCCGCGCAAAGAGATGGCCGGGAACTGGCGACGCACGGGGGGCGCGGCGGCGAATGGCTTCGCGCCGCGTACCCTTCTCCGCGAGCAGTCGGAGGCGCTCGCGAAGAACGAGTACCCCGTGCCGCCCGACATGTGCGTCGGGCATCGGTACGGGATCTCCGTGCGCGGCATCCCAGTGGCGAAGCCACTCACGCGCGACAACAAGGACTTCCCCGCCACGCAGGTCACGCAGTACTGGCGTGAGCTGACGCTGGAGGAGCGAGACGATCCACGCTGGAAACCGGAAGACCCGGGTAACGCCCCCCGCTACGAGGAGGCGTTTCGGCGCCTCTACGACGAGGAGATGAACAGTGGGAGGGCCCCGGCCCGGTGCCCAGAGACAAGAACGCTCCACACGTGCCGCACCACACGCTCCAGAACGTCATGGACCACATCGTCGCCGGCGGCTCCCTGCTGGAGTGGCCCGCGACGCCCTACTACTACGCGCCACCTCCTCCTCGGGCGCCGCCAGCGCACGTGTGGGCGCCGCGGCTTGCGACGCCATCTTCCTCGCGCTCGACGGCGTCATCGTCACGGGGTCCTCATCACGGGCGTCTTCTTCCTACTCCCGCACCCGCGCCGCCGAGCTCCTCACGCCGAAGCCGGAGCCGATGAAGGTCAAGGCGGAGCCGGGGACGGCGCAGGCGGCGTCGCTCTACGCCGAGCTGAAGGCGGCGCAGGAGGCCCACGACGAGGAGGAGCTCCTCTGGCAGGCGGAGGCCGCGTCGCTCAACGACGTGCCGCCCATGGACGCGCAGAGCGACTGCGCCTGGTCGGCGCACATGCATGCCCAGGAAACTGGCGTGCCGTTCCTCGACCTCACCGGCGACGCCCCCGGCCCTAGCCGCGTCAAGAAGGAGGACGACGACGGCGCAGGAACCAGCGGCGTCAAGGAGGAGGAGAAGGACCCCTACTGGGCCTTCGACAGCCACTACCAGTAGAATTAGGTTTAGTTTTTAAAATTTCGTTCAAATTTGTAAAATTTCCTAAAATTTGAACGAAATTTGCCTAACTTCGATTTTTATAAATGTTGTTTGGCCGGCGCGAGTGGGGAGCGACAGCGCCCAAATGCGCCAGGCCTTTCGGACAGCGCCCAAATGGCCTGTCCGGAAGGCCTTTGGGTGGCCATTTGGGTGCCCCGACTGGAGATGCTCTTAGTCTAGTGGTCATCGAGAATCCCTGTTCCAGGTTGGATATTTCCCGATTGGTATTACAAGTTGTTCAACCTTTTTATATCAAGAAACACAACTTAGGTCATGTTTTTCTTCCAGCAAAAGATAAAAAAAAGTTAGCGCACTTCCTTGTTTCTTGTGCTGAATTGTAGTTTAAATGTTAGTTAACCAGGGCTATATTAACTAGTAATTTAGTAAGATTTTTCGGTTACACCTACAGGGTTATATTTCCTGATTGAACAACTTAGTTGATGTTTCTTTCTCTAGCAAAAGAAGTAAAATAAACAATCTCACTTTCTTGTTGTGCTGAATTGTACTGTAAATGTTAGTTAACCAGGGTTATATTACCAATTCCAGTATGTTACATTTCGAGATCAAACAAGGTGAAGGGGAGCGTAGGCACACATGCAACCACAACCTGTCAAAACAGTCATACGACATGGCGATACGATCGAAGACATTGTCACCCTATCGATTCGGAGTTTACTAACAACGTCCTTACGTCCAAGGCTAGCTACTGGTTAGCGGCAACACACCAACACTGACAGTGCGACATACAATATTTATCTTGATTCCCTGACGAACATCGTCGTTGAACCGGCAGACCGCCTGATACTCTCCGACCGCGACAAAGTTGGCTAATACAAACACGGGACAAGACAGACCAATGGATCGATGATTCCAACCCATATGTATCCATGACGCTGCCGGCGGCCGGCCTGTGCCGGCGCCGTATATTACACCCTGCGCGCCTGGTTGATCACCGTTGATTGCAGGGGCAGCTGGTCTCTCTGCAGGGTGGAACTAGCTAGCTAAGAAAGCAATGGCGCGCGTCTCCGGTGCCACCGTGCTCCTCATCTTGGTCGCCACTGTGGCCGTCTACACCTGCGCCATCCTCGCAGGCGCCGCGCTCGGCCGTACGCTGGATAGGCAGCCGGCGGCGGACAGCACCCTCCAATTCAGCGTCAGCTTCAGGGGCCTCGTCCAAGACTTAGCAAAGGTGAATACATATTCATACATACATGACATAACCGTCTCGATCGAGTTTGGAGGGGACTTCACAAGAGGTGATGGATCAACTAAAGTGGATCCATGATTGATTTCAGGAGCTCTGGGGTGGTTATCACAGGGAAATCCGGTCAGGTGGCGGAGCTCACACCGAAGCCAACGTCAGAACAGCGGCTGCTCTGCAATCATCCGCCGCGCGCGCGAACCTCCCGCTCTTACAAGCTGAATTCGAAATTTTACAATGCCGCGTGCGCCAGAACATGCTGGCACAGAGAACAGCCAGTCGGATGGAAATGAGCAGGAACGACAACGACGGCTTCCACGAAGGAGTAGCGACGGTGAGGCCGGTAGTATACCACCATTTTTAAAGGAAGTTTTTTTAAGCATTACACCCATGCTTTGCATAACGATGATTCACACAGCCGTAATTTAGGGGGAGAATTTCACTTCCCCGGGCTCTGCACCAACTATGAATGCACACAACTTTTTAGACATGAGTATCAGTATTTTTATCTTGGTTAATAACCAAGTCTGATTCTCAAAATAAATTACATGAGTATTAGGAAGACCGGATCCTTAAGAATAAATAGGAACCTAAATTCCTAGTATAACCACAATACATGAACCTAACCATTTCTAACCATTTCGATCGGGCTTCACACACATGAGATGGAAGAAGCAATAACCATCCATGGTGATTTCAGCAGCTCTGGCGTGGTCATCACAGTGAAGGAAGATCAGGCGGCGGAGCTCACGCCAGCGCTGCCAGAGCAGCGGTAGCTCTGCCATTATCCGCCGCGCGCGTGAGCCTCCCGCTCTCACCAGCAGAACGCCAGCGCCAGAACATGCTGTTGCAGAGTGAAGCCATCCGCAGGGAAATCAGCAGGCGCGACGGCGTCCACGAACGAGCAGCGGCAGCGAGCCCGGTAGTGTAACCCTACCCATGTCGATCGGGTTCGGACTTCACACAACATGCGATGGAAGAACTAATAACCATCCACGGTTGATCTCAGGGGTACAGTGAAGGACGACTACGCACCGGCGCCGGCAACGGAGCAGCCTCACTCTCTGCCGCCAATCACCAGATCATGATGCAACAGGTACAGGTAGAAACTCTTCACAGGGATATAGGTAGAGGAGGACGAATGTCGTCCTCGGTGCAGCAAACAGCGAGGCCGTTGTCGTTGGTGAGGCACGGCGACTTCTCCGACGAGATCACGGAGGAGACGCTGCCAGGAGGAGGAGTGGTCAAGGTCGGGCCGTGGGGAGGAGCAGGCGGGGAAGCTTTCTACATGCGCAACGGCCGCCGTGGAAGCCCGCCTCGCCTCCTCAGCGTCACCCTCTACCACGCGGACAACGTGCACGCCTTCTCCTTCAAATATCTCCACGGTGATGTGGTCCAGACGACGGGGCCTTATGCCGGCGAGTACTATGGATCAAAAGGACTTCGTGCTACGGTACGAGAATCATCGATCCGAAGCTTGAGAAATCAAGCATCTCTCCTAGCTGCTAGCTAACACATCTCTTATTTGGCGTGTGGGCATGCATGCAGATCAACTTTGCATCGGACGAGCATCTCACCGCGGTGGAAGGGACGTTCGGGCGTTGCAGGAGCGTCCCGGCGAAAGTCGTCGTCACCTCGCTGACGTTTCGTACGAACAAGGGAAGAACGTATGGACCCTACGGCGAGGAGAACGGGACGCCCTTCTCCATCCCGGCAGCTAATGGCTGCATCGTCGGCTTCTGGGGACGCTCTGGCTGGCTCCTCGATGCCATCGGGGTTTACATCATGCCATGCCAAGCTTACAACCCAACCTTTTTTGTCAACAATGCTTACGAGGCATCTTCGTAAGAAACTCGGTCGGTTGTGACATTTCCACGGGGTATAAGACGACACTAAAGAACATCCTCTTATTTCAGAGTATATATAGTGCTCTGCTGTGTGTTGTAACATTATGTAATTTAGGAGAAATATGTGAGACATGTGGGGTTGTGGCCATCTGATTATACTTCATCATATGATAAAAGCCAAAGACAGTGCGCAAATTCAAATTGTCTTCCGAGGTCATATATGCTACTGTTCAAATAAAACAAATTACATATACAAATGTTTTACATACGTTTCGTGGTGAAATGATCTAATCTGTTATGCGCAAAAAAGACAAGTCAGTGGCCAAAATAGGATTTCAAATATTTTCACGCAGAGCACTCACATGCCATTTCATCACGAAACTTGTCATGTATTAAAAAATCATGTATATGTTTATCACTATTTTTCCGCAAATTTTGAAAAGTTTACTCCCTCCGTTCCTTGATATAAGGTGTATAGTTTTTTGAATGAAAATCCATAATATAAGGTGCATTTGGCATTTATGAATAATTTTACCCATCAAAAAATGAGATCTAGCTAGTCTCAAAAGAGAGATTTAACGGGTTAGATTAATTTTGTGACTATTAAGAACTCATCTCTCACCATTTTTTCCAGAAAAAAATGAGTCCACTATATGCAAAATATGCATCTCTTAATATTCGTGCATAAAACTATACACCCTACATTAAAAAACGGAGGGAGTACCATTTTTCTTCGAACTGTTTATGATAAGGAGTATATATATACTCGGGGAGCCAAAACGCCTTCCCCGTGGATAATTAACGTAACCGTGGATAAAGAACGCATCAGTGCTTATTATGTGTCTTTGATACATACATATGGTTATATTTGACATGGACATGTATTTAGTTATTGCAAGGGCATGTAGTTTTATCTTGTATTACTTCAGTGTGATGTTAAAATTTAGTTCATACTCGTAGTTTTTTTTATCGATTTGGTATTAATAAACATATATGTTGTCGCCTAAAGATATTTTCTTGCCTAGATATAGTTGATAAGATCGTCCATGTATTACATGATAACGTCTAGGTATAATAAACATACATCAGATTAATGGTCGAATGATGTTATGCACAATTAGGAAGATACATCGGTTCATGTCTGTTGATAATAAGGTGCAGGAGCTCTAAAGGTTTATGAAGAACCGCCGGTTGTGGTTAGTTGGCTTAGTTATTTTTACAGCTAAGGTTACGAAGAACCACCGTGGAAGAACAACACAAATTCAAAATACATGATGTTCTAGACATGGCTAAGTTTTCTCAAATACAGTACTAAATTACATGGCTAAGTTCTTACAGTGTAATGTTGCCACCAGCTGGTCTTGATTACATCTGATCTCTGAATCGAGGCCTGGATCCGATCGAGCGCAATCTTTTCCAAATTGGGGGTATACCCGATGCACACAGCCTTTCCGTGTAAGCTCGGCCATATGAATATGATCCCGACGAAGCTAGCGACTGACCAAATTCACTTCACCCCCACATTAGTGCCGGCGTGAGAAGTGTGATCGAGTGTTCAAGAATCAAGATATGCAGAGCTTGCCATTATCGCGCGGCACGGTACGTAGTTTTTACCTGATTAAACTGCATATAAGTGCCCATCAGTTACCAATAGAATTCAGTACGTTGGAAGGAAATTAGTGCTTATCTGAACGTTATATGAAGACGCGGCATTGTCGACGATCCTAATTTAGAATTTAATGATTAAATTCCGCACAATTAGCCCCATATATTAAGTAGGAAAACATCAACCGCAATAATGCATTAATCAGCGCTCTTCCATATAAACTCCCATCCCACTTCCATGACAAGACAACAGCCTACAAGAACGAAGAAACTCCGTTGATCAAGAGGAAAATTAGAATTGGACCATTGGAACCAAGAAAATGGCCAACGCCGCAGCTCTCCTTCTCGTCCTCGCCGCCCTTGTTTGCCATATGCGCACTGGTTCGTCTCGATCCCATGCTTCATCGTCGTGCTTATATCCGATCTCATCTGAAGTTTGTATACGCAGGCGACGCCCAACGATCCTGCAGCAGATCCGACATAACAGTAACGGTACGCAAGACGGGGAAGGTCGTCGAGAGGCAGCCGGAGTACAAGGTGGCGATCACGACGACGTGCTCGTGCCCGATGAAAGACGTGCGCGTGTGGTGCGGCGGCCTCGAGGACAGCGCTGTGCCGCTCGACGCCGGCAAGGTGGAGGTGGACGACGGGATGTGCGTCCTCAAGCAGCCCGTAGCCAGGGGCTCTCCGGTCGTCTTCGACTACTCCTGCGAGGTGCCCGTGCACTTCCGCGTGTTTAACGCAGCCCCAGATTGCTGAGCGGCGTGGCTCCCTCGCAGACGCCATGGGAAGAAGTTGTGACTGGACCGGCCTAATTTGTGTGGTCCTGTGGGTGCGTCGTTGCCCGTTTTCAACTTACGTTGGTTCCATCCCGGATCAAGTATAAATTTTCCATATAAATGGTTGATTCATGTTTTTTTTGTGATACTTGTATCGTAAAAAGCTTTGATATCAACGAGGACATGATATGTGATTTTTTTTTTTAAATTTAAACCACAACTATATTAAACTAGCAAGCCGTCTTATTAAAAACCTTCCAGTCCCCGTAGGTACCCTGGTAAGGAAAATAGTGCCTCTGGTACTTGCTGCTCTAATCCATCACAGTTAAATCGTTTATCAGAACGGCAAAAGAAAATCAGGGGGTACACGAAATATGGATTATTTTAGCCCAATCTTACATCAACAACAACAAACACTTTCTTTTTCTTCGAAAACAACAAAAAAAATGTCTTTAGCATTTTAATTAGAGTAGGATCAAGGTGGAAAAAACCAGTATTTTTAGTAATAAATAATTGATACGAGAAAACGTAAACAAAATACTCCCTCTGTTAAAAAAAAGTTCAAATATGGATATATCTATACTTGTTTCATGTCTAAATATATCCATATGTAGACAAATCTAAGACGCTTATTTTGGTATAGAGGAAGTATGTAGTTCGTGTTTGTTCGATGAGGCTATACATGTTTGATAGGTCAATCTAACATTATAGTCGTTGTTTTATCTATGAAATAATATACCATAGAGAGCAGATTTTTTTATTATACAGACAATGTATATTGTTTTTTATCAATTAATGAACATCGTTCATCATCCAAAAAACATGGCGTTCATCATCTCATAACTACTCCCCCCTATAAAAATATTAGATATTTTAGAATTTTTGTACATATATCTACACATGTTCATGTGCAAGATTCATGTGGATCTTGCATATAAACATGTCTAGACACACGTGGGTTCAAAAGATAAAACATATTATATTTTAATACGGAGTGGGTATCTACAGAGCAACACTCTAATGCGCTAAAATCACCCAAATTTTTAGAAAAAACATCCTAGCTTACAGGCTAAAGAGCTAAATAACCATTGTATATCTGGCTCGTTATACTAGTTGTTTTCGTACTACGGAGAAAATTTGCCCTTCCTCCCCATATATCCCTCCCCCTGTCCATCCCTGAGAATGACGATGTCGATCTTTGATAATCCTAGCTTGCTTCGGAAGATGAAGTTACCGCGAAGGAAGTATTCACAGTGGTGTCTATCTTGTTTGAACTATATTGTTGGTATCTTGTTTGAACTATATTGTTGGCTTATTTAGTTGTTTTAACTATGTCGATTGAATTATTCATCTGATTATTGTTCTCTAAACCTGTGTTGCTTAATTTTGTGTCAAATGGAGCTTTTATGATCAAACATGAAAGGCTATTCAAGAATAAATTGAGGGACTGCCTCACACACGACCCCTAAATAATTTGAAATTTTAGAAAACATTGTAATCCATTTTTGGATGCTTAAGTTTTAGTGAATCTTCCTTGCTATGATCGATGCCAAGAGTGTAAGATCTTCTTCCTCGTGTCCGCCATGATCAGGAATTTATTTCTTCCTGGCTCTGCCCCCACCACGACGGATCACTTGAGTTTAACCAGAAGTTCGGAACAACATAGTGATGTTGGAGAAAGAGAAAAACAGGAAGACGCATTGAACGGAAAAAAAATTCAAGGTTCAACAGCACTAGTGAAAACCGAAGTTGTCAAAATACCACTAATAAAAACCAACTTGCCAAAATGACACTCCTCATTCAGTTTTTCTTACCAAAATAGCACTGCCGTTAGCAGTCAAAGAAGTTATGTGAGTCAACCCGTTAGTTAGTTGTCAGTTTTTTCAGTATTCCAAATCTACCCCTGCAAACCTAACTCTTTCTCTCCTCTCCCAATCACTCCCGCACGAGGCGCAATCACGGCTGCGTGAGCAAGCAGCCCATGCCGGCGCCTCCCTGCCGCTCTGCCCGTCTCCCTCCTCGCCGCCCGGTAATTATCTTTGTGAATTAGATTTCAAGGTGCAGGCGGACAGGTCCACGGCGCTTCCGCGTCGTCCACAAAGAATAATCGTGAGGCGCATTAGTCTGCCGGACAGACGCGGATTAGCGCTTGTATACTACTGCCTCCGTTCCATTTTAATTGATTTGATATTCACCACATGTGGATGTATTTATAGATGTAACATGTATAGATACATTCATATTTGGTGGATAGCAAGTCAATTAAATTGGAACAGATGGAGTACTTGTAGCTGCATGCGTGGATTGTATACTAGCTAGATTTGTATACTAGCTATCCTTCTTTTGATTTTGATTTGTTCTACAGAACAGATGAGCGGAGAGAAGGATCGTACGTGTGATGCATCGATCAGACTTTCAATTTGTACAAGCTAGCCTTGTTTTAATTTGTACTAGATGATCCCGGGTTCAGCTCTGAAAGGAAACTATGTATTTGAGGACGTTTCATCGAAAACTGACAAAATCCATCACCTTCTGCTCATGCAGAGCAGAAGATGCTAATGCCCTAAATTTAAATAAAATATTTCAAGATTGAAACCTGAACAATAAGTTCTGAACCTTAGGAGAATTGAGCTATGACCACCAGATCTGAATTGTGTCTCACAAATTATACAGTAAATAAACAATTTCGATTCAATCAACAAAGTATTTAGACTGCTCAACAATGTTGCCATAATCCTATGTGAAGAGGTAAGGGCACATACGTCTTTTTTTGGATGATGTTAGACAGAGTTAGCAACTAGTGGTATTTTGGCTAAAAAACTGAACGTAGTGCTGTTTTGGCAACTTCTGTTTTCAGTAGTGTTATTTTGGCTATTCTCTCTAAAAAGATTGACGACATAGGCAAACATCGGTGATCGCTAGCTGAACCATCTCAACAAAAGTGAAGCGTCTAGTCTTGGCAGGGATTCTCTAACTTCATGAAGTGAAGTCGGACCCTGACTTGGGCATGCCCAATGCCACCCAATTTTGATCTCACGGCTGCTGCTTCCCTTCCCTTTCTCAACACAAAGCAAACAGCCCAGCCCACTTTGTTAGCCCATGTAAGGCCACATTCGTGGCAGAGGAGGGCAAACAGAGGAATAAAGCTGATCGCAGAAACCCACAAGCGCAGCTCTGCCGAGGCAAAGCTGACTGAGGTCAGCCCGTCCAAGGACGGCAAGAATGCTACCCCGCTGCAGCTACAATGGCAGGAGGCGGGGGTGATCGCCACTGTTGAGGAACCAGGAGTACAGAAGCAGCTCACCTTTGATGAAGAGGATGGAGGGAAGAACTACATCCCTCGCTCGGGCACACCTCCACCACCGCCTTCAGCTAGGGAGCAGAAAAAGGCAAAGAAGCTCTCCACTCCAAAGAAAGACAAGCAAATCTCGGGATCAGCGGGCTCCGGCGCAGAGCACCGCCGGGAGCAATGAGTACTTATGTATGGAACTGTCGCAGTCTCGGCAATGCTGCGACAGTCAATGAACTTCGCGATTTCGCGAGGGAGTTTGCCCCTTCTATCCTGTGTGTTGTGGAAACTCAAGTTCACAAATCTAGGGTAGAATGTTTAGCAGGAACGTTGGGTTACGACAATGTTTTTGCTGTTAGTAGTACATGCCGCAGTGGTGGCCTGGCAATCTTTTGGAACAATGAAATAAAGATAGACCTTCTTCCTCACTCTCAGTACCATATTGATGCGGTGGTTACTCCTCCTCGTGCGGAACCATGGCGACTCACATGTGTGTACGGAGAGGCGCAAGTTAGCGAACGCCATAAGACTTGGGACATGCTGAAGTTCATTAAGTCATCGTCTTCGTTGCCGTGGCTGTGCATCGGAGATTTCAATGAGGTACTCCGTAGGGAGGAGCACATTGGTGTCAACGAGAGAAGCAATTCTCAAATCCAGGCTTTCCGGGATACAGTTGATGTGTGCGAGCTGATGGACCTGGGTTATCAAGGGACACCGTTGAATTTTGAGAAGAAAGTGGCTGGCGGATCCTACTGCCGGGTGAGACTCGACTGGGCACTTGCCACAGCAAGCTGGTGTGAGCGCTTTCCTCTTGCGGTACTACAACATTTACCAGATGCGGCTTCCGATCACTCCCCTATCTTGCTCCTGCATGAGCCAAGGGAGGAACAAAACATACACTCTCGCTTGTTCAGATACGAGGCGATGTGGGAATCGCATGAAGAGTTTACTACGACCCTGGAGAAGGAGTGGCTCGCGGAGACATCCACGACCATGCAGGGACTCGGGAGGAAGCTGCACGGCCTCTCGGGTTCCCTCTCGGCGTGGGGAAGGAATACTTTCGGCAATGTCCGGAAGGAACTGAAGGGTTTGAAGCGAGACTTGGCCACAATTCGAGCCCTTCCTGATCGAGTTGGTCCAAGCCATCAGGAGCTGAAAATTGTCGAACGCATTGTCGAGCTCCAGCACAGAGTGGAGACAATGTGGCGGCAGCGATCACGCATCCAATGGTTATCTGAGGGAGACCGCAACACGAGGTTCTTCCATCTGAGACCGAGTAAGCGGAAGAAACGGAACAGGATCACGCGATTACGTCGTGCTGACGGCTCTCTCACGGAGGAGGTGCAAGAGCTGAGTCACATGGCGCGTGATTTCTACAGCGTGCTTTATACGTCGGAAGAGACGGCAGGGATGGATGAGGTGCTAGTTTCAATCCCGGTTTCGGTTACGCAAGAGATGAATGATGACTTGCTAAAACCTTTTGCGGGAGAGCAGGTTAAACAAGCCCTTTTCCAGATGTATCCCCTCAAAGCCCCGGTTTTGATGGCTATCCCACTCAGTTTTTCCAGAACCATTGGGATCTCTGTGGAGAGGAGGTGGCACGAGCTGTTTTGCGCATCCTGAGAGGCGAGGACAGCCCGGAGGTAATCAACAAAACTTTCAGCGTTCTTATTCCAAAGGTGGCATCGCCGGAGGAACTGGGACAAGACCTATTAGCCTATGCAATGTGATCTATAAAATTGCTTCCAAAGTTTTGGCAAATAGGTTGAAGGTAATACTACCGGACATAATATCGGAGGAGCAATCCGCCTTTGTGCCGGGAGGCTAATCACGGACAACATAATTACAGCTTACGAGTGGCTTCATTTTATGAAGCGGAATGGTGCAAAGAAACATCAGCAATGCGCCCTAAAGCTGGATATGCAGAAGGCATACGATCGGGTAGAGTGGCCGTACCTGAGGGCGGTGATGGCCCTTGAAGAGGTTGATCTACGGCTCCAGAAAACAGTCTTGATGTCCGGTGCGTAGTTACCTGCGTTAAAATTAAATGGGTTAAGTTGAGACTCCAAGTGCAGAGTGTGTAGTAAGTGGAAGACGTGTTTTCCCCACGAGGATGACTCGAGGGCTTAATATCGAACTCTCGGTGAATCAGTAGTGAAAGATTTATCTCCTTATCCTTCTTTTTGGTCACCTACAAAACATGTTAAATGTTTTGGTCCTCACCTGTGGTTGTCAAGCACAAGGTGTAAGAATGATATCAAGATAATTATGCAATGCAAACAAGAAATAAATATGCAATGGTGGTGAATAAATGTGCAAGGATGATGATAATAATGATGAATGATATTTTTTAGGTTTTTTATGATGAATGCAAGATGTAAAACTGTTTTTGTATTTTCGGATTTAATAATGGCAGAAAATGGAAAAGTGGTAAAAGTTGTTGGAAAGGTGTTTCTTATGATTAAAAAATGGACCGGGGTTCATGGTTTCACAAATGCACTCTCTC
This sequence comes from Poa pratensis, assembly GCA_947311845.1. NCBI lineage: Eukaryota > Viridiplantae > Streptophyta > Magnoliopsida > Poales > Poaceae > Poa > Poa pratensis. The sequence goes on from CAMZMU010000072.1 coordinate 34,143,909, forward strand.
TTTAATAAAGCAGCAGACAATGGAACACATAGAGTTGACATATGAGATTGCAATACAAAGTTTGATAACAAGTTACTAATTATATGGGCATCACGTCCTAACATAGAGATATTTTGGTCATTAATCTCACTTATACTCCACTAAGATGCGAACTAAATCATAACACCTTAGTAATTAAGATAACTCAGAGTATAGCTTTAAGTATCATGACATGAAGTTAAAATAAGAACATACTAGATCTAGTCACGGAGAAGTGGCAAGTCACCCACAACCCTTGTAGCATGGTATTTTTGTATATCCCTAGTGAGGCAACAAAGTAAGGTAAAACACCCAAGTGGATCGCGATATTACAGTGGTCAACTTATCGCACTCACCACCCCCTGTTACTCGAACTAATGCACACATCACCCCACACACGCTCTCATAAACATGCTTGATCATAACAAGTAGATAAGAACGGGGTACATAATATGCATCTATACTCATAACTGAAACAAACATTGCAATCTCAAACATATATTAACTCATAAAAAGATCCACCACATAGGAATTACAACGATGACCGTAATCATGTTCAGCAGCTCATACAGTACTAATTAGTGAAGCTCAAGAGAGGAAAGATACATAAGTTACTTCCACAAACCCATAGTCCAAAGGTGGACTATTCCCTCTTCATCATGGAGACGGTGGAGATGTCGATGGAGAAGATGGAGACCATGCCGGCAGCGCCTCACCGGAGTTTTCCCCCTCCAATCTGCAGCTCCAGATCTCTGTTTTCGTGTTTCTGTGATACGGCGGCGCTTGTTCCAGAGAACGCCGTGGGACTTCTTTTATAGGCGTTTTTAGGTCAAGAGGAAGTCGGTGGAGAAAAGATCGACGACGGCGGAGCCTCGAGGCCCAAATTGGTGGGCCCCACGCGGCTAGGTACAGAGGCCGCGTGGGCCCCCTTCTTTTGGGCTTCCGGCCTTCGTTTGCTTGCTTCCTTCGCTCCCAAATCTTCATCCATCCAAAATATTGACACCTGTATTTTTCCAGGTTATTTGGACGTCGTTTGGGTCCCTGAAACTTAAAAGGAAAAAATAGGGGTTTCTGCCTTCGCAGGGTTAATTCCATAAAAATAGGAAATAAATATTTTATTCCCAAAAATCATTATATAACAGTGATATAACCCTTATATGATGCAAATATGATTGGAATATGAGTGATTGATACATGCAAGGCACACGTTCGTTGGGAGACCCCAAGAGGAAGGTATGATGAGTGTAGCAGCAAGTTTTCCCTCAGTAAGAAACCAAGGTTTAATCGGACCACTAGGAGATCGAAGTCACTTCTGAAGGTTGTTGGTGAAGGGGTGTTGTGCGGCGCAACATCAGGATTCCGGTGCCAACGTGGAACCTGCACAACACAATCAAACTACTTTGCCCCAACTTAACAGTGAGGTTGTCAATCTCACCGGCTTGCTGAAAACAAAGGATTAGGCGTATAGTGTGGAAAATGATGTTTGCTTGCAGAGAATGAAAAAGAACAATGATTGCAGTAGATTGTATTTCAGATGTAAAAGAATGGACCGGGGTCCACAGTTCACTAGTGATGTCTCTCCATAATAATAAATAACATGATGGGTAAACAAATTACAGCTGGGCAATTGGCAATATTGATAAGTGCATAACATGCATGTGCAAGTTGTGGTGTCTACTATGAGATTCATTTGGGCATTACGACAAGGTACACAGACCGCTATCCAGCATGCATCTGTGCCTAAATAGTCCACCTTCAGGTTAGCGTCTGCACCCCTTCCGGTATTAAGTTGCAAGCAATAGACAATGCATTAAGTAAAGTGCATAATGTAAACAACACATTCATCCTTAGACAAAGCATCATTATGTTACCCCTACTGGCAACAGCACATCCACAACCTTAGGGGTTGCTGTCACTCCCCCAGATTAAATGGAGACTGAACCCACCATCTAGCATTAATACTCCCTCTTTGGAGTCACAAGCATCTACTTGGCCGAGTATCAACAAGTAACGGAGAGCATGCAAGATCATAAAAGATATAGACATAATATTCAGTATTCAACTTGACATAGTATAAATATTCATCGGATCCCAGCAAACACAACATGTAGCATTACAATAAGATGATCTTGATCATGATAGGCAGCTCACAAGATCTAAACATGATGGCACAAGAGGAGAACACAACCATCTAGCTACTGCTATGGACCCATAGTCCAAAGATGAACTACTCACACATCACTCCGGATGCAGGCATGGCGATGTAGAGCCCTCCGGGGATGATTCCCCTCTCCGGCAGGGTGCCGGGAAGAGCTTCAGAACCCTCCCGAGTTAGGGTTGACGGCGGCGGCGGCTCTGGAACTTTTCGTGAAATATGACTCGGGTATTTAGGGTTTTCCCGAATAGATGAATATATAGGCGACGGGGCGGCGTCGGTGGATGTCGTGGGTTTGTCACGTCAGGTGTCATAGATGACTTCGTAGGTGTGGGATTACGCGAGTCAAGCATCTCCGAGCTTGGGATCGCAGGAACAAAGATCAACACAGATTTACCCAGGTTCGGCCCCCTCAATGTAAGGTAAAACACCTACTTCCTTCCTACCCTAGATTGGTATTGATATGATAATCGAGGTGTTACAATGGAGGCGATCCGATCTGGTACTCGCCGTATGAGCTAGGGTTTAAGGGCTTGATAGCTTGACCCCGTCTAAGTCCTGCGAGTCCTCTTTATATACACAGAGGCTTGCTAGGTTACACAGGAAACTTCCTCCACAAGGAATACATCAACTGGAACCTACTCGGAGACTAACTCCTCCTCACGTCCTCCAGGATACGTCTTCTAGATCCTTCTCCTTGTGGCGGTTCGATGTTTGGGCTTGATCCCATGTGGGCTTTTGTCCATGCGAGTAAAGTAAGCCGCACTGGGCCACGGGTTAATCCAGAAAGTATTCCCCCGACATTAGCCCCCAAGATTGGTCAAGACTTTACGGTGAGAACCTTCTGACCTCTTGAAATGGTCGCTGAGCCGCACTGCAAACGTTCTGGCCAATCTCTGACTTATGCGATTCAGAGCCGCGACTTATCTGTGCGACTCATCTCCGCTTCTGGAGATATTCTGTTCCCTTTAATTGCGGACCGTTGCTCATTTTGCGGGCGCAAATTGTGCCGTTGGTTACGAGCGCAGATTGTGCCGTTAGTTGCGGGTCCTGATATGTCTCCAACGTATCCATAATTTCTGCTGTTCCATGCTTATATTATACCATTTGCTACATGTTTTATATACACTTCATATCACTTTTATGCATTTTCTGGGACTAACCTATTAACAAGATGCCACAGTGCCAGTTCCCTGTTTTCTGCTGTTTTTGGTTTCAGAAAGTTACTTCTGGAAATATTCTCGGAATTGCACGAAACAAAAGGCCAAGTCCCTATTTTTCCAACACGTACACGGAGTCCGAAGGAGAGACGAAGAGCCACGAGGTGGCCAAACCATGGCGGCGCGGCAGTGGGCCCACCGCGCCGCCTGGTGGTTTGGGCCCCTCGGGGGTCCGCCGACATCGCCCCTTCGCCTATTTATTCCCCGAGACGAAAACCCTAAAACACCGAGCCTTTCATCCAGAACATATTCGCTGCGCCGCCGTCGTCAACCCTAACTCGGGGGGTTTGAAGCTCTTCCCGGCACCCTGCCGGAGAGGGGAATCATCACCGGAGGGCTCTACATCGCCATGCCCGCCTCCGGAGTGATGCGTGAGTAGTTCATCCTTGGACTATGGGTCCATAGCAGTAGCTAGATGGTTGTCTTCTCCACTTGTGCCATCATGTTTAGATCTTGTGAGCTGCCTATCATGATCAAGATCATCTTATTGTAATGCTACATGTTGTGTTTGCTGGGATCTGACTTATATTGATACCTATGTGGAGCTGAATATTATATTATCATGTCTATGTCATTTGTGATCTTGCATGCTCTCCGTTACTTGTTGAAGCCTTGGCCAAGTGAATACTTGTGACTCCAAGAGGGGGTATTTATGCATGATAGTTGGGTTCAACCTCTATTTAACCTGGGATAGTGACAGCAAGTTCTAAGGTTGTAGATGTGTTGTTGCCACTAGGGGTAAAACAGCAATGCTTTATTCAAGGATGAATGTATTGTTTACATTACGCACATTACTTAATGCAATTGTCTGTTGCTTGCAACTTAATACTGGAAGGGGTACGGATGTTAACCGGAAAGTGGACTATTTAGGCATAGATGCATGCTGGATAGCGGTCTATGTACTTTGTCGTAATGCCCAAATGAATCTCATAGTAGACACCACAACTCACACATGCATGTTATATGCACTTATCAATTGTCAATTGCCCAGCTGTAATTTGTTTACCCAGCATGTTAGTTATCTTATTGGAGAGACACCACTAGTGAACTGTGGACCCCGGTCCATTCTTTTACATCTGAAATACAATCTACTGCAATCATTGTTCTCTACTGTTTTATGCAAACAAACATCATTTCCATTCGATACGTTTAACCCTTTGTTTTCAGCAAGCCGGTGAGATTGACAACCTCACTGTTAAGTTGGGGCAAAGTAATTTGATTGTGTTGTGCAGGTTCCACGTTGGCACCGGAATCCCTGGTGTTGCGCCGCACTACACTCCTTCACCAACACCTTCGAAGCAAACCTCGTTTTCCTACTGGTTCGATTAAACCTTGGTTTCATACTGAGGGAAAACTTGCTGCTGCACTCATCATACCTTCCTCTTGGGGTTCCCAACTGACGTGTGACGTACAAGCATTGTTTCTGGCTGTTGCCGGGGAGATATTCCCTCGTCAACTTAGCAGCAACACGTTTTCTGGCGCCGTTGCCGGGGAAAACCGAATTGCTTCTGCAAGGGGAGTCTCTCACACCCAATCTCTTTACTTTGTTATTTGTCTTGCTTAGTTTATTTTTATTTAGTCTTGTCTCTTTATCAAAAACACAAAAAAATTAGTTACTTGTTTATTTCGGTTTTGTTTTGTCTCTTGTCACCATCATGTCTTGTTCCATGCCTGTTGCTATGTCACCTGAGGAATTGATCTTCACTTTTAAACAAGGGAGTGAGGAGAATTTTAAAGAAGCTTGGTCTAGAATTAATGATTCCTTTGGTAAAACTGATCCTAAAATGACTTTAAGTTTGCTTCTCACTAGCTTCTACTTTGGTCTAGCCCTTTGTTATAGATATGCTTTAGATGCTATTGTGGGAGGAGATTTCCTTCACTGTGATGGGGACCAAGCTTTTAATGCCATAAAAAAGTTGATTGCAACTTCTAGCTCAACTAATAAATTTGATTCGGCCCTTGTTAGCATCCATGCTAGATTAAACACTCTTGAGACACATATATCTTGTTTAAAGGACGGCTATAATCAAATTCGGGAATATTTTGACTATGTTCCAACAAATTTTGAACCTTCGATGTGGGTCCCTACGGTAAAGGTTGCTATTTGTGGTGAAACCTTTTATGCTCGTTGTGATATTATGTCTGAGTTTTGCCTTATGCCTAAAAGCATTTATGAAACTTTGAATCTTTGGGGACTTGCTGAAGGAGGAGAAGGAATAATCTTACTGATAACTCTGTTATATTTCCCGAGGGGATAGCTGAGGGTGTGTTTACAACCTTTCTTGGGAGAACGGTGTCCACTGATTATCTTGTTATTGAATGTGCAGGGACAGGACAAATTACACTTGGAAGATCTCTGCTCAAATTAATGGGAGCAACCATAGATGTGGGAAAAGGCACTCTGAATCTTACCTCCACACCAAGGTGCGGCCATGTATTCCCCAAACCAAAGAGTAAGTCTAAGGGTAAGAGAGGTAGGCGCATGGCCCTTGGTATTGATGTCAATGCTCCTCCACTTTTGACACTTGATTTTCACTTTCTGCGCCTAGCTGAAAGGCGTTAAAGAAAAGCGCTTATGGGAGACAACCCATCGTTTTTATTTGCTGTTATTTTTGTTTTCTTTGAGTCAAGGAGTTTTGTTACTTCTGTAGCAACTCCTTTGTATCTTTATTTTATCGCAATGTTGTGCCAAGTAAAGTTCTATATTGAAAGTTGATGCAAGATTTGGATTTCTGCGCAGTGCACGGATTTTTATCTCCCTGTAGAAAATTCAAAAAATTCTGAAAAAATCACGCATATTCCTGAGATATGTACGCAACTTTCATTATTTTAGGCCAGATCCATCTGAGCAACTTAAGTGCCTCGAAAAAATTCGTCATTCCAGACTGTTCTGTTTTTGACAGATTCTGCCTTTTGTTTTGCATTCGCTCTTTTACTGTGTTTGTGTGGATTTCTTTGCTCCACAAAGCATTGGTGGCTGTAGCTAATGTCCAGAAGCTTTGGGATTGATTGTATCATTACAGAATATGAGAATTTTTGATTATGCACTAACCCTCTAATGAGAACTGTCTTGAGTTTGGTGTGAAGGAAGTTTTCAAGGATCAAGCGAGAAGGGTGATATTATGTGATCAAGAAGAGTGAAAAGCCTAAGCTTGGGGATGCCCCCGTGGTTCATCCCAACCATATTCAGAGAGACTCAAGCGTCTAAGCTTGGGGATGCCCAAGGCATCCCCTTCTTCATCAACAAACTTATCAGGTCATCTCTAGTGAAACTATATTTTAATTCTTTCACATCTTATGCGCTTTACTTGGAGCGTCTGTGTGTTTTTATTTTTGTTTGTTTGAATAAATTCGGATCCTAGCAATCCTTGTGTGGGAGAGAGACACGCTCCGCTTTTTCATGTGAATACTCATGTTCTTCACTTATATTTGTTGAGTATTCTTAACTAGCTACTGCAGTGCTTTTAGCTCCTGTTTTTCATGCATCTCTTCGAGCTGTTAGCACTTGTTTATAAATACTCTCTTGCTGCATTATATTATCATTTGGAGAGTTTATGTTTAAATAAATTGATTGGTGTTTGTTTGGAAGAAAGAAAATGCTACATGTAGTAGTTGGTATTGGAAAAGACATATGCATTCTTGTAGATCATTGTCTTGTTTCGATTTGATGCTTTGCAATTGTTTTGAGCTCTCAAGTAGATCATGTTTAAGCTCTTGCATCATGTAGTTAAAGCCTAGTAGTGGAGAACTACCGTAGAGCTTGTTGAGACTTGGGATGCATATTTGTTCTCTCTAAGGTCTAGATATTTTCTGGTAAAATGTTTGAGCAACAAGGAAGACAGTGTAGAGTCTTATAATACTTGCAATATGTTTTTATGTGATTCTTGCTGTACCGGTTTATACTTGTGTTTGCTTCAAACAACCTTGCTAGCCTAAACTCTGTACTGAGAGGGAATGCTTCTCGTGCATCCAAAACTTGAGCCAAAACCCATGCCATTTGTGTCCACCATACCTACCTATGTGGTATTTCCTGCCATTCCAAGTAAATATTTCATGTGCTACCTTTAAACTATTCAAAACTTTATTACTCCTTATTTGTGTCAATGTTTTATAGCTCATGAGGAAGTATGTGGTGTTTTATCTTTCAATCTTGTCATTTACTTCTGACAGACTTTCAATGGACTAGTGGCATATACATCCGCTTATCCAATAATTTGCAAAAAGAGCTGGCAACGGGGTGCCCAGCCCCAATTAATTACAACTTTCATTAATAATTCTCTTCACATGTTTTGCCCTGATTTATCAGTAAGCAACTTAATTTGCAAATAGACACTCCTCCATGGTATGTGAATGTTGGAAGGCACCCGAGGATTCGGTTAGCCATGGCTTGTGTAAGCAAAAGGTTGGGAGGAGTGTCACTATAAAGAAACTAAAATACATGTGTAAACAAAAGAGAAGAGGGATGATCTACCTTGCTGGTAGAGATAACGTCCTTCATGGGAGCCGCTCTTGAAAGTCTGGTTGACAAGGGGGTTAGAGTGCCCACTACCATTCGTTGACAACAACAAACACCTCTCAAATACTTATTTTGTGCTCTCTATATGCTTTCGAAAACTTAAAAAGCTCTAGCACATGATTTAATCCCTGCTTCCCTCTGCGAAGGGCCTATCTTTTACTTTATGTTGAGTCAGTTTACCTACTCCTTTCTATCTTAGAAGCAAACACTTGTGTCAACTTTGTGTGCATTGATTCTTACATGTTTACTTATTGCACTTGTTATATTGCTTTATGTTGACAACTATCCATGAGATATACATGTTACAAGTTGAAAGCAATGCTGAAACTTAATCATCCTTTGTGTTGCTTCAATGCCTTTTACTTTGAATCTATTGCTTTATGAGTTACCTCTTATGCAAAACTTTTTGACTTGTCTTGAAAGTACTATTCATGAAAAGTTTTTGCTTATATGATTCATTGTTTACTCTTTATCTATTTGTTAGCAAACTATAGATCATTGCTTTGAGTCACTTCATTCATGACATGAGCCTTGCAATATATTGATCAAGATTGTGTGAAAGCATGTCTCCTCAGAAATTATTTGTTGTTATCGTTTTACCTACTCGAGGACGAGTAGAACTAAGCTTGGGGATGCTTGATACGTCTCCAACGTATCCATAATTTCTGCTGTTCCATGCTTATATTATACCATTTGCTACATGTTTTATATACACTTCATATCACTTTTATGCATTTTCTGGGTAACAAGATGCCACAGTGCCAGTTCCCTGTTTTCTGCTGTTTTTGGTTTCAGAAAGTTACTTCTGGAAATATTCTCGGAATTGCACGAAACAAAAGGCCAAGTCCCTATTTTTCCACACGTACACGGAGTCCGAAGGAGAGACGAAGAGCCACGAGGTGGCCAAACCAAGGCGGCGCGGCAGTGGGCCCCACGCCGCCTGGTGGTTTGGGCCCCTCGGGGGTCCGCCGACATCGCCCCTTCGCCTATTTATTCCCCGAGACGTGAAAACCCTAAAACACCGAGCCTTTCATCCAGAACATATTCGCTGCCGCCGCCGTCGTCAAACCCTAACT